>CM053587.1:273339542-273376367 GCA_028646515.1 Pseudochirops corinnae
CCGCTCAAAGCAAAAGGAGTTCGCAGCGGCAGCCACTGCCTCTGACGCTGCTTCCAGTCCGCACCGCAGGGAGTCTAGCTTGGTTCCGGCGTTCTCTTGCTCCACCCCTTCCTGCTACGTCAGCAAGCTCAAGGAGCGTGGAAGATCTTCAAATCCCAGTATTGTTACACATGTACCTTTTGGAGTTGTTTATAGGGATCACGTGAGACAATATTTGAAAAGTGTTTAGCACAGTGTCTGGAACATAGTAGGTGCTTATATTAATGGCAGCCATTGTTATAGGGCAATTAGGTGGCTCAGGTCAGGAGGACCTGAGTTCAAATCCAACATTAGACATTTACTAGCTGTGTGACCTTGAGCAGATCCCTTAACCTCAATTCTTCCAATTATAAAATGGGGATAATCCCACCTAATTTATATAAACTAAGATAATATTTGTATAAAAAAAATGCTTAGCAAAGGGCCCGGCACATAGTAGGCACCATATAAATTCCCTTCCCTCCTGGTTGATGTTTTCCATTCTCTGTTGGCATTTGGATAGTGTTGTTTGCCTTGCTTTACCCTGAGCCTTGGGTTCTTGCTCTGATCTGGATCTCCCAAATTTAGGATCCTCTGGATTTCTAAGTTTCCAAGGGTTGAATCTTCAATGATTGCTCTGGTGTCTCAGGACACTCTGTTGGAGATCCTGGAGCTCCTGGTCCTGGGGATGTCATGGTCTCTGCACTTTGGTACCACACAGGGTTGTTGCCCACTATCATTGACTGGTTTCCAATGTCCCTACCAGGGGCTTTCTCAGAGGTACCCTCTGTGCTTCTTGTCTCCAGGCATAGAACCTTGTCATTGGTACTCATTTTGCTTGAGGGGATCCTCTTCCCCATCTAATTTTTGTGCAGTTCTGGGTACTGCGACCAGCACAGTTGGGTGGGCTAGCAAATGGTGAGTAATGAGACAGGGGATGTATTCGATAGTCTGTTTATTCCAGAGCTGTTTCATACAGAGACAAAGGAGCTTACAGTGTTTATATGCCTCTAGCAGAAGAATTTACTTAACCAAAATACAAGGACCCTCCTTTGGCCTTGACCACTCCCTACCCCAGCCTAAGGCTAGTTATTCATTAAGACTTCATACTAGGACCACCTCCAGAGGCACAAACAAGGGGGCATAAACAAGACTTTTGTGTTAACTGCCCTGAATCTTCCTTAGTTATTCATAGGACTGTGTCCTGGAGGCATCAATAAACAAGACTATACTCCTCCTGAATATCTGCCTTGTGACCTTATAGAAGTTATACAAGGAGAGGGGACATTCCATTAGTGGGGCCGGGGGACCTCTGAAAGTCCTCTACATCTGGGGTGCAATTTATCATTTACTATAGTTTCTTCCTATTGTACATAGTATTTTTTAAAGTAAACTTTTTCTTTGTGACACAGAAAAAAAGTTTGTGGCCACCTAGTTTCTATTTTACAGGACTACAAATGTGCTAAACTCACAGATATAAACACTGAATTGTTCGAGCTGAAAGAGACCTTAGCCATCAACTAGTATAAACCCTACAATTTATTAAAGAGGAAGCTGAAGTCCAAAGGAAGGGAAATCACAGATTGTAAACTTTATTAGTAGAGCTGGAACAATAATCTAAATTTCCTGACACCCAGGCCTTTTCTAGGATCTGTCATCAGACAGGTTTTGGTCCAAACCTTTTTTTTACCAGGGGGTAAAAGGTTAAAGGATGTGAGGGGGAAATTCTTGAAGAAAGAAGGACAAATTGTTAATAATTGCCCTAAAAACTGTTCAAATTTCCTAATAAAGAAATGAAAACTTGTGGATACTCACCATACTATTTAAAATAGGTTAAAAAGGTAAAATTCAGAGCTAGCTGGGCTTTGGTGAAATAGCCACACTAATACACCATTGATAAAATTGTGAACTGCGGCAATTTTTTAAAAAAGCAATCCAGCAATATGCAATTTAAGTTACAGCAAAATACGAAACTGTTCATACCCTTTGACCCAGCAATCCCACTGCTGGGACTATATTTTAAAGATGTTATTAAAAGGAGGTTAAAAAAAAAAAAGTCATATTTGTACAAAAATGTCCATAGTGACTTATTTGTGAGAATGAAAACTGTAAATAAGCCACAGGTCAGAGAATTGGGGAATGACAAAATAAATTATAGAAATTTAATATAAAGGGATATTACTCTGCCATAAGAAATGCCAACTATGAAAAGCCCAAAGAAATATGGAAAGACTTAAATGAAGTAATACAGAATGCAAAGAGTTCAAAATTATAGGTCCTATTTGATTAGTAAAATGTCTTTGTGAGATTCATATATTTTTTCTTCAAGTTTTTAAAATTAAAAATAGTATGTTGATCTAGTTAGAATTTATTATGGTATGCAGGATATGGTGGGCTAGGTGGACCAAACCCTTGTGCAATTTCAGATCTCATTTAAGAAGCTCGGCAATTCAAGTGTTGATGGAATTATTAGAATGTCATTGGCCAACAGAAGCCTCTGGAGGTCCTTCATCTCTTTCACTGGGCATGGCATCTGTTATTATCTATGGTGATGGCTGTGACTTTCAGTCTTTTCTTGCATTTGATCTTAATCAGATAAGAGATAGAAGGACCTCAGAGCCATCTAGGCCAATGTCCTCATTTTACAGACCAGGAAACTGAGCCCCACAGAGGCTAGATGACTTGCCCAGGTTCATATAAGTAGTAGGGTTCTCCTCCAGACCTTTCAGATTCCAGGTCTAGCATCCACAGTCAGAGGGACATCAAGTTATTTCCACTGTTATATCTTTCAAGAAATATTGTATATTTTGGGGCAGCTATGGGGATCAGTGGATAGAGCCCTGGTCCTGGAGTCAGGACCTGAGTTAAAATCCAGCCTCAGTTACTTACTAGCTGTGTGACCCTTGGCAAGTCACTTAAAGCCAATTGCCTCCAGAAGAAAAAAAAGAAATAATTTTAAAAAAATATTTTTTAATTTTTAATTATGTATATTTTTAATTATGTATGAGAGATATAAATCATGTAATGCAACCCAAGAATTAAAGTTGCAGACTACTGAAAAGCAATGGAAAGGTGTATGGTTGATTTAAGCAGGTTGAGAGTCATCAATTTGTCTAACATATGGGCCACCGAGCAAGGGTAAGAGATAACCCAAGATATCCCAGGTCCTCCAGCATGCCTCGTGTGAAGCATTTATGGGAAAATATGGACAGGAGCTACTGAGGATGGGCCAGAATGAGTAACTTGGAGTCAGAATTCATTCTCCTTCCTCACCTTCATTTCTGAGCCTCCCTCATGAGTTGGCTTCCCAGTTTCAGAAGATTTACCCCAAAAGATTTTGGGTCCCATTTGTTTGAGGGGGGAATTTTATGGGGTGATGGGAAAATGGGCTCTCTAAAAGAAAAAGACCATATCTTTGAAAGCAAACCAGTCCCTAAATTTTCCCATACATTTCCATACATACTGGTGCCTCTGCCCAAAGGGACCTGGCCCACACCAACCTATCTAGATCACCTAATTAGTCTACTTGATATTCCTTTCATGGTTGCACCTGGACCATCCTAGACTACTTACCATTCCTTAAGCCCACCCAGATCCTTTCACCTTCTCTTTTGTATATAAGCATCAGCACCATCCTCACTGGTCTGCAGGTTCCCTAGGACCTTCTCCCTGCTTCTATTGGTGTTACAGTAAACTTTGCCACTTGATGGGGAAAAAAAAAAAAGACTTGGCTTCCTCCCTTCCAGACTTGGCTCAAATCTCACCTCTGATAAGAGACCTTTCTTAGTCTCTCCAGCTGTTAGCACCTTTCCTTCAGAGATTACCTTTCATCCATTCTGTATTTAAATTATCTTTCCCCACCTTCTCCTCTCCCCTTCCAAATGACCCTTTTATTGTAGAGGGTACCATTATTGTCACTGAGTCATTTTCATCTTGTCTGACTCTTTGTGACCCCATTTGGGATTTTCTTGGCAAAGATACTGGAGTGATTTGCCATTTTCTCCTCCAGTTCATTTCACAGATGAGGAAACTAAGGCAAAAGGATTTAAGTGACTTACTTGCCCAGGATCACACAGCTAGTAAGTGTCTGAGGCCGGATTTGAACTCAGGAAGATGAATATTTCTGAGTCCACGCTTAATCCACTACACCACTTAGCTGTCATCCTCCTAGTCCCACAGGATTGAAACCTAAGTACCATTTTAGACGCTTCACTTTCTCTTTCTCTTCACTTCTCACCTCTGACACTTTCACCACCCCTATCACCTCACACCTGGATTACTGCAGTAGTCTCTTGGTCCATCTACCCATGGCAAGTTTCTCCCTACTGCAGTATGTCTTCCACTCAACTGTCAAAATGATCTTCCTAAAAGCATAAATTTGACTACGTCAACCCCATCCCTCCACTCCTCCCCTATAAATATACTGAGTCACTCCAGTGGCTCCCTATCAACTACAAGATCAAATATAAAAACCTGTGTTTGGCATTCCCAGCCTCCCCTGCCCCCCATTCCATTCTTCTCATTCCACACACCAACCTCCTTTCCACCAAATACCCTGCCATCTAGAGTCACTGGCCTCTTTGCTGTTCTTCAGACAAGACACTCCATCTCTCAGCTATGGGAATTTTCAGTCTATCCCCCATATTTGAAACAGTTTTTCCTCATCTCTGCCTCCTGGCTGCTGTAGCTTCCCTAAAGTTTCTTCTAAAATTCTCTCTTCTTCAGGAAGCCTTTACCAATCTCTAATTCTAGTCCCTTCTTTCCATTGATTACTTACAATTTATCCTGTGTAAAGCTTCTTTACACATTGTTGTTTGCATATTGTCTCACCCATTGGGTTGTAAACTCTGGGACTTTTTTCCTTTCTTTGTATCCTTAGGGCTTAGAACAATGCCTAGAAAATAGTAGGTGCTTAATAAAAGTTTATTGACTGACGGCTTGATAGAGCATTGATGGAAGAAATATCCCCAAATTCAATGAAATAGTGATTTTCAGTGTGAAGTACAGTTACAAATCCTTAAATTTATTTTTATTTTTTTCCATACAGATATGCAGTTTTACCAGTAGGTTTTATTGAATAGTGATTCTGTTCCTCAGTGTGTTTCTTTTTAAGCATGAGTTTTTCAAACACTAACCTTGCTTTTGGTACTGACTAATCTAGAACAAATAATATTTTGGATGCACCAACATCTATATTCTAGAAAACACATTTTGAGCTGATGCACTTAATGATAAAAAAAAATATTGAGTCAAAACAATGTTTACTTTGATGTAACATGAAGTTTTTCCACGGGTTTTAGGATTTTGACTTCTCAGAAAGAATGATGAAAGAAAGAAAACATTTTCAAGGCGAAAGCAAAGAAGAAAAACAATTCAAGGAAACAGAGGGGAATCTAACCTTATGTCACAAGGCCTAGAGGGTGGAAGAAAGTAACACAGGGAAGAGGAGGACCAGGGAAATTAGTTAGAAGCAAAATGCACATTCTTTCTACAGAGGGTGGAAGTGGGTGTTCCAAAGATGAAGAAGCGTCTGGTTTTCCATAGAACAATGATGAGAATCCACAGGAACCAATATAAGAGAGGACTAGCCACGAGAGGAAGAGATAAATCCCGGTGGTCCATCACTGCTGATGAGGGGCATGAAGGCTCTGATCAAAGGTACATCTGTCTGACCTGAGGGGCTGGGAAGTATTCTGTCATGAAGGCTCATGTACCAGGATGTAACATGTTTTTTGATCCCATCTCCTCTCTTCTCCAGCCGATTGCTTCTACTGACATCCCTGACCTCTCTTAGCTACACTTTCTCCCTGTTAACTGCCTACCAATGTGCCCATGTCTTCTTTGCTCAATCCTAATATCCTTGTTAGTTATTGTTCTCAATATATCTCCTTTATGAAACCATCTACTCTCAGGGTCTCTCTTTCTTTTTCAACCCATTCTTTTCCAAACCCTCTGCAATCTGGATTCCAACTATCTCATTCAAGTGAAACATTTTCCCAAAGTTATAAAAGTTATCTTAATTGCTAAATTGCTTAATTGCTAAATCTAATTGCTTTTCCTCAGTCCTTATCCTTGACCTGTCTGCAGCATCTGACATTGTTGATCATTGTTGTATGCTCTCCTTTCTTGGTTTTAATAATTGCTCTCGGGATTCTTTTATTTGTCGGACCACTCCTCAGTTTCCTTTGCTGGTTCTTTATCCAGATCCTACCCACAAACTATGAATATCCTCCAAGGCTCTCTCCTTAGCTTAGTTCTTTTTTCATTTTGTGCTATCTCACTTGATGATCTTACAACTTTCAATTATAACCTTTTAAATTATATAATGTTTTATTTCCCCCAAATACATGTTAAACCAATTTTTTAACATTTAAGGAAAAGTTTAGAGTTACAAATTAAATCTCTCCCTCCCACCCCCCTCTGTGAGATGATAAGCAATCTGATATGGTTTATACATGTGCAATAATGTAGAACATTTCCATATTAGTCATTTTGTATAAGAAGACTCAAATAAAAAAAGAAAAAAGTGGAAAATAACATGCTTCAGTCTATGTTCAGACAGTATTAATTCTTTCTCTGGAGGTGGGTAGCATGCTTCATCATGAGTTCTTTGGAATTGTCTTGGATCATTGTCTTGCTGAGAATAGCTAAGTCATTCACAGTTCTTCATTGTATAATATTGCTTTTGCTTTGTACAATGTTTTCCTTGTTCTGTTCACTTCACTTTAAATCAGTTCATGTAAGTCTTTCCAGGAGTTATAACCTTTTTTCAGTTGATTCCCAGAACTATATATCCAGCCCTACTTTCTTTCCTGAACTTTCTTTCCTGAGCACCAGTCTCAAATGAGCAACTACCTTTTGGATATCTTGAACTGAAGTCCCTTAGGCATCTCAAACTCAAATCATTCAAAACAACTTAATTATCTTTCTCTCCAAACCCTCCTCAATTCTGATCTTTTCTATTACTAGTGAAGGTACTGCCACCCTCTGAGTTATCTAGACTCAAAACCTTAGTGTTATCCTCAACTCTTCACTTACTCTACGTATTAAATCTGCCTCTAAAGCTTGTCCTTTCTCTCTTCACCACATCTCTTGCATTTGTCTTTTTCTCCCCACTCTCACAAGCACTATCCCAGTTCAAGCCATCATCACTTCTTACCTAGGCTACTGCAATAGACTTCTAATTGGTAGACCTGTCTCAAGTCTGTCCCCACTGTAAGCCATCCTTCATTCAGCTGTCAAAGTGATTGTCCTCAGATGTAGGTCCTCATCCTTCTCAGTCTCTCTGTAGCATTTGACATTGCCTTGATATTGACATTGCCTTGATACTCTTTCCTCTAGGAGTGTGTGTGTGCGTGTGTGTGTGTGTGCGCGCGCGTGTGCGCATGCATGTGCATGCGCGCATGTGAGAGACACATTGTCCTTTCCTGATTTGATTGACCACTTCTCATTCACTTTTGGATATCAAACCCTTATTGCAGGATATTTTCAATAATACTAAGCTTCTTATGCTAAAAAAAGTAATATTTTTTATTTAAAGATTTAAAAAAGTGCCTGTAACATTGGGGCAGCTAAGTGGGGCAGTGGATATAGCACTGGAACTGGAATCAGGAAGACTCAAGTTCAAATTTAGCTTAAGAAAATTGCTAGTTCTATGACCCTGGGCAAGTCATTTAACCCTGTTTACCCTGGTTTTCTCATATGTAAAATGATCTGGAGAAGGAAATGACAAATCACTCCAGTTATCTTTGCCAAGAAAAACTCACAGGGTCACAATGAGTCAGTTACAACTGAAATGACTGAATAACAACAACCACAACCATAGTACATTGGGTGGATTCTCTATGAGGGATTAATAAAAAGATAAGGACAAAAACTGGGCAGGGTGGATAGACTGCAATTTACACTGGCAAAGGAAAATCTACATCAATGAGGCTCTGGATCTATAGTAGTACATACAAGACAAAAATGGAGAAGGAACTAAGGATGAATACAGAATGACATGATCCTGTAAGAATAAGAAAATCAAATATCAGAATGAACTTAGTGACAACAAATTGAGTTTTACAAGCTATTGGAATAGGGGTGTGTGTGTGTGTGTGTGTGTGTGTGTGTGTGTGTGTGTGTGTAGGGGGGAGGATGAGATTGACCTGCTAAAAAATAATGAGCAGAGGTGGAATTAATTAATTCCTATTTTACTTTCATTTTCTCTACCCAGTAAAATGATCTTCAGATTTTGTGGTTGTTCAGTTGTTTCAGTCGATAACTGACTCTTTGTAATCCCATTTGGGGTTTTCTTGGCAAAAGAAAACTTCCTCAGCTCAATGTACAGAAACTGAGGCAATCAGGGTTAAGTGACTTGCCCAGGATCACAGAACTAGTAGGTGTCTGAAGCCAGATTTGAACTAATGAAGATGAGTCTTCTTGACTACTGACCACTCTATCATCCTTGCTCTCTAGCTCCCCCAATCTTCAGGTAGAGAAGTATAAAACAACAACAACAAAATGATGAATAGGGGATCACGATGCAAGGTAAGTGAGGAGATTCTCAAGGGCACCTGTCAAAGAGTTCAAATCTCTGGGTCAGAAAATGTCTGTGATATTGCATTTAATTCTGGGCACCAGATTTTAGAAAGAGAGTTAACAAACTTGAAAGTAGTCAAAGGAGAGCAATCCAGATGGAAAGAAGATTCAAAACCATGCTATATTAAGGCTGATTTTTAAAGAAAAGTTTAGCCTGGAGCATAGAAGGCATAGGGGAACATGAATGCTATTCTCAAATACTTGCCAGCTTGTCTCAAGGAAGAGAGATTAGGCATGTCCTGCTTGGTGTTGTGGGTTGAATTAGAAGCGGTAAATGAAAATTGAAAAGGGTGATATCAACTTGACAAAAAAAATCTTCCTAACAATTAGAGCTTTCTTGAAGCATTATGGGACACCTCATAATGTAGTAAGTCTTCTATCACTGGAGATCTTTAATGGGAGAGAGGAATGGAGGAGAATGGATGCTGTTCAAGTCTGGGTTGGACTAGATGACCCCGCCCAAGTTTTATATTCTGCATTTCTATGGAACTGTTGCATCCAAATTTCGTGTACAATCCCATTAATATCCAAGAAGTATACCACTACCATCTTGTGATTTTTTTTTTTAACATGGAAGTTTCCTTGGCTCTTCTGTATACTGGAATTTTCCTGAGTAGATTTAGATACTTTATTTATGGGTCATACTAGAAATGTGGTGTTTGCTTCATCATCAATCACCATGTTCCTCAAAAAAAACACATTATGTTGTCCAGTTTCCCTTGAATGATCAGAACAGATGTCGTCTGTGTTGTTTGTGTTCATTACTCAAAATGTCTAGCAAAAATTTCCCAGAAACTTTTTGTTTTGTTCTCTTCCACAGAAACATTGAATTTCAGAGTCAATAAGGATCTTAGTAGCCATCTAGCTCAACTCATATACAAAAAGCATGTTCAATTACTACGCACCTAGAAGTACAACAGCCTCTGCTTGAAGGCATTAGTGAGGAAGACCACATTACTTCCTGGAACTGCCCAAATCACTTTGGGATAGCTCTCATTGTTTAGGGAGCTTCAGTATAAATCAAGCCTTAACTTTTACTCTTTGGTATTTCCAGTCATTTGTCTTCATTCTGACTTCTAGAGTCAAATATTACAAAGCTAATCCCTCTTTCTCATGAAAGTCTTTCTATAAGACATTTATATCTTATTAAATCTTTTATTCTTTAAGGAACACATCCCCAGTTTCTTTAATGAATCCTCATATGATATGAACTTGAGGCCCTTTACCATCCAGGCAGCACTACTCTGTGTTCTTCGGCTTATCATTCCCACTATCCACTAGTCCAGTACCAAAGACCTTCTTGAGGTATTCCCCACCCTGGGAGAGATAATCTTTTCAACACTTAAAATGAGCTCTCAGACACAGCTGACCTGATTGAGGATTGGAGGCAGAGGAATTTAAACATATCTCTTTCTTCTTTAACCAAGTGGAAATTAGAAGCTTAATAACTTTTGACTTGACTATACTAGAAGATCAAGGACTCATTACCTACCCCAAAGCATAATCCACCCTGTCACCTTTCTATCTCTTGTTTAAAAGGTGATGGGGAAATCAAATACCATTACTCCTGGAAAGGCATAGACATTTCCTACCCTTTGGCTCCACTCAGAATCCCTGTGTTTTTTAAGTTACACGCTGCCTGGACTGAGCACCAAACCTGTTCCCTCATATTCGTCCATGTCAGCCTATGTTTCAACTGTCCCTATCCCACTGCACACTAATATCTTTCTACTGTGTCCTCTGGAATTTCCATATTATTTTTAATAAATAGTCCTTCATGTTAGATCTGTTGCTTCTAGCCCATCCCAAGAAATTACCTCATACATTAATTGAATTTTCTGTACATGTTATTTACCTCCAATAGAGTGCAAATTCCTTGAGTGCAGAGAATTTTATTTTTTGGCTATTTATCCTCAGTACTTAGCATAATTCCTAGCAGAAGAGATTGTCAGATTGCACTGAATTGAATCCCTAAATTGTGGTGCCCAGAGCTGAACACAATATTCTAGTTGTAGTCTGATCAGCATACAGAACAATTGAACTATCAACTCCTTATTCCTGGAAACTCTATCTTAATACAACACATGATGACATTTTAAAAATTTGTTTTGGTCTATTTTATCACCCTACCGACACATATTAAATTTTGAGTCCATAAAAAAACCCAGATCTCTTTCATACAAATTGATATTTAGTCATGCCTCCCTATCTTATGTTTTAAAATTACTTTTTGAACCCAAATGTAAGACTTTACATTTATCCCTATTCATTTTTAACTACTTTGATTCATTGCAGTGTTCTAGTGTGTAAAGATATTGTCCGGATCCTAGATCTGTGATCAAGAATGTTATTTATCTCTCCCAACTTTTTGTCATATGAAAATTTGATAAGCATGCCACCCACACTTTTATATACATCCTTGATAAAAATGTTAAACAGCATAGGGCTATACTTATACAGATCCCTGGAGGTACTTCACTAGAGACTTCCTTCCAAGTTGACATTGCACCATTAATGACAACTTTTTCTCTCCAATCATTCAATCGATTCCATATCCATCTAATTGTACTATTATTTACTTCATACATGTTTCTATTTTTCTACAAGAACAGTACAAGATACTTTTTGAATACTATAACATTCTCCCCATTTAACAGTTTATTAATGCTGTCTAAAAAAACAAAGTAAGGTTTGTCTTGGACAACTTGTTCTTGGTGAAGCTCTCCTGCTTCTTTGTGATCACTGCTTCCTTTTCTAGATATTCGCTAACCTTCCTTTAATACAATGTCCCAGAAATTTGCAAGGAATCAACATCAAACTCACTGGCCTGGTCTTTGCAGATTTTATTTTCTTCTTGGAGCATCATTTGGCCCTCTCAAATCCCGTTCTCCTCTAATTTTCCACTATCTTTCCACTATGACTCAGCAACTACATCTGCCAGTCCCTGTCCCCTCCTCCCCAACTCAAGGATGTTATCTGTATCAAGTGATTTGAATTCACCAATTTAGAATAAAACTATATTTTTTAGGCTACATTTAGACCTTCAGTCATCATTCTCAGGGTAAATCATCTCTTTGGACAAGCCAAACATCTGACATTTTTGGTATTTTCATCAATCTTCTCAGTGGGGAGATTTTCATATATCATCATTTGTCATAGGTACCACTTTTTTTGCCTTTAAATTTTAGGTGGTTATAAATTTATGACCTTGGGAGTGCTTTAAGCTTCTTTTTTTTTTTTTAAATCACATAAAGTCATCTCACTTGAAACTATAACACCATCCTAAATCCTATCACTTTGCTTCAAGTAAGAGCTAGTTATTACCATGCTAACCCCAAATATCACATCCATCCATCTATTCACCACAACTGTTAGTTTAGCCACCAGGGTTGATAGCCACTGTCTTGGTTCTATTCAATAGGAACCATCAAGAGCTGGGATCAAGATGCGTTCTAACCTTACGCTAACAGATCTGGAGCTCCACTTAGCTGAGAGAAAGTATGAGAAAAGTACAAAGTTCTTTATGGTTCTCAGATGGAACTCATTCAAAAGGGGAGAACAATTATATTAATTGTTAACAAGCTACTATGATGGATGTGCATTGCAATAAATAAATCCTGGTATATATTGCTACCTTAAGTGCTTACACATGATTTGGAGTACTGTTATCAACATCTGAGGAGGCCTAGAAATGAACCATATATTCTGAGATTATGAGAAGAAACCTTGGGGTAAGAGGGTAAAAATGAGACAGAAAGATAAGGCTTTTAGAGAAGTCCCCAAGATTGAATCCAGGATGCATAAGCCCAGAACTTGTGGTCCTAGGGCTTGAGCTGCAATACATTGAAATCTTTCTTATTGCTTTAATGTATGTATATGAATATACGAATATGTACATATATACAAAATACACACATACTCATATACACATGATATGTGTGTGTGTGTTACACTCACACACATTAAATGTATAGAATGAGCATGGGGGCTGTGCACAAAGTGCTGGATTTGGAGTCAGATGGCTTGGATTTGAATCCCGCCTCTGCCACTTGCTACCTGTACAACCTTGAACATATCTTTTAACCTAGGTTTCAGTTTCATCTCTAAAATGGATGACTTTAATGAGATGAACTCTGTGGTCCCTTTTAGCTCTAAATATATGATTCAATATACAATTATGTTGGTGTGCAGTATGTGATGAATGCATAATACCGTAAATGAATAGATATATACATTCACACATGAAAATGTATGTGTGTATATATGTAAACACAGAATAAACACATCTATAGGTATATATATATGCATGTATAAATAAAATATATTTCCTATATATGAAATAGTTGGCATTTATGTAGTGATCTAATGTTTGTCATTTTGCAAACACTCATGAGATCCTCACAACAGCCCTATAAAGAAGCTACTAGAGGTATTATCCCCCTCATTTTATAGCTGAGGAAGCAAAGGCTTGGGGAGTTAAGTGCCTTGACCATGGTCACACAGGGGCACCGAACCCAGGATTCTGATAATTCCAAGTCCACTATTATCACACTGCCTCTCAAATATATGTATATATTGTATAGACTATAAATATATTGCATGGTTTAGAGATAAATACACATATTCAGTCAATAAGCATTTAGTAAATACCTACTATGTGCCAGACCAAACATAGTTCAGGGACTGTGACTCCTTGAGGAGCTCACAGTCTAAAGCTCACAACATGGAGACAACAATGTACAATGTATATGTAGGAGAAATGCAGACCTCTATGTCTACAAAGAGATGTGCCTGTGTAAAGAGCTACATGCACAAGGTACCACTTCAGTCTTTTTGCATGTGTTTACATACATAGTACGTACACCCTCCTCATACATCTGTATTGACATTGAGATTCTCTGCTTGGTGTCCCAATCCTATGGCACCACCTTATAATGATAAGCTTGGCGGCATTAATAATTAACGTCTTTCATTGACATCCAAGATGGTTTTCAGGTTTGCTGTATCATGAGCAGCACTATTTTGAGGTTTCAACATAATTTCAGTAGGTACACAATTCTGGTGCTCAAAAAAAAATGGATTTTTTTTCTATTTTGTCTGCAAGTAAGACTACGTCTAAGCTATCTCAAAGCTAGGCAAAAAACTGACAGATTTTCACATCATTCATTCTATAAATTGTGCGGTCATCTGAGAACAGCATCCCACTCAAGATTTGATTCAAAGCATGACCAAAATATAAGTACTTCATAGCTGTGACTAGGGTGGAGTTTTTCCCTCATGCTAACATCTTGGAAAATAGGCTTCTTCTCTAGGTGGGTAATAATCCTTGGGCCTCCTGGCTTTCCACTAGCTTGGCACTTTGAAGCCCCAATAGGAGAATCTTACCCTCAACCCCCTTTCTATCCTCCTCACCAGGATTTTGATGGAGGCTTTTTTGACGGGTCATTTGCACTCTCTTGGAATGAGTTATCCACTCTCCCAATGTGACTGAACCAAAGTGAGGCAAACTGTCCTAGAAGTACTTCCCCTGTCCCTAAATATATCTAAACCAAATTTGCCTATTCAATCTGAGGATAAGACATTTAGCTGTGAGATCTCAGATTCTTAATGTACCTATTAAGGATAAGAGTTTACATGCCCCGAAGGGACATGTATGGATCCATTTGCAAAATTCTTAAATTGCTAGAGAGTTCTGGCATCTCTTCTCCTTGGGGAAATTCAAATAAAATATGATAGATACTATTTTGTGCTGTTAGTGAGATAAAGAAACTTTAGAATCCTAGGGCTGGAAAAGGCAACCTTTGTGGTTATCCAGGTCTATTCTCTGACCAGTGTACAAATTCCCCTATGATATGTATCCCTAACAAGAGCTTCTTCTACCTTTGTTTGAAGACCTCTGATGATGAGACTTCTTCAGGCAAAACATTCTTAATTTCTTGTGAAGCAGAGTGATGTTGTGTGAAAAGGATGCTGAGTGGGGAGTCAGATGTCTTAAATTTAAATCCCAACTCAGCCACTTATTACCTATGTAGTAAGGTGACCTCATGCAAGGTATTTAACTTCCTTGTATCTTGGTTTCCTCTGTAAAATAAGGAGATTTTATTACATGGTCCATAATAGAGGCATCAACTTGTAGCCTATTGGTTACTTCTGGCCTGCCAGCAAAACTCCCTTAGTGGGGCCTCAATCAGATTTAAATATAATTGAGAAATGTTTAACAAAATATAAAAAAGAATGCAATGCAACAGAGGTAATGTTAATTTGTGGTTTTCTCAGTCAATATGCAGCTGACAGAGATCCGTTTTTATATGAATTTCACACCATTGATCTACATGATCCTTTCCAGCTCTATGTAAATGAATGAATGAAGGAAAGGAGGCAGGAAGAAAGGAAGGAAAGAAGGAAGGAAGGAAGGAAGAAAGGAAAGAAAAAAAAATAAATGAATAAACGATTGAAAAATAGGATACAAATTTAAATAGTATGATAGTTCCTCTTCTAAAGAGATCATATTCCAATAGATAGGAGGTGTCAATTGCAACTCAGATGGAATGACCTAGTGGACATTGGGGTGCTGCAACAAAGCGGATAATATATCAATCTTTAGTATCATTTCCATCGATGAAATCATGTCTGTTTCTGACATTGGGCCATTTGATGGTGTCACGGATTTTGGGAGTCTTCAGTAGCTATGGCTGATAAGGAGGTGGGAGCTACAGTGGCACCTACAGAAGCAGTTGTTTGGTGATATCTCCAAAAGTGTTTGTTTCCTGGACCACAGATGGTGGGCTGGACGAGGCTGGAAGCAAGGCCAGCGGTCTTAGGGCAGGGTGAATGGTGCTGCTCTTTCTGGAGTTCTTGGCTTTACCTTCTCACGGTTTGCATTTGGTATTGGTAGTGGTGGTGATTTCAGGATTCTTATCTTCAAGAATTGCCTCCTTCATTGAGAACTGTAGGGATGAAACTGGAAGCTGGGCTGGCAGTTTGTTGTTGTTCAGTTGTTTCAGTTGTGTACAACTCTTTGTGACCCCATTTGGGGTTTTTCTTGGCAAAGATACTGGAGTAGTGTGTCATTTTCTTCTCCAGTTCATTTTACAGCTAAACAACTCAGGCAAACACAGTTAAGTACAGGGTCACAAAGCTAGCAAGTGCCTGAGGCCAGATTTGATCTCAGGAAGATGAGTCTTCCTGATTCTAAGCCCAGTACTCTGTCCACTGCAACACCTAGCTGCCCAGTTGGTAGTTTGGGGAGGGGTAGTAATTCTCAGAGCTCCTGGACCCTGAGTCTTAAGCTATGTACACTTAGGTGTTAGTGAAGGTGACCATCAAGGTATGAGATCACAGATTGATGATTCTTTGAACTTAGATGATGAAATTTGGAGGTCCTCACTATTCTGGTCACACTATCCCTCTCAATTTTGTGCCATTTGCGAACTTGCTAAGAATGACGAGCTATAGATTTGTGAAATAATGATAACTAACATTTTGAGGTTTTCAAAATGCTTCCTCACAACAACTCTGTGAGACAATGTAATCATTAATACCATTTTACAGATGAGGTAACTGAAACTCTGAAAGATGAAATGAATTGTGTCTGATTATTCAAGGAAGATAGGAAACAATAATTTATTAAGTACCTATTAGGTATCAGGTACTGTGCTAAGTGCTTTACAAATATTCTCTCATTTAGTCCTCACAACAACTCTGACAACTCTACTTTGTACTATCATTATCTCCATTTTCCAGGTGGGAAAACTGAGGGCAGACAGAGATTAAATGACTTCCCAGGATCACACAACTATTAAGTGTCTGAGGAAGGATTTGAACGGTCTCTAGGCCTAGAGTCTTTACCCTCTGTGCCATGTAACTTGTTCTAAGCTACTAATTTATAGAACAAGGATTCGGATGTGCCTTTCCTGACTATAACTAGTGTTTCATACATATACATTTTCCATAAATAACCATGTCTTTCCATCACTACAACTTTTCAAAACAGGTATAAAAAACACTGAACAAAACAGGGCCAAAGATCTAGGTCACTCCACTAACGGTCTCTCCTCCAGGTTAACAACAATCTATTAATCACTGTTTTTGGGGTAAGAGTGCATTATCCTCTCTGACATGTATCCCCTAAAGAACGAGGCTTTGTTCAAGGCATCCTTACTCTTCATCTGTTCAAATAACAACTTATGAGCCCCCATTGATACACTTACTTTTACTTGTATGCCAGAAGCATAGCCAAAGCAAAGGCAAAGTAAAGCAAAATGGAATATGCCCCCCCCCCCCAACCTCCATCTCAATAAACCTAGGGAACACTATCCCATAAAGACATGTTACTATTAATGGGAGAAATGGATAAGCCCCTGGAATACTCATAGAACGTGACTCATGCTTCTGTTCCTGCAGGGCCATTGATGTCTTCTGGCAATGTTATCACATTGTTCTGGTTTGCTCCATATTAGGGTTTATTTATTTAGATGGTGTGCATTTTCTACTTGGTGGTCCTGAGCTGGTCCTATAATTGCTATTAGTTTTGATTCTGTTGTGTATGTAGTTGTAGAGTTTCTAGCTTCAGATGCAGTCCTCAGTGAAGGTATTACCTAGCTACCATAACAGAAAGAATGCTGAGAACTCTACAAAAGGAGAAAAGGATTATCAAGGCCAGAATCTGGAAATTACCCCTCAGTCCTAGGTCTTCTATATGTATACCTTCTTATCTTTGTACTTTAAGCTTAAGATCCCTATGAAAGAGGGGAGTTTGACCCTGGTTTGGGGGATACTTTTGGTAATTATGTCTTATTTTGCCTTCTCAGTAAACATAACTTAGTAAACACTATGAATATCAACTGGTTGATTGATATTGAGAATGAGGCGGGCAGCCAGGAGGTACAATGGATAGAGCATTGGCCTTGGCATCAGGAAGACTGTCTTCATGAGTTCAAATTCAGATTCAGACACTTACTAGCTGTGTGACCCTGGGCAAGTCACTTAACCCTGGTTGTCTTAGTTCCTCATCTGTAAAATGATCTGGAGAAGGAAATGGCAAATCACTCCATTATCTTTGCCAAGAAAACTCCAAATGGGGGCACAAAGAGTCAGACACATCACAACAACAACAGTGGATGAGGAGCTTGTGAGAGATAGTAATTAGAAGCAACATTCCCTCAGGATGACCCCAAGAATCCAAACCCTTACAGTATTTACCTGTGTGAGCTGGGATTGAAAGGCTGAGTCCTAAAGGACATTACACATGCCAAAAACAATTATCAAGGAGAATCACCAAAACACGGCATTTCATAGCTAGAAAGAATTTCAGAGAGTGTTTAGTATAACCTATCACTGTACCAGAATTTCCTCTACAATATACTTAACAAGTGGTCATCCAGCTTCTTTTTGAATACCTCCAAGGAGGAGGAACCATTGCCTTTGAAAGTAATGGGGGTTTGTGTATCTCTGCTTGTCAGGCAATTTTCACTCACATCAAGGTTCCTTTTGCCTCTTTGCAACTTTTGCCACCTTGCCTCTAGTTCTGCCCTCTAGATCAAGCAGGAATAGTCTAATCCTTCTTCTGGGTAATAAATAATCCTTAAAATCCTTATCACTCTAAGTCTTCTTTTCTATAGGCTAACTTCCCCAAGTCTTTCAATGGATCCTCATACAGCATGGGTATGAGAAGCCCTCAACATCCCGGTTATTCTCCCATAAATACTCTCTCTCCATGTTTCCTCCTTCTTGTCCTTGTTGAGGTGTGTGTGGTTTGAACGCAAGTAGAAGACTTTGATTTGTACCTATTAAATTTCATCATATTCTTTTCAGCCTCATGTTCATTATATTATAAGCTCCTGGAAGTCAGGGACTCTCTTTTGCCTCTTTTTGTATCCCCAGTGCCTGCCACATAGTAGCTGCATAATAAATGTCGATTGATTAATTGATGCTCTAACCTCTTATGGACCATAATGTGTGAGTCTGCATGTATGAATGTGTGCAATTTAAAATGATGTAGTACATACAGTGTTGAAAGATCCAGGGCTTTACATAAATAGGTCTGGAGAAATGGAGGGGGGGAGGAGGATAGTCTCATTAACTTTCGAGTAGACATCTGTCAGAATGCAGGGTGTGTCTTTGTAACGACACATGTGGGTGACATTTCAACTCTCCCTTTTTCCCTCTCTGCTTTTCCTTTCTTCTGTCTGGTGGAATGAAAAGGACCCAACATCTGGAATCAGAGGACCCTCAAGTTCTCTACATATAGTAAAGGCTAAGTAAGTATTTGCTTAAATGAATTAGACACAAATTCTATCTCTAATATTCCCTATGAGTGTGTCCTTGGGCAGCTCACTTAACCTCTCATGCTCAGTTTCCTTACCTCTGAAATGGAAATAAAAATATTTTCATGACTTACCTCATAGGAATAATTGTGAAAAAAGTACTTTCTAGGCCATCAAAGATGATAGAAATGTGATTTATTATTATAAGTGGCATATAGTATGTTATTAATGTAGTAATAATGATAGCAGGTGTTTACATAGTGTTTTAAGGTTTGCAAAGTGCTCAGTATATCTCATTTGATCCTCATAACCACTCTATGATACTTCATGCTATTATTCCCTTTGCTTTACAAATGAGAAAACTGAGACTGAAGGAGGTTAAGAAACTTGCCTAGGATTACACAGTTAGTAAGTATCTGAGGCTTGATTTGAATTCAGGTTTTCTAACTCCAGGTCTATCCACTATATCACATAGCTGCTCAATAATTCAATTCAACTAAAAAAAAATTATTAAGTGCCTACTATGTGCCAGGCACTGTGCTAAGCATTAGGGATAAAAATGAGAAAGACAGTCCCTGCCTTCAGGGAGCTTAGAATCAAAGGGGAGTGGGAGGGGAAGACAACATAAAAAAGGAGGCTGGAAAGGGGGGCACACACCAGGCGATATCCAGCTCATCTTTTCCCCTGGGTACAAAATCAGACAAAGCTACAATTACAAAGCAGAGTGAGCTGAAAGTCCAATTTCTGCCCTCTGTAAAGGAAGGCTTTGGGAAGAGTTTGGTAGTTCACCCTCCAGTCCTCCAATTAGGGGGAAGAGTAGGCTGAGGGAGGTGGTATCCAGGCTTGAATTAGCAGCATGATGCTGAAATTAGAAGTAATGAGCTTATCATGGGAAGGGCATCTTGTTCCATGGAGATGAAACCCAGCAGGACTGCAGATACACTAATAATAATTAGTAACAATAATAACACTGTTCCTGTGAGCTAGGAAACAAATTTTATAGGCTGAGAAAATTGTTGCCCAGAGAGATTGATTGCATCTAAGTATAACAGTAGGAGAGGAGAGATTTGGACCCAGATGTTTTGAATTCAAATCCACTGCTCTTTCCACCACGCAGCATTGGTCCTGTAATTAGAGATGTTATGACTACAATTGGCAAAAAAGGAAGGCTATGAAGCCTCTGCTGGAAAGAGATTTACTGGGGATGGAGCCACGGTGATGTCTTGGTCTTTCCCTCTCTGATAGAAGAGCCTAAAAATTTTATTAGGGACAATATACACTTTTATTAAGCAAGAAAAAAAAAACCCTACAAATCTAACTAGTCATTTAAATGGTTGTGGCTATGGAGGCAGTAAAAATAGAAACTTCCATTTTAACACACTGAAAATGGGATTTTCAAAGTGTTTGGCACCCCTATGGGCCAGCCTCACATACCCCATGTTGTTGCATTTGGGGCAATATTCACCCAGAGCTGCCAGACAGAGCTAATGAGTCCATTAAGCTGTGAGCTGATATGATGCTCAGTTCCAATCTGGCACAGCTGCTTCTGCTTGCTACTGAGAAGTATAATGAAAGGCTTCCTAGTACTGGGTGGGCCTGAGAGTAGTTTGGTTTGAATAGAAAAGTCATGGAATTAAGATCTACCCAAGGACAGCTGGCTATCCCCTGGTGGCAGGGGGCACTGGGAGGGTAAGTAATTTGCTCAGAAACAACCAATGTATGTCAGAAGCAGGACTTGAATGCAGGTCTTATTGACTCCGAGAGCTAGCTCCATGATCCTATAATTTCAGAAGGTATACATGTGGCCGAACAGCCTAACCTGGCCAGCCCTGAAACAGAGACCAGGAAAATAGAGCCTTTTGCTACACGAAGTAGCACGTTTGTTGTGACCTCCTTAAACACCAAGTTGCTGTTTCTTGATATTGCCACCAGATGGCAGCAAAAGAAAGAGCAATTCCAGGATCAAGGACAAAGCTTTCCAAGGGCATCCCGACTGCCGACTGTGAGTTAGAGGGAGACAAATATCACTGCATTAGGAAACATAGAGCTCTAATTGCTCCCCGAGCTCCGGAGTCAATGCGCAGCTTAATTAAAGTTCCTGCCTATTACTTTAAAGCCTTCCTGGTACTGTTCTGTTTGGGAAGATCAGGAGGTTTATCTCCAGTGAGGGGATGTATGTTGCCCTTGGCTTGTCCCCACAAGCTCTTTACAAAGGGGGCACAGTCCTCACTGGTGGAGGGGGCAGAACTAAGCAAAGCTTTCTCTGAGTTCCTGGCATCCAGGCTGGACCTACCTAGGTGCTGAAAGGAGGTGTTAGTGGCGCTTAGAAGGGAGAATGATGACCACTAACATTTATATAGCATTCTACTATGATAAGGTACTTCAAATGCATTCAGTATTTTTTATTGATATATTTTGTTTTTACATCACAGCATTTTCTAATAGAAAAGATTTTTCTCCCCTTTCTCCCTTCCCTTTTCCCCTCTGAGAGCCCAATAACAAAGAACAAGAAAGAGGAAGGGAGGGAACCAATTGAGCAAAACTAACCAGCGCATCAGTCAAATCTGTCAGTCCGGGCAGTGTTCCCTATGTATAGTTTTCTATCTTCACAAAGAATTAAAAGGGTGTGTGTATGTGTGTGTGTGTGTGTGTGTGTGTGTGTGTGTGTGAGAGAGATATTCCAGTATTCTAGTTTCTCTTCTTCCGGGTCAAGCTCAGTCATTATGGCCATATAGCATTCAGTTTTGATTTTATTAGTTTTTTCTTTTATGTTGCTGTTATACTATATATTGTTTCCTGATTGTGCTTATCTCACTTTGCATCAGTTCATAAGTCTTTTCCTGCCTTCTTGAATTTTGCATATTCATCATGTCTTACAGGGCATCAATATTCCATCATATCCATATAACATAATCTGTTCAGTTATTTCCCAGTTGAAGGACATCTATTCCATTTCCTGTTCTTTGCTACTACCAAAAGTCCATCACCTTCATCATTAAGAAATGATCACCACTTTAGAGTTGGGCCCATCGTGTCCCCAAGGAGCTCTCAGGAAGATGTGAGTTTAAATCCTGCCGCAGACACTAACTTGCCATGTGTCCATTGGCAAATCTCTTGACCACCTGGGGCCTCAGTTCCCTCATCTATAAAATGGAGATGATACCTGTAGTATTTGCCTTACCTTAAGAGCAAGGGCTCTTAGCTTGAGGACTGTAAGCTCTTTTTAAAAAATATTTTGATTTGTAGTTGTTTTACTTTGTCATCCTATATATTTTTTGGTGCATTTAAAAATATTATTCAGGAGCAGCTAGGTGGTGCAGTGAATACAGCACCGGCCCTGGAGTCATGAGGACCTGAGTTCAAATGTGACCTCAGACACTTGACATATTTACTAGCCCTGTGACTTTGGGCAAGTCACTTAACCCCAATTGCCTCCCAAATGCAAAAAACATATAAATAAATAAAAATAAAAATATTTTTCAGAGAAGAGTTCCATAGGCTTCACCAGACTTCCAAAGGGGATCTAGGATACAAACAAGATTAAGGACCCTTACCTTACAGGTTTGCAAAGATCAAATGAAATAATGCACGTAATCTGCTTTTCAAATCAGGAAATTCTATATAAATGTCCATTGTGATGAGTATTATTTTACAGACGAATAACCAGAGGCCCAGAGAAAACTTGTCCAAGATCATGTAGTCAGTAAATAACAGTCAGAAATTGAACCCAGGTCTTTTGACTGCAAATTGGATATTTTCCTTTCCTTTCCTTTCCTTTCCTTTCCTTTCCTTTCCTTTCCTTTCCTTTCCTTTCCTTTCCTTTCCTTTCCTTTCCTTTCCTTTTCCTTTTCCTTTTCCTTTTCCTTTCCTTTTCCTTTCCTGTTAATTCCTGTAGCAATGCCAAGGTAAACAGTGCAAGCATATTATGAATAATAATATCCACCTTTGCTATTGTACTTTAAGGTTTGCAAAACATTTTCCTCACAGAACAAAACAAAAGCAACCCACAACTTTTGGAGATAGGTAGTACAAAGTATCATCTCCATTTTACAGATGAGATAACTGAGGCTTCAATGTAAGAGGCTTGCCTGGGGTTGCACAGTTAATGAGAGATCAAGGTAAGAAGCTTTTCCTCTTCTGCAGACAGTTAGCTCTGTTACTTCAATATAACAGGCCAGCCTCCCAAAACACCAGCCTAAAGGTTCTGACTCTGCTTTTGTGTGTTGTCTACAAGCAGTTTCAGAGTGGGGGAGTGACTTATGTCCTTATTAGGGCTATTGGCAACAGCTGCTGCCTTCCTGGTTACACAGGTTTATAGAACCTAGCTGGTTGGGACCAGAGTGGGGCCATTTACAGAAATCCAATAGTATAGTTCGTTCAGCTCTCCTTCTTGGAAATGGACTGTATTCATTGGTTTATCTTTATGTTACTACTTGAAGTCATTCCTGGAAGCGTTCTGTCTGCATGCGTGTAGACAAAGCCTGATGTGAAGGAGCAGCAGAAAGAAGGTTAATCTATAATTGCATTTAAGTCTCCAATCTTTTCTTTTGACAAATCTTTTAACCCTTGTTTTCAGTCAATTTCAAAAGATAACTTTGAATCATCTTTCCTGTCTGACATTACCCATTCCCATGCCCATGCGCACATATGCATTCACTATAATTTACAATATTGAATATATTAGAAATAATCTTTCTCTTCAGCTCCATCTCTGAACTTCAGATGTGATTCCTCTTTAAGAAAGTCCAGAAACAAACAGCTTCCCTCCTTCTTACTACTTCTCTGTTCCATATTTTTAGCCTCAAGTCAGAAAGCAACATATCCTACCTTCCTGTGCTGTTTATTCCAAGCTAATGGCATTTCCTCTGCACTGTTTGGAAAGGGGCCAGCCAGGAGGACCCCATGCTGCTACAGGCAGCCTCTCTGCTGTGGCTTCACTGAAACAAACAGGGAAAATAAATTGAAATGAGGCAGGCCAGGAGTGAGTCTAATGAGGGAGGGAAAAAGATTTTCTTATTTGCCTCGGCAACAGAACCATGGCTGAACAGGATGGAGGTTTCCTTGAGAAGTAAGAAACTCCAAATACCATCATCGACAGTAATACACACACAAAGGAGAACAAACTTGACATATCTATATACCTTCTTGATGTCACAGAATGATCCCCTAGGAATGGCTCTGCAGTCTGTCAGCTCTGAAAGTGTGGTGTCTTTAGTGACCAATGGGGCGTATTTCTAGTTTCCTTCATATCCTGTGTCTTCCCCCTTGAAGACGAGAAGGAAGATGGGGTAACAGTTTTGAATAATTAAAAACACTCTCTAAAAGAGCTGCAGTGACCAACAGACTTGGAATGTATAAGCATTCACAATCATCTAGTCCAAGCCCTTTATGTGACAGATGAGAAAACAATGAGATAGATGAGAACACTCATTCTTTTCATCCCTAGCCCTACCCCTCTTCCCAGTTTCCCTTCTGTCAAGGGCATCACCATCCTTCTAGTGACCTAGCCTTGAAATCGTCCTTGATTCCTCATTTCTTCTCTCTCCTTCCCTATGTCATCTCATCAGTTGATGTCTTGTGAACTCTACCACAAACCCATATCTTACTTCTTCCCCCTTCTGTTCTCTCAAATGGCTACAACTCCATTTCAGAGCACCATCATCTCTTCCTCAACTGTTGTTATAGCCTCCTATTTGGTTGCCCAGCATCCTGTCTCTCCCCTCCCTTAGAGACTTGAAAGGGTCATCAGAGTTCTGGAATTAGATACTTGTTAGATAATTATATGTTTTTAGGCCATGCTGATTTTCCCCAGGGTCCTTTTACAGATTATAACCTTTTACTTTGAAGCTGATTTATGAGGACCAAATAAGATAAGATAAAATATGTAAAGTACTTCATATACCTTAAAGGACTTATAAATATGAGGTGTTATTATTATTATTATTGTGTAAATTTTTTTACAATGAAATGGACTTGGTGAGACACTCTCTTGGTAAAATAATTCATTAGTGCCTACTGTTACATTTGAAAATTAAGGTAAACTGAGAGATAATGGTCTGAACATGATCAATTTATTACTGAGGCTAGCAGTAACCAATAAATTGTGTCTATGGCCTCTCAATAACCAAAGATCTTGAGGTAGGGCTCACCAGTTTTCATAAAGTTTTGAGAAGTACAGAGTAGGGTAGGTAGGGAAGAGAATGTTATCAGTTACAGGGTAGACAACATCATGGGCATGAGGACAATATGATTGGTTACATCCAGGGAAGTGGGCTAGCACCCACATGGGGCTAGTAACCACTCCTTTCCAATAATTAATGAATGTTAATTAGATCCTTCTTCATCTTCTAATCTTTGCTAGGGGATCAAAGCTTTCAGATTTGCTATCTCCAAGAGAGAAAAATTTCCCTAATTGCATAAGGACAGCTAGCAAATCTTTTAGGGATGGTACTATTACCTTGTAACTTAAAAATAATTCTATGTCCTGAGTTCAACTCAAGAGCATAGGAAGGTAGCTTCAGGCAGATGCAGAATTATAATTAATTATAAGACTATATGATTAATACAGCAGATTATCAGTTACAATGTAGAATCAATATAGTAGAAACTCAAGGTAGTATTAATTTTGATCTTTTCACCATCCTCAAAATAGAATTTAAATTCTTTAGCCTTGCAGCTATAGCTTTCTCCAGTCTGTCTATGTTACCAAAAGGATGATGGATGTCTATGGACCTATTTATGACATGCAGATATGACAATTTATGACAAGCACCTCCTTCTGTAAGTCTGTCAATACAGCTTCAAAAGATACTGAAGATGGGAAAGGCAATCTGGCCCAGAATTGAAAAGGAAGAATAAAGAAGATTGGATAGCATATGGAAATTAATGCAGCAATTTGAATAATATCTAGGTACTCTGAGACACAAATTTTTATCTTTTTTTTTTATACTAGTATTCTTTCAGTGATGGCCAATGTCTCAGAATCATGTACCATCTCAATCTCTGAAGAAGTATAACTATGGTTGGTCCAAAGGGCAATGGAGAAATAAATGGTCACTACAAGTGGGCTTCAGTACTTTACCAATATGGCTTATGCACAACAGGTTGTATGAACATATAATACAAGAAACTGTAGAATTGTAAAAACAGGTAGTTTTATCATGAAAAAAGAGCAATGGATACATGGACAGTCTGCTTCACTGCTTTCACATAATTTCGGGGGGGGTGTAATATAAATGTTTCATTTATTCTTCTTCTATCTTATTCCCAATGACTCCCACTTCTCACCCCTAAACATAATTCTTTGCGAAGTACAAAAAGCAAAATAAATGAACACATTGATTATGTCTTGGAATATATGATGGATGCTTGCATCTGTAGTACACCACATCTCTTCTGAGAGATTAGAGGCACAGTTAGCCATCAATTTTCTGAAGTCATAATTGGTCACTGAATTGATCAAAGTTCTGATATCTTTCATTATTGTTTTCTTTTATATTATTACGGTCATTGTGGACGTTGCTTTCCTTATTATGCTCACTTTTCTTTGCATCGTTCTATACAAATTTTCCCAATGTTGTCGAATTCTTCATATTCATAATTTTTATGGCACAATAATATTTCATTGTATTCACAACATGAATCTTTATATTTTAAGTGTATATCTTACAAACAACAAATTGTTGAGTCTTGTTTTTATGATCCATTCCATTACCTTCCTCCATTTTATGTGTGAATTTATCCCATTCATATTCATTGTTATGATTGCTACCCATACCTACTCAAAAGTAAGAAAATAAACAAAGAAGGGAAAATAAAATGAATTCAGGACCAGCTGTTTGAAGTTGGAATTGTCTGTTTCTAATCAATTTCCCTCCTCAACCTTCCCTAGTCCAGAGAGAGAGAAATCACTAGGTTTTGCTAGTTTTCCCTCTCCCTACTTTTTGTAATCATCCTTCTCTAAATGAAATTTGTTTTGTTTGTGATTATTCACTATCTAATTCAACCCCCATCATAAATCCAAGCTCTTCCCTCACCCTTTCCCAGATCAGTTCCCTATTGATTTTATTGCATTTCTGAACTATAGCCTTTGGTCCTTCCTTTCCAACCTTCCCTTCCCCAGCTCAAATGAAAACAAGATTCATAAGATTCTCCACTTCCCCAACCAACAGCTTCATCCTTGTTTATTATTCTCTTATGATTCTCAAACTGTATAAATGAGTAGGTTCCCCCTCCCCTTCCTTCTCCTTTCTGTCCCGAGTATTCTCCTCCTCCTCCTATTCCTTTTCCTTCTCCTCCCCTTCTTCCTCCTCCTTCTCCTCTTCTTCCTCCTTCCCTTTCCTTTCACTAAAGTCTTATTTTCTACAGGAGGTCTCTCTTAAACCTTCTTGATTCTAATGCCTTTCTTCTGTTACCTCTAGTTTTTCCTATATATAACTTGTTCCTGTTATTTGCATGTTGTCTCCCCCATTAGACCCTAACTTACTTTTTCTTTAAATTCCCAGGGCTTAGGATAGTGCCTGCTACATAGTAGGTTCTTAATAAATGTCTATTGATCGACTGACTCCCTCTTTTCCTCTTTCCCTCCCCTTTTCTTTTCTGTCATCATTTTGACATTGATCCTTAGTAATATTGCTGTCTGATATGTATGTGTGTGTGTATATATATATACATATCTATATATATATGAAACACATGCACATATATATTCCCACGAAATATAATTACCACAAATGCACTGGGTAGATCAATTATAAGAGATTTATGGTAGATCATAGGCAAGAATTGCATGTGATGAGAAGTCACAGATGAGTTGTGATTTGTACTAATAGATGGTTTGCCCACAACTGATGAGATCATTGATGTATTAAAAGTATCTAAAGTAAGCCCACTATAAGAGGGAGGTCTCTTTTGGAGGCCCCAGGGATTTGTTTTTGACTGTGTTCTGTTCAACATCTTTATCAGTAACATAATGCAGAGAGGACATTTTTATCAGATTTGTAGATGAGAAGAAGCCGGAAGGGATAGTTAATACTTTGAATGACAGAGTCAGGATGGAGAAGGGGTCTGAACAGTCTGGAATAATGAGCTGAAGCTGACAAGATGAATTATAAACATACTTGTAAAGCTCTGTACTTGGATGCAACCAATTAACTGCACATTTAGGGAGAGGGAGAGGCTTTTTAGAAGTAATTTTATATGAAGAAGATCTAAGAGTCATAGGGGATTACAAGCCCAGTTTGAGTGATCAGTGTGTTGTGGCAGCTAAAATAACAAATGTGATCTTACTTTCAATGGGTGAAGACTTCAAGGGTCTATTATCTCACTGAGAGGTCACATAAGGAGTCATAGAATCTTAAGATTAGGTGGACCTCGGAAACCACCTAGTATTTAGTAGAATATACATTTCTTGAGGATAGGGACCGTTTTTCATCTGAGTTTGTCTGATCCCTTCTCTACTTGACTATTATTTTATTGTTGAGGCTAAATCATCCCGTTCTTTTACATGACTCTCCTAAGGCATGGTCCTGTAGCCTTTTACCATTCTGGTTACTATCTTCTGAATGTTCTCTGTCTTGTTAATGTCATTTATAAAGCATGGTGTTTTAACTAAATGCAATATTTTAGAAGCAGTCTGATCAGAGCAGAGTACATTTGGGACTATTAACTTCCTAGTCCTGGATAATATTTCTTTCGTAATATAGCCTAGGTTGCATTAGTTTGTTTGACTTCCATATCGCACCATTGATTCATCTTGAATTTGTGATCTGTTAACTCTACCAGATCTTTTCCAGGAAAATTGCTCCATAGCCATACTCCCTCCATCTTTTACTTCATCCCTATTGTATTTTATCTTAATCAATTTAGTCCAATGAGATGCTCTAGCCTGCCAAGATCTTTTTGAGATCCTGACAATATCTTCCAATATCCTAGCTATAACTCCGACTTTGCAAATATTTGCATGGAAACTCCATTCATTGATACAGATTTCAAAACTTTTATACCTAGCACCTTGTCTTTGAGAGTTTCCTCTGTAGAAAAAATTTATCCACCTCTTTCCCTCAAGATGATAAGCCTTAGATGGGCAGACCATCTATTAGTACAAATCACAGCTTAGGCCAAATACAGTTATTCCTTCACCAAGTCATGCTTTTTTAACTTGGTTCAACCTGCTGGAAGTTATTTTCTGTTGGCACAATTTTTAAAAATGCAAGGTCACTCTTAGATAAATGAGGTACTAGGGTAGAACTGTTTAGGAGGAATTTAATAGAGGGACATGAGGAACAGTCTCTGGGATTTAGATTACCAAGAGATCTTTGATTATAAAATTAGGATCATTGATTTAGAGTTGGAAAGGACATTGGAGATAATCTAATTTAATGTCATTTTATGAATGAAGAAACTGAGGCCCAGAAAGTTTCTGATATGCCCAGAATGCACAGGTATGTGGTAGTGGAAACCTAGGTTTTCTGATATCTCTAGTGCACTTTTTTGAGCAACATTGGACCCTACTTCTTAAGCTCTGTGTCGAGACCTTTATTACTGTTGGCTCTGGGAAGTAAGATAAGGATAGGAAGCTACTCTCTAAAGACCCACTCACCTTAATAAGATGTTTCATTGTCTTAATACATTTTCTTAGAAATTTCAGATCCCTCAATTCCAAATCTAGTCCTCTATTCACGATGCCATACCAGTCTCGCTTTATTTTAAAATCAATAATGTATAGTAATTTATAATTTAGAGGCAGCTAGATGGCACAGTGGATAGAGCACTGGGTCCAGAGTCAGGGAGAACTGAGTTCAAGTCCAGCCTGTGTGACTCTTGGCGAGTCACTTAACCTCTGTTTGTTTCCTTATCTCTAAAATGGGGATAGTCATAGCACCTACCTCCTGGGGTTGTTGTGAAGGTCAAATGAGATAATAACCATAAAGCATTTGGCAGAGGGCTGGGCATATATTAAACCCCATATAAATACTAGCTCTTACTGTTATTAATTTTATTACTTATGTCAAGTTTCTCAAGAACGTAAGCTGGATCTCTTTTCCTTAAATCCGAGAGGACTGTTCTCCAACTTCTAATAAAATGTCCTTAGCATTTTACCACGCCACCTTTGGACTATTTTCCACTTTTAGCAGGGCCTGTTTATGACAAGGGAGATGACAACCAGGACTGAACATATGACCTAGAGATGACATAACCTTCTCTGCTACCCTTCTCTTTTTCCCCCAACTGAGCATGCGCACACGTATGCACACTCATGTACATGTACACTATAATATATGTACAATATAAATATACACATGTGTGTGCATGTTGTGGACCTAGGAGAAAGGATGAGATTGTCTCCAGAAGCCTCAGTAATTTCTGGTGTGGCACAGAGCTGGAAAGAAAGTGGCAAAGAACCACCTTGACACGTACACTACATATATGTGTATAGACATACACGTGGGGGAAGCTGGTTGACTCAGTGGATAAAGCACTGGACCTGGTGTCAGGAAGACCAGAGTTCAAATACGACCTCAGACACTGTAGCTGTGTGACCCTGGGCAAGTCACTTAATCCCTGCCTAAAACTGGAGAAGGAAATGGTAAAGAAATAAAACCTCATGGGCAGTTGTTTCAATGGGGTCATGGAGAATAGGACATGACTGAACAAGAAGCAGCAACATATACCCATATAGACATTTGTGTGCTTATATGCAAAAATGTATGTGTGCACATGCACATATAAACACATACATATAAATTGTGCATATATTGTGCAATATACCATGTGCACATACATAACATGTATGTTCCCTTATATTCTTCTTTCTGTCCCCACTCCACATGAGAGAGCAATGAGGCTTCTGGAAACAGTGTTCTTTCTACTATGTATATATGTGCATATGTGTAACATATACATCTGTGTATATAAACATATTTATATGAAGGTATATATATGTGTGGACACACATGTGTATGTATACATATATGTATATATGTACATATATGTATATACATATGTATATATGTATACACATACATATATGTATATATGTATATTGGACACACACACACACATACACATGCGAGCAGTCAAGAGCTGCAGAGAATCTTCTTCCTACTACTATGTGATTCAGAAGCAGAGCAAAATCATCTTCGTAACCTCCTTACAACAACATTGCCTGAAGTGCCTTGACTTTCCTGAGGTACAGACCAAATTAGAATGGAGCAGAGAGCTTATAGTTCCCATAGTATATACCCATAAGTAAGATGGCAGAAAGCTGTTGCTCCTGTGTCCCCTAGTGGTATCATTTTACTGTTTGGATGATATGGAGGTATTGTGGGACTTTCCCAGCCTTCTTTGCTGGGGGCTGATTTCTCCTCTAAAGCTGACTCCACACATCGAAGTGCTGGATGTGTTTTACCCTAAGGGAAAACATGCAGTGGGAAAGAGTGTTTTCTGGGTAAGAGCTATGAAATGAACTCAGTGAGAGTCAAGAATGTTTCCCAGAGGCCTAATTCACTCGCTTCTTCTGTGCTCCCCTCCCTCTCATTTCTAATGGATTCTGGTCCTCAAATATGCTACTCCAGAAGGCTTAGAAATCTATAATACTACTGATACAACTGTTTCCTGTATCTTCAGTAGTTTTTCTTCAATTAATTGATGGTATAAATGAAAAAAAGTAAATAAAAACCCTGGAAATTTTTGATCATTCAGTTAGAGGCAAATTACAACCATTTGGGTTCTCTCATTGAGATCTTTGGGAAGTGAAGAATTTGTCATTTTATTTTATTCATGTGGATTGGGAAATAAATTGAATGAGATATCCTGGAATTTCTTAGCTAGTCACTGCTAAGGTGATGGGGTGGGGAAGATTGGTACCCTCTATTTCTGTTCTGGTCATAGGACACAACCCCCAGTAAATTCTCCAAATGTCCTTTCCTTGAAAAGTGGGCAAGAGAAATCCTTTTGGGTTCCCAGTAGTAATGTACCTGTGTAACACCAATGTGATACCCATAGCAGCTGCTATGAATATGCATGTGTTCTTTCCAGCGTAAATTCACAAAATATAATAAACTCTCTTCCTCAAAGACAAAACCAAAATATTTATTTGGAACATCATTAGGATACCAAGAGGTAAGATTTAACAAGGTACTTATCACTAATCCAGGAAGCACTGACATCTTAAACCTTCTCTCTGTTAGGCTTCCCCACAAACCCCTCTGCCCACTCACAGCCTGCTTCTCTCTCTCTGTTCTGCTTCATTCTCTGCTCTCTGTCCTCTGCTCTCTCTCTCTCTCTCTCTCTCTCTCTCTCTCTCTCTCTCTCTCCTTCTTGGGTAAGCTTCTCCTACACTGAGCTCCATATGGCTCAAGCTCCTTGGTGATCACAGGCTTCATGTGTTATGCCAATTAATGGACAGGGAAGATCCCCCTATTTCATTAACATTGCAACCTTCCAATTTGTTTGAGCTGTCATAGTAAAACTTTCCTACTAAACAATGAGATTGGGAAAGCTTTTGCTGTCTAAAGCACCATTATCTTTCTTTTTTCTGTTATTTTTTCAAATTAAATTTAATTTTTTGTCATATTTTAAGTTTCAAACTATCTCCCTTTCTCCCATCCCACACTAGAGAAGGCTGTGTGTGTGTGTGTGTGTGTGTGTGTATGTGTGTGAGAAATAGTAGTCTTCTCTAGTGTGGGTGGGGAGAGAGGGAGAAAGGGAGACAGACAGTTCAGAATACACACAAACATACACCAAACTATTCTATGCATACTTCTGCTTGAGAGTTCTTTCTCTGGATGTGGATAGCATCTTCCTTGAGAGGGGCTTTGTAGCTGATTTGAGTATTTATAATATTCAGAATAACTTGGTTCATAGTTCTTCTAACAACATTGCTGTTTCTGTATACAATGTTCTCTTGGTTCTGTTCATGTTATTTTGTGCAAGTATTTTCATGTTTTTCTACAATCAATCTTATTAGTTTTATGACCCTGGGCAAGTCATGCAACCCTGTTTGCCTCAATTTCCTCATCTGCAAAATGAGCTGAAGAAGGAAATGTCAAATCACTCTAGCATCTTTGCCAAGAAAATCCCAAATCAGGTCATGAAGAGTAGGACGTGACTGAAATGACCGAACACCAGAAAAACGTTCCTTCCAGGTCTGACGTTCTGTGATAAATTCCCAAATGAAAAATGATGGACATTTCCCTTTTTCCTATGTTTTGTTACAATTCCTAGTCTTCATCCCTGCAAAACAGGGTACCAGAGAAGGCTCCACAGAGGAGATTTTTACCTGAAATAAGCCTTGAAGGAAGATCAGATACCTTTAGGCTCTGGCATTCCATACTTGAAGGCAGGAGTAATCTAGAGCTAACTGTAACTCCCAAGAGCTGATTGGTAAACTTTCAGCATTAGCATTTACACCTTGGAAATCAGCAAATGTTACAAATCAGAACTTAATCTATTTTTTTGTGGTTGATCATCCTCTTGACTCAAGAAATAATAACTAACATTTGTACAATGCTTACTTACTATGTGCCACGCTCTTGCTAAATCTCGTTTATCTCCATTTGATCCTCACAACAACCCTGGGCTATTATCATCCTCATTTTACAGATGAGTAAACTGAGGCAGAAGTTAAGTGACTTGCCGAAGGTAACACAGCTAGCAAGTGACTAACACAAGATTTGAACTCAGGTCTGCCTGACCTGAGACCCTATCTACTTTGCCATCTTGCTGCCCTAACAAAGAAAATGCTAATAATTCAGATTAAACTTAAAAGTGTGTTGCAAACAGTATTTTCTCCTGGAAAGTGAGTTGTTAAACATTTGCTAGCCCGCCTTAGTATCTGAGGTCCTTCCAACTCTAACATCTCATGCTCTGTGTGCTCACTTTCCTTCCATGTTCTAAGGTCTTTTGCAGTTCTGATGTTCTAAAGAGCAAACTGTCACTTCCAAGCATTTTGGCCTTTATTCCGAGAAAATCTCTCCTTTTTTCTTCCAGAAGCTGGCACAAGCAAGCTCCAGACCTTCCTGCTGATTCTGGCAAAGCTGTGCACTTACAGAGACTATGATGCTGGATGCTTATATATATATATGTATGTAGTGTTTATACTCTTGAAATGCTCTTTAAAGCTGAGTTGGGGTGAGGCAATTAGCCTACACCAATATTCTCAATCTCATAACAAAAGAAGTCAAGTTCTAAGTGTTTGTGATGCTTGCCAGTAATGAAAATGAAGGGGATGGGGAGGGGGTAGGAATAACCCTTTGAAAGGACTTGAGAAATGAATATTGTGTGTTCATAGTACTGGAGAATAATAGCATGTCTTTAAGAGTTACTACATGACTGTTTTAAGTGAGTCAGAATATCGGCAGTCAGCCTTCTCACGTTGATGCTGGAGGGCCTACGTGTTTTCTGATTTGCTAGGCCAGTAGTTTTGTGGGGAACAGGAATTTTTTTCTCCATTAGTAAGAAAGGGCTAAATATACATTTTGACCACATAGTACCTTCTCTCTTGCAACCACAAAACACTATGATTTCCAGGCCCTCTATCCCTCGATTTTTTCTCAGACTATTACTCCATGCACTAGCTAAGTTTTCTTCTTTTCCCCATCTTGAGCTTTTGATGAACCAATTCAATTCTACATTGCCCTTTTTTTTCTTGATTTCCTTGCCTCCTTGATATATCATTGATTTTCCCCTGCCCTGCATTAGCTCCTACAGATGGACTGCCAAATGGAGATAGAGAAAAATTGTACAACTGTGCCGATTGTATCCATTACAAATTTATGTTACATCACCTCAACTGGGCAATCCTTCCACACCTCCCTGACTACTAACTCACTACACAACTCACCTCGGCAGCTCTTCCAAACCTTCTCATCCCTCTTCCAACCTCCATGGCTCCTCCTCCTCTTACCCACTTAGCTAAGAGTCTTGCCTCATATCTTACTAAAAAAATTGAGGTCATTTGCTAAGAGTTCTCTCTTCTCCCCTCCTTTTCATTCACCGCCATGTCCTCCTTCACCCTTTTCTCACATAATGATGTCATCCTTCTCGCCAAAGCAAATTCCTGTATGTGGTAAGTGCTGCCATTCCATTTCAGCTTCTTCAACAGATTGCACCTTTTATTACCCCTCTTCCTCTCACATATCTTCAATCTCTCCCTGTCTCTTGGTTGACTCCCTATAGCCTACAAACATGCACATTTTTCTGCCATCCTCAAAAACCCTTCATTGATCCATCCAGCCCCACATGCTATCATCTCACATACCTCTTTCCTTTTGTAACTAAAACACCTTGGATAGACTGTATGTTATAGGTGCCTCCACTTTCTTTTCTCTTATTCTCTTCTTAATATTCTTCAATCTGCTTCTAACCTCATCCTCTCCCCCAAACTGCTCTCTCCAAAGTTCCAAAATTGTCAAATCCAGACTTCCTCTTATATCCCAAACTTCTTTACTTCTTGGCATCCTTTATGATCATTAAAGCACACTATTCTTCTTAACATTCTCTTCTGCAATACTGCTTTTTCCTATGTGTCTTTTTCCCTATCTGCTGCCCCTTCTCAGTCTTCTTTGCTGAATCTTTATCCACATCATGTCAGCTAATTATGGATGTTCCACAGAGCTTTGTTCTGGGCCCTCTTTTCTTCTCTTTCTAGATTATTTCACTTTGTGATCTTATCAGTTCCTGTGAATTCAATTAACATCTCTGTTACTAACCCTCAAATCTACTTATCCAACCCTAAGCTATCTGCTGACCTATAGTCTTGAATCTCCAGTTGCCTACTGGACATCTCAAACTGGATTTCCCATAGACTCTTAACCTCAATGGGTCCATAATTGAACTTATTAATCACCTCCACCCCCAACTCTTCTATCACTATTGAGGGTACCAATATCCTTTCAGCCATCCAGGCTCACAAACCTAAGTATTATCCTTGACTCCTTACTCACTCTCTCTCACCCTATATATCCAATCTATTGCCAAGGCCTGTTGATTTTACCTTTCTAACATCTCACATTTGTCCTCTTCACTCCTGTGACACTGCTATCACCCTGGTACAGCCTCTCATCAGCTTACACCTGGATATTCATATGGACTATGTATTCCCAACCTGTGATAAAGCCTTCTAAGCTTGTATTGGTCTGATCAGTCACATTCAGACATGCTGCTGCTTGACCACAACATAATTATGTCATTTTGGACCTCTTTGAGAACAAAGGACAAAAACAGACTGACTAATCCAATCGCATGCTGATTCACCTGACTGCTACAAATCTCTCCCAACTCCAAAGGATGACGTTAGAAGCAGATTGAAGAGAGCTAAAAAGAGAATTATATCACCCCCCCTACTCAACAAATTCCAGTGATTCACTATGCCCTCCAGGATGAAATATAAAATTCTCTCTTTGGCATTCAAAGCCCTTCACAACCTGGTCCTTTCCTGCCTTTCCTACCTGACCCCTTGCTATTCATTCCATAAGACAATCTATCTTCCTCCTCTGGGTGTTTTCCCGGACTGTCCCCCCATGCCTGAAATGCATTCCCTTCTCATCTCTGGCATCTCTGACTTCCTTCAAGGCTCAGCTAAAATCTCACCTTCTACAGGAAGTCTTTCCTGATCCACCTTAATTCTAGTGCCTTTTCTCTGTTAATTATTTACCATTTATCCTGTTATATCTTGTTTGGACATGGTTGTCTGCGTGTTGTCTTTCCCAATAGAATGTGAATTCCTTGAGAGCGCAGGTTGTTTTTTTGCCTTTTTCTGTATCCTTTGGGCATGTCTCACAGCAGGATTTAAAAATTTAATTAATAATATTGACTGACCAAGATGGCGGCGTAGCAGCAGCAATATATCGCAGCTCTCACATAGCCACCCCAAAATACCCATGGAATAGGACTCTCGACCAACCTAGAACTTCAAATCGCACACAAAGATACTTCCCACTAAAGTCAGCTCGGCTAC
>CM053587.1:273376867-273436666 GCA_028646515.1 Pseudochirops corinnae
TTCATGGTTGGTCAGTCCGTGATTTTTTTTTTTTTTTTTAGCTCTGTGGAACTCTGCTTCCAGAGGGGAAAGCACTGTCCCAAATCACTGGGGTTTTCCCAGCTGCTGGAGCTTTTATGAGGCTGCTGGGTCCCTCCCCAACTCCGGCTCACTGAAAAAAAAAACAACCCAGGACCCCCGCCCAAGACCACAATCCGGATCCAGGCCGCTCAACGCGAGAGTACTTGGCCTCTGAACAATCACTTGGTTCCCCTGCATTCTGCAGGCTGGGAGCTCTGAAGCGACAGTGTGGAAGCGGGTACAAAACCTCCGCTTCTGCAGTTTCCTTGCCCCAGAGGTGGTTTGACCAGACCTGCTTTTCTCCTCCGATTTAGCCGAGCTCTACTAACCTAATTCTGGGAACTGCCACAGCTGCTGCAGATCCACTCTCCTGAAGCTCTAGCCAGGGCTGGGCTCCTCTCATCCAGCCACCTCCGGGGCAAAGCCATGGTTTCAGCCTGGGCTGGTTTCGGCTTGCAGAGCTGTGATGGTTCCTCATAGCCAAGCTGACTTTAGCAGAAAGTATATTTGTGTGAGTTTTGGAGTTCTAGAATTTGTTTAGAGTTATATTTTACGGGTATTTTGAGGTGGCTATGTGAGAGCTGTGATATGTTGCGGCTCTTACGCCGCCATCTTGGCTCTGCCCCAATAACTGATTTTTCTAAATGTTTTCCAGTTACAGAATACCTTTCTTCAAGAACTGAGTATGAACTAGTGCAATGATTCTCAAAGCATAGTCTATGAACCCCTAGGAATCCCCAGACTCTTTCAGGGGGTCCTCAAGTTCAAAACTATTTTTATAATAAAAGTAAGATGTTATTTGCATATTAAAAATACTCCTTCCTTTTCCAAATACATAATTGTGTGAAGCAAGATTTTCTTATATGCTTCAATCAAAATAACATGCCACAATAGATTGAATATAGAAGTAGATATGAGAATCAAATTGTCTTCTATTAAGCCAGGCATTAAGATGTGCAAAAATAGATAAAACAGTGCCATTCTTCTCACTATATATTTTTTTGCTTTGGAAAATAGAATTTTTTCATAAAGATATACAAAACACACAATCGGTTTATTGTTATTTTGAAGTGAATATTTCAAAATTTACCAATTTTTATTTCTAATATTGTTCTCCAGTCATATCAGACTATTAATGACTGACTCCATGGGCCATTCTATCCATGGGGTTTTCTTGGCAAAGATACTGGAATGGTTTGCCATTTCTTTCTCCAGTGGTTTAAGGCAAACAGAGGTTAAGTGACTTCCCCATGGTCACACAGCTAGAAAATGACTAGTAAATGAGGTAAATTTGAACTCAGGTCTTCCAGACACCAGGCCTAGTTCTTTATCCACTGAGCCAGCTAGCTGCCTCATCTAATACAGTAGCACTTAAAAGATATAACCCACATAAATGAATGTAGGCCTCCATAATTTTTAAGAATGTAAAGGGGTTCTTAGACTGAAAAGTTGGGGAACTATTGGAAAAAATGTGTGTGATACTGTATTTCAGCCCTCTCTCTGCTACTTAGTGTCTATGTGACCCTGGGCACAGTCATTTAACCTCTCTGAGACACAGTTATTTGAATTCCAATAGATACAAAAATTCCCTACATGCACTAATTAATTTAGAGACAGGTTAGCATAATGACCAATCTGTATTGGTCATTCTCTTGTTTGATTCTTCCAGGACTGATGAAGAAGCTATAACATAAGTAAACTAAGTCATCAGTCCTGATTTCACTGACAAGTGAGTAAGAGTAAACCCAGTGCTGCTGTATAGTAAAAAGTCACAATCTTCCTTCCGAACTATATTATCCTCAATTCTTCCCTAAGGATATTCTAAAACTTTAACCCTTTTTCTAATCAATTTCTCCTCTTTCTCACTATGTCAAATCCAGGAACATCATTGTCTTCGGATTAAGATCTTGGGGGACTGCTACTATTGTGTGTCTGGACTCCCTGAACCTCGTCAGGACCATGCCCACTGCTGTGTTGAAATGGGGCTCAGTATGATCAAGACCATCAGGTAATTTGAACTTTGGTTCTGCAGGTGATTGGTGTTCGACTCACTTATTGCTAGGTAGCATTTAGTCTTTTTTCAGGCTTTGAGAAATGGGCACTCTCTCACACACACTACCCTCCCTCTACTCCAATCAAATCAATTTATCCTCAGATCACTTTAACATCAATTAAGTAAATCACATTGTATTAATATATACATGGTAACACATGGGGTGCATAGAACATAGAATGATAGAGCTGGATGTTGAATGTCATCTTGACCCTCCCCTGTAAAATGAAGTGCCTGCCTCAGATTACCTAAATTCTCATCCATGTCTAAAGTCTTATTTATTAGACCATTTTTTAGCAGTTCCTTCAATGTTATTAATGTGTCTCAAATATTCAGATGTGTGTTGTCCCTAGAAGAATTTATTTCTCCGTTCCTTTCTAACAAATAGTGAATCTTAATCATCTTCTCCATGAGATCAACTGTACCTAGTTCAGTTGGGCATCTGAAGGCTAAGAGCCTGCTTCTGATAAGCTCATTTGGCAGATAACAGCTGATTGCCTCACATAAAGGGATGCATTTGAATTCTGCAACATCTTTAAAGTCCCTGAGAGGCTGTACGGACAAGTTGAGAGAGGGTTAGAGTTAGAATCAGGAAGATCTTGATTCAAATCCTGCTTCTGACTTTTACTTGACTTGGAACCAAGCAAATCCCTCTGATTAATTTACTGAGAAACAGCTGGATTGCTGGCTTCCATTGTTAAATGAAGTTAACAGAACAATGAAATTACAGATTCTTGGTGTTTTTCCCCTGAATCTGTGATGTTATTAGAATAGGCAACTCAGGAAATTCCCTCTGTTGATACAATTAGACACCTGCTCTTTAACTGATAGTTCTAATGACTTGCCTGACTTACATTGTCCTAAAACCCAGAATCTATTTTCAAGAGTCTTACAATCAGTCTGATTGAATAAGTAAACATATATAAGTGAACTTTCCCACAAAGGAAGGGTAAGTTCCATGCAAAGGAAAGATATAAGCAAAATTGTAGAAGAAGAAAGAACATTTTCAGTTGGAAAGATCAGAGAAGTCTCTATTAAGGAGAAGGCATTTGAGTTTAGCCTGGAAAGAAGCAGCTTTGGGGCAGCACCAGTGGTGCTGGGTCAGGTCACTTGACCCTGTTTTCCTCAGTTCCTCATCTGTAAAATGAGCTGGAGAAGGAAATGGCAAACCACCCCATTATGTTTCCCAAGAAAACCTCAAATGATGTCATGAAGAATTAGACACAACTGAACAACTTGAAAAAAGGAAGTGATTTCAATAGGAAGAAAAAATGGACCTGCATCCATTCTAAGCCTGGATAAAGATGCACACAAAGGCAGAAAAATCATCAAGGATAGCAAGAAGACCAATCTGGCAAGAATGTGAAGTATATAAAAGAGAGAAGTGTTGAAAAGGTGAGTCCAAGTCGAATTATAGAGGGCCATAAATGTCAGGCAAATAAATTTATACTTTATTGGATAGGAAATGGGAAGCTGTTGGAGGCTGTAAAGTAGACTCATAAAATTCCAGAATTAGAAGGACCTTAGAGGTCATGTAGTTCAACCAATTCCAGAAGAGTCATATGATACAACTGATGCCATAGGGAAGTCACTGGGGCAATAGTGTAAATGATATACAGTTAAGACTCATTGCAATACTTTAAGTGAGAAGAGATGAAGCCTGAGCTAGGTTGGTTACTATGGTTATAAAACTCAAATTCCTCCTAATCTCTGCATCAACCATTTCACAAAGTTGTTATGAGGATTAAATGAGATAAAATAATGATTTACAAATGTTAATGTACTATACAAATAAATACCTATTATGATAATCATGATAATTATTGTTAATGAACAACGGATAGTTGGGAAATATGTTGATGAGGTAATAACAAAAGGATTTGGTACCTGAATGTTAAGGGACGTTGAATGTTAGAAACAGAGAACAGCGAAAAAAGAATCCAAACTTTGAAGCCTCTATCACTGGAAGGATGGCTCAAGAACAGAGAACTCAGCTGATTAACTATCAGCATGTATTTATAAAATATTTATTATGTGCCAGACACTGTCCTAAGCACTAAAGATACAAAGAAAGCTAGAAGTATGGCCTCTGTCCATGAGAAGCTCACATTTAATGGGGAAGACAACATGTAAATAATGAGGTACATTTACAGTATAAATGTAAGTCCTCTGAGACTTGCTTTCATCCTCTGGAACTTGATAAGATTGAAAAGAGGACATTAGATTTTTAGAAGGAAAATCAGGTAGGGGAGTCAAATCAGTTTTAAGACTTTCTAAAGGGGGGCAGCAAGCTTAGGGAATAGAGCACCAGTCCTGGAGTCAGGAGGACTGAGTTCAAATCCGGCCTCAGACACTATATACACACTTACTAGCTGTGTGACCTTGGGCAAGTCACTTAACCTCAATTGCCTTGCCTTTCATCTCCTTCAAAAAAAAGACTGTCTAAAGACATTTAGATCTCAAAAGTGCTGGTGGGATGTCCAGCTGGAAGTGTCCACCAAGATTTTGAAAATGTGAGAATTCTAAGACTTCTGAAAATGTAATCTCAGACAGAAGGCATTAGAAGCTGGAGTGGAAAAGGAAGGAGTTACTAAGAAAAATACTAGTGTCGGAAGATATGATTTTAACTGAATCTTAAAGAAAGCCAGGGAAACTAGGAGTCACAGATGAAGACGAGAGCATTCTAGGTGCATAGTGCAAATGGATTGAGCTGGGAGATAGAGGGTCATGTGTAAGGACCATCAAGATGGTCACCGTGACTAGATTATACATTGAATGGAAGGGGAGTGAAGTAGGAGAAGTCTGGAAAGGTTGGAAGGAGCCAAGTTATAAAGGGTTTGAAATGCCAGGAGAATCAGGAGTCACTAGAGTCTACTGAGTGTGGATGGTGACATTGGTCAGATCGATGTTCTAGGATAATCACTTTGGCTGCTAAGTAGACTATAAATTGGAGTGGAAACAGATTTACAAGGCAGAGAAATGAATTAGAAAGCAATGTCTGTTGACAAAGATAGGAGACAACATGTAAATTACACCAACTATATATGCATATATGTATAGTTATATGTATATATGCATATATACACATTTTTTTTCATATGTACATATAAGGAGAGAGATATGAAAGGTAATCTGAGAAGTGAAAGCTTTAGCACCGAGGACACCACGAAAAGTCTCTTGCGAAAGGTAAGCTTTAAACTGAATCTTGAAGAGCACCAACAAGATTCAAGGGAGAAGTGATGAAACAGAACATTCCAGACATGGGGGACAGCCAGTGCAAATGCATGCAGTTGGGATGCATGCTGTCATGTTTGAGGAACTGCAATTAGGCCGGTGGAACTGGATTGTACATCTAGTAGCTTGGAAATGTAGAAAGGGATCAGGTTATAAAAAGCTTGAGCTACAGAGTTTATATTTGATTCCAGTAATAATAATGAGCCACTGGGGTTCATTGAACCTAGGTAATTGGAAAGACGATAATGTCCTTGACAGCAATAGGGAAATTTGGAGGAGGGGAGAGTTTAGGGGAAAAGATAATGAATTCTGTTTTAGACATTTTGAGTTTGAGATAGGTGTGTGTGTGTGTGTGTGTGCGTGTGTGCATGCGCGCAGGGGATGGGAGTAATGGTATAAGATCAAAAAGGTAGAAGTGGAGGAATATGATGAAGAACTTGAAATAATATGTAGAGAAATTTGTATTTGATCCTGGAGGTAATAGGGAGTCATTGTACCTCATTGCACAGGGAGGTGACATGCTCATTCCTAAACTTTAGAAGAAAATCACTTTGGCAGCTGAGTAGAGGATGGACTTGAAGTGAGGAAAGATAAGGCGGGAAGACCAGGTAGAAAGCTTTTTCAATAGTCCAGGAAAGAAGTAAAGAGAACTTGGGCTAGGATTGTGACTATGTGATGGAGACAAAGGGGACATACATGAGAGAGGTTATGAAAGTAAAAATGACAAAAAGATTTGGCGTTGGATTTAGAGACGAGGGGTGAGAATAAGGGGTTTAGGACAACACTGGGGTCACTTCATCTGTTGAATTCATACCTATACTTTAATGCCCCCAAATCAAACGTTACCTTTTCTGTAAAATATTCCCTGATCCCTCTGAGTACTTAAACAAGTTACAATTTAACAAATATTTATTAGATACTTATTATGTGTAAAGCAGTACGCTGTGTCTGCCTGTGACCCTAGAAAGAACTGTACTTTACAGGTTTCTATTGTCCTGATGGTCTATTATTGTATATGATTGTTTCTGATGTTTCCTATATCCATGCCAGACTGTAAACATTATGAATAACATCCAGCACAATGATCTGCACTTAGCAGTTGCTTAAATAAATGTTGAATCAACATCCATGGCACTCTCTCCACTTATACTCTCTCTATTCTGTACACCCTCCCCTGCCAGAATCATCCATTCCTATGGCTTCTATGACCCCTTCTATATAAATGACTCCCAAATTCATGTCCCTCTTCCTTCCTTGGCCCCCCACAGTTTCTAGACCTAGATTTCCAAAAACTTGCTGAATACACCCACCTGTATGTCCTGCTAGAACCTCTGTCTCAAGGTCTTTAGACATTACTAAAACTGGACTTATCCCTGAGATAGGAGACCAGATGAATGGTGGGTGCCACTGACAGAAATCATGAAGTCAGAAGAAGGGATAGGAGAAGGAAAAGATGTAAGAAAAAAATAATAACTCAGTTTTGGATATGAGTCTATACCATTGAGACATCCATATGTCCTATAGATGTGACTATGGATATGTGGAGAGAGGTCAAGGCTGGACATTCTTTTTTTTTTTTCTTTTTTGGAGGGGTGAAGGGAGGGCAATTGGGGTTAGGTTACTTGCCCAAGGTCACACTGCTAGTTTTTGTGTTACATGTCTGAGGCCAGATTTGAACTCAGGTCCTTCTGACTCCAGGGCCAGTGCTCTATTCACTGCACCACCTAGCTGCCCCATGGGCTGGACGTTCTTACTTAATGTCCCTGTCTTATCTCCCCTGAGATGTGATGAAGGTCTGTTCAGATGTGAAGGCTTAAGAGATAGAGAGAGGCCATCAGCTTTTTAGAAGGAAAATCCAGGAGGGGAAGGATGAATCTTATCTCCCCTGAGAATACTTTTAAGTTCCTTGAGGGTAGGCATTGTGCCTACCATAAAGCCAGTGCCCAGCAGAGCACCCTGTCCATAGTGAACTTTTGATTAATGCTGGTTCAATTCAGTCTCTTTAAAGCACAGGACCACTTTCATGCTTCTTTGTTCAAAGAAGCTTGTGGGGCCATGGGGCCATGCTGCTGTTTCAGATTTTCTCATTTTCCAAGCAAGAACATGATGAAGAAATGTTTTTATTTTCTTCTCTCCCTCCTCCTCTTTATGAGTCCTCCTTCAACCCCCACCTCCAACACCTACTCATGACTGTTGGAATCTGTTCCAGGGCTAAATGAAGGATGTTTTTCATCCATCTTGATTGCACTAGTGCTAATTATAGTGTGGGAAAAAGATCTGCCCCAGTTGAATTGGCACCCTGAGCCGTGTGAGCCCTCTCTAACAATAAACAGTTTGTAGTCACCTGTCACAGAAAACAGGGGAAAAGCACCACACTGAGATCTAGGCTTCTCACTTCAATCCTTTCTCATTAAAAATTGGTCCCCAGACATATGGTCGCCAACCCTGAGTGAAGTCATGCATCTTATTACTGGAGTTTATAACTAGTTAGCTCCGTTAGCTGAAGCACAATGCTTATTGAATCATAGCTATCTTATGGCTCATCAACTAAACATCTTAACCAATGCAGAAACAGTGCAACTATGTTCTGACAAGATGTCATCAGTCTTCTTGTATAGGTGCAGTGATGGCAAACTCACTGCTTGAAGAGGCAACCAATGACATTCTGATTTTTAGATCTTTTCCTTATATTAAGCCAATGTTTATCTCTGCCTCTCTTTGTCTTAGTTTGATCCACTATAATTATACAAATAAGTGTAATCTTTCTTCCCTTTGCAAGATTTCAATATTTGAAAAGTTAAATCTTCTATTCTCTAAGCTAAACAACCTCATTTCCTTCAACAGCATCTTAGAGATCATCTTTTTTTATCAGTCTTCCAACCAACCTAGCAAACCTCCTCTAGACAAATGACAGTTTGCTAAATTCCCTCCTGTAGATAGCATTCAAGGCAGGGTATATGTAATATGGGACTCCCATTTAGGGTGGAAACTCCAGGGATTAACGCATCCCATTACACAGGCTAGATGGCAATTAGGTGGTACAGTAGGTAGAGAATAGGCCTAGAGGCAAGAAAACCTAAGTTCAAATCTGACTTCACATTTTTTGATATTAAACAAAGAGTATCAAAGACTGTGGTGGTCAGCATTTTCTTCTTTTTTGGGGGGGGCGGGTCTTCATTAGTTATAGCAGTTGAGGAGGCTAGTACTACAGTACCTGAAAAAGCAGTTGCCAGCTTACTTCTCTACAAGGGCAGGATGCTGCTCCCCTAGACAATGGCTACAATACAGGACAAGTGATTTGGAGAGCACTGCTATTCAGTTGATTGGGAGTTGGAGGGAAGAAAGGGTAGGGCTGAACTAGAAACAGGGCTAATGGTTTGAGGACTCTTGGACTCAGGGTCCTAGGCTGCTTTCATTCAGGTCTGAGTAGAGGTGGTGGCCTTCCTAGTACAGGCTGTCTCTTCTATATCATTAGTTCAATTAGATCAGTGGTTCTCAACCTTCCTAATGCCGCAACCCATTAATAAAGTTCCTCATGTTGTGGTGATTCCCAACTATAAAATTATTTTCGTTGCTACTTCATAACTGCAATTTTGCTACTGTTATGAATCATAATGTAAATATCTGATATGCAGGACATATTTGCGTTGTTACAAACTGAACATAACCCACAGGTTGAGAACCGCTGAATTAGATTAAGTTGTCTGCCCTGTTGGCAGCAGTTGGCCATTAATTGATTTTGATGTAATGGAAGACCCATTCTCCACAAAGACTGTCCCCCTTCATGATAGTTGCAATGTGCAAGATGAAAACAGGGCTGGTAGGAGGTTCTTTCTTCTAGTCTTGGACTCAGGAGAGGATGTGATAGTGGAATTGGTTAGATAGGTAACCAATACTTGTCATTTCCTATAAGATCTGTTACTTTTTCAGCCAGTTTGGCTTGGCTACTCCAATTATCTAAAAATGAGGCTAGAAATAGAAGATGAAAGAAACAAATCCATGGAGGGCCTTAAAGTCCAGGATAATGAATTTTTATTTTATTGTATTATATTAGTGTGTATTTATACAAGCAATATACTTTCCCTGGCAGAGACTAGTAGGGTCATACCTGTGCCTTAGGAAGATGACTGCAGGCAGGAAGATCTTGGCTGAGCCTCATACCCCATAATTAAGGGCTGGGGATTTCGATTCCAAAGGGCAGAGACTTGGTAGACCTGGTCAGGAATCATCAGGAAGGGAGTCAAAACTAAGTAAACATCAAGGTTGTGACCTAGCAAAAAGACCCTAGAGAGGAAGGAGCACAAGCAAAGTAAAGTAAACATCTTAAAGTTGTGTTTAGGATTAGGATTTGACAGAATCTTTTCCACCTATTTTCCTATTGTTATTTTAATTCTTTGACCTCTGTCTACATCTCTTCCACTAGCCATTGTGTGCCCCCTTGGGGTGATTCGTGGTTTAGCAGCCCCTGTAGCTCTTCTGAACTCCCACCAGCCCAGGTAGATTGGGTCTCCAGTGTGACTCTTCCCTCAGGATTCTAAAGGACTGTGGATCCTCTAACCCTGAGGAATTGTGGTTTCTATCACTGTCATTTGTGAGCCCTCATCAGTGTCCTTCCCATTAGTAGACAGCCAGACTTGAATAGCAGAGGTATTTAATGAAAAAGAAAAGCAAGAACGGGGATACAAAACATTTCCTGCCAACCAGGCTACACTCTCCCTCTGTCTCTGGATCTCTGGAAAGGGTGGGTACAAATTTAGCATTAAAAAGTGGTGAGATTAACACATAGAAAGCATGTGTGACAGAGGGCTAATACACCTCTCACTTACTTGAAGGCTTCTTTGTCCTTTATCAAAGGAACTCTTCCTGGGTCTAGCTCTCTGTTAGGCTCTGAAAATCAATGCATTTCTGGATTACAGAGCCAGCATTGACTCTACTTTAAAGGGTCACACTTCTTAAAGCCTGTTCTTCCCTCAAGTAGCTAGCCTTCTATAGCTATGGCCTTGTTTGTCCTTAGTTTTTCCCAGTTAGATATATATGGGCAACTGGCACCTCTCCAGTGAAATGATCATGGAGGGCAGAGAAAGAGGGGAATGTGACACTCCCTTTGGGCTCGTAACAGCCTCTTTGGTACACCTTCAAAGATCTGCCACCTCAAGGCAGCTCCCAGCCCAGAGTCCTCACTTGACTGCTTTGTTTCTAAAATGCCTTCTGGGGCAGCTAGGTGGAGCAGTGAATAGAGCACTGGCCCTGGAGGGGGGACCTGAGTTCAAGTCCAACCTCAGACACTTGACATACTTACTAGCTGTGTGACCTTGGGCAAGTCACTTAACTCCAACTGCCTTGCCTCCCCCCCTCAGAAAAAAACTGAATAAATTATATTTAAATAAGTAAATAAAATGCCTTCTGCTGAAATGCTTTCATCTACTTAAAGTCCCCAGAGGGATGGTTAGTTTATTTGATTAACCAATCATCTGTTGTTATTGCTGTTTATGCTTCATTTTTTAAGAGGACTAAAGGCATCATGGAATGATGTCTCAATTCATGCCTGAATTGGATTTAAGTGAGGCAGACTTGCACAAAGTCATCAGCCTCACTCACTCTTCCAGAGTCATCCAAGTTAAGTGGCAAGACAAAAGTCAAGATGACTGGCAGCAGCCCAGGATGCAGTGGATGACCTTGGTACTTTTTGTGTCTGGGCAAGCTCTAAATGTTCTACCACACCTACTTCAGTCACCTTCATGGCTGTTGAAACAAATTGTTCTCATCTGCCCATTTTGCCTAGGAAAGTCTTCACAGGCTTGGAGTAGACCCCCCCCTCCCCAACCCACCAATGGGTTTTGAGGCTGATTGATTGCCTGGTTTAGCCCATCTGCCAACATGGTTTTACCAGGGCTGTGACTACTTCTTGGAGCCATAGATGAGAGTTGAGTACCAGGCAGACACCAAAGGCAGATAAACAGCCCTGAAAAGAAGGTTCTAGTCCTCCTTCCAATTATCTATCCTCTCTTTAACCCAATTTCAAGAAGTTTACTCCTGATAAAGAGCTTATAGGGTAAGAAAGATGTTTAGATATGCAAAACTTCATGTTGCCTTTTTACTAATTACATCACTTTAATTGTGGGAGTAATTGTTGGGGGAGTGTGGCATTTCTCTAAAAGAGTAATAGTTCCCCTTTAATATGCTTATTGGTCGATATTATCAATGGGCAAAGAAAAGAATGTAGAGAGAAGATAGGGCAAAGGAAACTCCTGTGACCTCCTTCTTGCAGGAGAACCAGGGTTTAGGAAATCCCAGAAATCTAGAAGGTGATGGAATCAGCAGAAACTCAAGCAATAGTAAATCCACCTGGCCAGATTGGGGACTGGTTGACCAGCTTGGAAAGAGGCAGCATTTGGTATTTGAGTGGTTGGGTGATGTTAACACTTCCTGGGCAAAGATCAGGTAGAGGTATAGTGTCAACTATGCCCACTAGACTGAGAACTTCTTGCTAGTTAGGATAGTGAATTGTTTTTCTCTTTGTATTTCCCTATTCCCTGTTCCCTATCCTATGTAGTGTAATTTCTTAGAACAGATTTTTCTAAAGACATTCTTTTTTGAGCCCTTAAAAAGGGAAGCAGCCACTGCTGTGAATCAGCATGGGTTCTTTAAAATCAAGTCCTGCCAAACTAACCTCATTATTCATATTTTTTAACAAAATCTTAGACTAGCAGATCTGGAAATGTTATGGAATACAGATATAAATGTGTGGATTTTGGGATATAATTTTATGAAGTTTTAAACAATTATTCCATGAGCAAACTATAATGATATAGACTAGAATATAGTAGCGTTAACTGGGCTTAGAATTGCCTGACCAACCAAAGAAAGAGTGTTGTTGATTAATGGATCTGTGCTAACATGGAAGGAGATCTCTAGTGGAGCCCTCTTCTCTTAGATCTGTTCTGTCCAATACTTTTATCAATAACTTGAATGAAGTCAGAGATGACATATCTAGATATCATTATATGTGTGGCGAATATGAAGCTGGGAGTGATAGATTCAAAATCCAAAAAAATATCTTGATGGGCTATAACAGTGAAACTAATAAGATGAATTTTGAATATTTTGAATATCAAATCCTCCTTTGGGGTTCAAAACACAAACTACACTATGATAGAGTGTAGAGCTATGGTTAGAGATAGAAAATAGAAGCAGGATAGAAAAGCATTTAGAAAGAGGTACGAGTGAAAAAGACCTTCAGTTTTTTTGTTGTTCAGTTGTTTCCGTTGTGTCTGACTCTTCATGACCCTGTTTGATGGAGATACTAGAGTGGTTTTCCATTTCCTTCTCCAGCTCATTTTATATATGAGGAAACTGAGGCAAACAGGGTCACACAGCTAGTAAGTATCTGAGGCCAGATTTGAACTCAGGAAGATGAGTCTTTGTGACTCCAAGTCCTGAACTCTACCCACTATGCCACATAGCTGACCTAAAAAGTTACACGCCCAACATGGGGCATGAACCCACAAATCTGGGATTAAGTGTCTCATGCTCTACTGACTGGACTACTGGGTTCAACTGAGCATTTAATAATCTGCAAACTATGTGAGTCCTGATGCTAATATGTTAGTACAAAATTTATTTAATAAATATTTAACTTCCAGACTTCCATTAGTTTCAGTATCTTATTTCATGGTGTGGAGGTAACCATCGATTCTCTAGAAAAGCTATGCCAGTAACATACATACTCTGGAAGTTTCTAAGGAGTTGGAAAGATTTTGAATATAATATCAGTGACAGAATGAACTTGTTAACTGAGGACAAGCCTAGCTGAGTGTATAATGGCTTTATGAGGTTTATCTCCACCAACACAGAAACACACCTCACACCTCTCACCTTAATAAGTGCACACCTATTTGCTCTCTAGATTAAGTCAATATGTTCTCATACTGGAAGGTCTAGACTCCCAGAGAAAGACCACCACCACTTAGTTATATTCAAATTCTCTCAGGCCCAAGGGATAACCTTGTTATGAGGGAATATACTTCCTCTATTTACCACTCTAGCTCTTGAGCCCCCACCAATGTATTTCTATTTACAAAGTCAGCCTCTGACAATAATGACACTTAAAGATCTTAAACAGAACCACTTACTTAGCAGTGACTCAAAAGAAATAATAGTAATATCATAGACCTTCATATATTAAAGCAAATGCATGAATAATAAATGTCATAATTCACTCATAAACCTGTCTTGCAGTTTCTCACCATTTCACATAGTATCTCTGAGGGAGTGTGGATACACACAAAAGAAACCTTTCAAAGAAGCATTTTAGTAAGGAAAAACTATGTTTTCTGGTATTATAAACTTAAGTGTCCTCTTCCAATTTCACAAACTATTCATGACAAACCTCTATGGTTGTAACATCTGTTGAATAGATGCTTCCACTGCTAAACGAAGTTGATCAGTGCTGTGCTTGACTAACATCTCATTGGGCATAGCATTTCAACTGTATTAATTTATCCATTTAGTAACTTGTATAATTCTCTGCTTCCTATCTGTTCTTTTGTTCAGATACACTTACTCCTCAAGAACAACTGTAGTATAGCTATGATTTCCAGCTTCAAACTTAGTTGATGTAATTCTGAAATCTGTCCTTTCATGTCTCTTCTTCTTGTCTCTTATCTTCTGCATTCAGACTTGGAATCCTCTATGTGAACAACCCTACCGCAGTTTAGAATTAGTAATCAAATTCTCATTTTCTCTCCATAATCAGATAAATTACATTTGTCAGAAAATAATAGAACAGCTCTGCTGTCCATAGTCCTTCAATATACTACAGCTTGCCTCATTCAAACTTAGGAACTGCTTGTCTCAGAACTCTGAATCAGAAAGTAAATGTTTTAGTCATGACTCTTATTCTGAGCAAACTTAATTCTGCAATACTTCTTAAAGGGACAGTACATTACCAAAGTATGGGGAATGCTATCTTCTGAAGGTTGGTCACTAGGTGATAAATTCTGTAGTGACCTATTACTGAAATGATGTCCAAAGTGAATAAGTTGATAAATTGTTCCTGATTTTAAGTGCCATGGTCAGTTCTTTTTGTCACATCTTTTGAAGAGCTATGACAAGTTTGTGTGAGTGCAGATGAAGGGAAGGGGTATGTAGCTCCTAATGGCTCAAAAGGAGCCAATAGTTAAATTTTCAATGAAACTATTTGCATCTTCGGAATTGGCAAATGTTACAAATCACAGTTTGCTTTGCTGTTTTGGTGTTTGTGTAGACTTAAGAAACAGATGGAAAAAATGTTGAAGATTAAATTTAAAAGTGCATAATGTATACATTTTTTTCTAGAGATCTGATTGTTAAACAATTACCATCACATTCCAGATGAGAGTAACCAAGATGATGAGAGAACTCAAAACCATATCATAAAAGGCACGATCAAAGGGATTAGTAGTTTTTAACCTGGAGGAGCAAAAACTAAAAATATCTTTTTCAAAATATCTTTTGTCATGTAATTGAATTTATTTTGGCTGATCCCAGAGGGAAACATTAAGACACATTAAGATGAAAATTTCAAGGATGGTAGATTGTCAATCAGTAGTGGGGGGAAAAGGAATTTTAACATAGATTTCCAGTAGTAGAATGGCATGCCTCAATGGGTAATGTTCCTTTCCATGAAAGGTGATCTTCAAATGGAAACCAAATCTCATTTCTTGGGATCTTTTGGAGCAATCTTATTATTCTATTCTTTTATCTTCTTGCATACAAAGACAAGAATTGAAGTCCTCTGAAAAAGAAGCAGCATAGTTCAATGGGAAATATCAACAAACTGATTATTAGAAGATCTGAGCTTAATTTCCAGCTGTGTCATGTGATCACTGTGAAATTAAGCAAATCCTTTTACTTTAGTTTCCTTATCTTTGAAATACAGGAGAGGTAGGCATACAGTTTCTCTAGGTTATTTGTGACTCTAACATTCCATGAACCATAGAATGCAGGGGATGGAGTGAAGGGAAGCAAAGAAGCTGGATAAGATTTCTAAAATTCTTTTTAGCTCTGTGATTTCTCAATTTTCTGGTATAATTTCTGACCCACAAATCATATACTCAAATTGAAAATGTCTCAATTAATAAAGACGAGATTTCATATTTCTTAAAAATCAATTTTTAACATGGTATTTTTTTTTCTTCTTTACCAAACTGAAATTAATCACAAATCTCAAAGTAACTGTGAAGAACCTTACAAGGCATCTAGAACAGTGGTTTTAAACAAAAATAGAAATGGCTACATATTGACTTAGAAAACCACAAATTAAGATTATTTATGTTATATCACATAGAAGCAGCTGTTACAATGGATAGAATTGCTGGCCCTGGACTGAGGAAAGTCTGAGTTCAAATCCAGCTTCAGACACTTATTAACTGTGTGACCCTGGGCAAGTTATTTATCTCCTATTTGTCTCAATTCCTCATCTGTAAAATGGAGACACATTGGAGAAGGAAATGGCAAATGACTCTAGTATCTTTGCCAAGAAAACTCCGTGGACTTGTCCATGGGATCACAAAGAGTCAGACATTACTGAATAACATGTATTTTTATTTATTTTGTTAAACATTTTCCAATTACTTTTCAATCTTGTTTGGGCCTTCCTCAGGAGTTTTACAGGGTACAAAACCTTTGTGGCAAACAAGGATTTTGACACCTCCTATCTAGAATATCTATATTCTAGATGAGGAAAACAAGGTCTTCAGAAGTGAAATAACTCCCAAGGTCACATAGTAACTTAATAGCTCGTAAAGGAATTATTTCCCCTCTTTTACAATCAGGAAAGCAGGTTTAAAGAGTTCCCAGTCACTTGCCTGCAGTCTAGCCATAACCTGAACCCATCCAGGTGTCTTGACTCCAATGTTTTGTCCAACCACTGTTGCTTGGTCACCTGCCTAACAATTGGAATTACATTCTTTCATACAGGAAGCACCCAATCAATGTGAGATTAAATGCAATTCATTGAATTGCCTACAAAAAGATAATATTACACTGAAGATACTGACATTATTTTTTTAAAAAAGAAGAATACTGGCATCCTTTGAGTACTGGCAGAATATGACTCACTGAACTATAGTTAAAAAAAAACCCACAACATTCTGTGTTTATCACTTTGATGGTATAACAGAAGTGAAAGCGCTATCTGAGATGTGGTGTTGATCCCTGCTGGATCAAGGTATAATTTGGTCAATCTAACTTAAATGCCTAATAAAGTAGTAGAACCAGTACTGAAAGGGGGAGAAAGTCTATGAACATCTAGAAGATGACAGAATAATGGGCAATAATCAACACTGGTTCTGATAAATAAGCCCTACCAGAAATATTTGATTGCCTTTGATTTTTTTGCCTTTTATTCGTTTAGAAACTACCTGTGAGCTAGATGAATGGGGGTATATTTAAGATTTAATATATCTTCATTTTTAATGAAGCATTTAATATAGCATGGTGGAATGTTGCTTATAAAAATTAAATTAATTAAATTTGACTTAGCTATAAACACTCATGCATAGATTAAAAAGCTATTCACGATGCTTCATCTCCATGTAACTATGGTTCTAATTTAGGAAGACACTGAATTGAACAACACCGGGATTATGACTGTACCCAGTATTATATAATGTCTTTATTAACGATCTAGGAAATTGTTACCTAATTTCTATAATCAGGGAAAATAATCATTTGAGCAGTATTATCAAAAAGACAACAAAATCACGCTACAAAGGTATTACTATGTTGGGACTAGGAAGAGCAGTGGACTTTTTAATTTCCTTTTCTTTTCTTTCTTTTTTTTTTTTTTTGCTTTTTGCAGGGGGGAAGGCAGGGCAATTGGGGTTAAGTGACTTGCCCAAGGTCACACAGCTAGTAAATATTACATGTCTGAGGTTGGATTTGAACACAGGTCCTTCTGACTCCAGGGCCAGTGCTCTATTCACTGTGCCACCTAGGCAACCCAGAAGCCGTGTATTTGAGAGTCTGGAGAATTGGCCCTGCCATTTGCAAAAGGTTACTTAAGGTCTCAGAAGCTTGTTTCTTATAATCACTCCATGAACAGAGTGCAATGATATAGGCTGAAATACTTTCCTTCTCTATAAAATGGGGATTTGTATTAATCTAATTCACAGGGTGATTGTGAGGGAAGTACTTTAAGGGTAAATCAAAAAGTGATATATAAAATAGTATTATTATCTTAATCAAACGGAATCATGTATATGAGAAGGCTTTATAACTGTATCTTGTGCTCCCAAACCAAAGGTTCTGGCTTCCATTTATCAAGATTCTCACAAATAACTGTTTTTGACTAATAGCCTCCACACCTTATTCCCTTTTCCTTATTCTCAGAATCCCCTGCAAACCTCAAAATATAGCTGTCTACAGGAAAAAAAAATTAAGAGACCTCAGTTCCCATGCAAGCACTCAGGCTAACAATGTGTCAAATGCAAAACAGGCTTTATTTATCAACAAAAAACATATCACAAATTAATTCCCAAGCATTGGGCCTTATCATTTGCCCTGCCACTACCTCTTAAAGTCCTCCCTGCTTTACCACCTCTAAACCCTGTAGACCCCTTTTACTGTCATCTGATCTATTGATATTACCTTAGGAAATTGGTTCTTGCCATCCGATCCTCCACTGCATCCTTAAATGCTTAGTATTTCCGAATCTTTTCATCTGCTCTGAAACATTCTTTTATATGCTGTTTCCCCCAATTAGAGTATGAGCTCCTTGAGAGTATGACAGTCTCAGTTTTTCTATTTGTCTCTGTAGGGCTGAGCATATAGTAAATATTTTTAAAGTGTTTCATTCTTATTTCCAGCCCTGTGAGGTAGATAATATAGATGTTTATAGATTACCTTTTACTTATCAGGAAACTGAAGCTCAGAACAGTTAAGTGACTTGTCTCTGTTCTTATGGCCATTAAAGTGTCGGAACCAAAATCTGAATCCAGGTCTTCCTGATTCAAAGTTCAGAATATAATTTATTCAATATGCTGTGTCCCCTGAGTAACTTTAAAATGCTATATAGATGGATACTCCAAGTGTGCTTGTTAAGTCATTTCAGTCATGACCCCATTTGGGGTTTTCTTAGCAAAGATACTGAAGTGATTATCCATTTCCTTCTCCAGCTCATTTTATGGATGAGGAAACTGAGGTAAACAGGGTTAAGTGACTTCCCCAGAATCACACAGCTGGTAAACGTGTGAGGCTGGATTTGAGCTCAGGCAGATAAGTCTTTCTGATTCTTGGTCCTGCACTCCACTGTGCCACCCAGCCATCCCTAGATGCTATAAATTATAACAATTATAAGGTTATATAGACTTAGCCTTGAAAGCAATCTACTCTATCCACATGATGATTTCTAATTCCACCATCCCCACAAATGGTCATACAGATTCTGCTTGAAGATGTCCTGTGACGACCTTACCCTTTCAGGCAACCCATTCCATTATTAACCCAATCTAATTGGAAGCTTCTCTATACGTTAAATCAAAATGAGACCCTCTGGAACAGTTGCCTGTTGTTTCTAGTTCAGCTCTCTTTTGATACAGTTGGTAGCACGGTCAATTGCTATATAAATATGAAAATACAAACAGTCTTGATTCCCAAGAGAGAAACTATGCAATCTCCAGTGAATGAAGTTCCCTCCAGTGAATCACGTGGTCCCAGGAATTGCATTGAATGAACACGAGTGGTTAGAAATTCTTAGACTAGCTAGAAATTGGCATTAAGTGATATTTTAGTGGCAGCATAACAGATAGGTTCCTAGACCCAGGAAGACCAAACTTCTTAGACACAGTGGAAGAGTTCCTGGATGAAGGCAAGGAATTCACATTTTATCAAGTTTAATCTTGTCAAGGGAATTTCACTCCCTGTCCAGGAGACAACCATGACTGTCAGAACAACGTGAATGGCAGTGAGAACTTCACTCCTCATTTGGAGGGGTACCCATCCAGGCCAGAATAAAATCTCCATCCCTCGGGCAGGAAAGAATTCAGGACAATGTCTATGTATATGTACTACAGGACATATAATCAAAGTCTGGCAAATCAGGAACAGAGTGATAGGAAAGGAAAAGAACTGGGCGGCCCAAAGCAAGTCTGTGCCTCCTAACATATTCCATCCGTTTTCTTACATTTTCCTCATTTGAGTTTGAATTTTTCTGCTCAAAATACCCTCTTTTCCTGCCTCTGTTGAATTCTGCAGAAGACAAAAGTCAGCTTTCAGGTTCTGCAAGGGAGATGGAAGTGACTGTGAACCTATTTGGTGCTATTCACTCACAAATAGTTTCTAAGGCACTGAAACAAGACTCAGGGAAGCTCTTTCTAGGTCTTTGAAGACCAGTGAGGGCAGCACAAAGGGAGGCTGTTCATAAGTCCAATTCTGTGGAAAGTGTTTAAACACAAAATAAGACTAAGTCTTTGTAGCTATTTTGACTTCAATATCCAATGGACTGTTATTAATTTATTCAGGGGGAAGTGGAGAGAGAGAGGCAAAAATAGCACTGACCAAATAGAAATGTTTCCTAAGTACATGGAATCCCACATCATGTCTGCATAAAGCTGTGTGCACCTAAATATAAATTATTTAATTTTTAATGCTTATCATCCAATAACATATTTATATTATATATTTAATAAGTTTTATTAACCTAGCAGAGAGAAAGGAGCACAGAACAGAATAAAAAGAACTGGTTTTTACTGCTGGCTCCATAATTATTTTCTCACCTTTTGATCTTCGAAAAGTCCCCTAATCTTTCTGATCCTCAGTTAAGAAATGGGGTTGGCAATTATTCGTACCTCAGAAGCTATGATCACTATGAGAAAGCCTGGATTCATCAAGGAAAAAAAAACCTTGCGATAGATAAGGGGTTCTTAACTTGGCATCTATAGATCTCTCCTTGGGAGGGGGGAAAGCCTATGGATAGATTTCGGGGGCTCTACTTAGATGGGAGGAAAATGATATTTTTATTTTCAATAATCTCTAACCAAAATTAAGCTTTTCCTTCAATTATTGTAAAACATTTTTCTGAGGAGGCTTATTAGACTTTGCCAGACTGCCAAAGAGGTCTATGACACAACAAAAAGGTTAGAAACCCTAGCATTCGACTGATGTCATTATCTTTTTCACAGGATTACCAGTCTGTTGACATACGAGAGTTCTACAGATATTTAATACCAATGCAAGGAATATAGGTTGGAGTTTAGGTGGCTAGACAAGAGTTCATATGAGCTCACAGTCTAATGTGGGAGACAACATGAAATCAATTATGGACAAACAACACATAGACAAGTTAAACTGGAAATGATCCATTGAGTAACCAATCCCTTACATTAAGAGGGAATCAGGAAAGGCTTCCTGTAGATTAGAGAGGTTCCCAAACTTATTCGACCTACCGCCCCCATTTAAAAAAAAAATGTTGCTCAACACTGCCCTGGAAATTTACTTTCTTTAACCTTTTAATGTTGTTTTTTAAATTTGCATTATTTCAAAAAACATAATTTTTTACATGATGCATCTTAAATTTAATAATTTATTATAAAATTGTGGGCTTTTCTTGCATTGAAATTTTGATGATGCAATATTGTGTCATGTAACATACAGTATCATATTGTAAACAAGTCATTACACATAAATATTCCTGCCAATGCATGCGGACATCCCAACAATGCGTGACACACTTGGCTGCCAACATTTGCTTGTTAAGACCTGTCAGAGAACTACCACTGATAGGTTATAGCTTGCATCTTGTTTTTTCTTGTAATTTGGAAAATAATGTAATCACTACAACTTTAATTCTGTAACAGCAGATGAAACATGTATGAACAGTGTTTCAGAATTTTCTTATATTCTTTTCTTTCATTTTGCTTCCACCCCCATATTTTTATTCAACATCTGCCAATTGCAGCCAAGGCCACTACCACATGCCACCTCCCTTCATTCTAGTGCCCTGCAGGGGGTGGTATCACCCACTTTAAGAACCTACATGTTTAAAAGGTAAAATTTTTGCTAGAACTTGATAGTAACCAGGGAGGCCAAGAGGTGGAGATGAGAGGCAGAGAATTGCAAGCATAGGAAATAGCCAGTGAAAATGTTCATAATTTGGAAATGGAAGTGTCTTATGAAATTAATTACAAAAAAGACCAGTGACACTGATTTCAGAATATGTTGTAGGAAATAAGGTGTAAGAAGATTGTAAATGTATCATGGGGGCAGGTTATAAAGAGTTTTGAAGGCCAAACAGGATTTTATATTTGATCCTGGAGGTAATAGTGAGCCACTGGAGTTTATTGAGTGAGGGGATGATACCATATTGGCCCTTTAGGAAGATCACTTTGACAGATGAGTAGAGAATAGACTGAACTGAGGGACTTGAGGCAGGGAGAGCAACCAGGAGTCTGTTGAAATAGTACAGGCTGACAAAGACTGTAATGCTTCTATAATTTAGTAAACAGTCTTTGACCATTGCTATAGACCATAAAGTCATTGCAGTATAACCAGACTGGCGATAAACTACCCAAAGGTTTAGTTGGAATGGTCCTTTGATAACTAACATGTAGGCCCACATTAAGCCTACATTCAACATCAAATCTGTGAGAGCTTGTTTTTGACTGATGAAGATCATGAGGACTCAGGGGCACCTTCAAACCATGATGAGGCTTCAGAGTAAGAATTCAGAGTTGAGGCCATGACCATAAAGCACTCTGTACAGGAGAGTTGTTGCTTTTGTCCTCAAACCCTTCCTGAATCTATTTATAATCTGACTATGCCACCTTTTTGTTTAATACATCGCATAAGTTCTCCACCTGCTGTGTGACATAAGATGTCCTTTTATTTATTCATCCTACCATCACCAAGGGTTGCTTCCAATTGTGGAGTCTTTGTCCAAGCTATTCCATTAGTGATTTTTAAAGATTTGAATATATACCCATTCATTCTTTGTTTTTCCACAAGGCAGATTCATATTTTTTTTCAGTCTTCCTCCATATCAAATCCCTTCCATCTTGTCAAAAGGTGAAAAAGTTTAGTTAAGTGAAAAGACTGCTACTGCTGGATTGGTTTCATCTTCCCTGTGGTGTTTACTACCTATGTGACTACAGTACATCGTAACGGCAATTTCCTAAGTGGCTTGAAAGAATCAAGGCCCTGGCCCGCCATAATGAATGGACACTTTGGGCAAATCACTTAACCATCCTGGGCCTCAATTTCCACCTGAGGTAAATGAGAATTCAGAACTAGATGGTCTCGAAGGCCCCTTTAAGCTCCTGCTCAATGATCTTTTAAGGAGTCTTTTCTGGACCTTCAACAATATTCCTCTTTTTTAGGTCAGTGCCCAGGAAGGCAATTCTGCCCTCTTTCAACAGTAATTTTATTGAGGCATCTGAAAGAGAGGCAGTGTGGAATTGGGGCAGGGCAGGGAGCGAGGGGGGAGCATAGACATTGTTCTGACCCAGAAAAGCATTGACTATGTCCTCCTTGTCTTTTTCCTTCAAGGAGACAGTATGTGAGTTAACACTATACACTTTTTCCCATGATATTTCCCTGGGCAAAGCACTAGGATTTGTTCATGTGGAAAGGAATGTGTGGTTCCTTGGAGAACATTGGTACCTGAATAGCTCTTGCTTCATTTTCTCTGCATATTAAAGATCACTACCAATAGAATACTTTCCAGGAAGTCTTAGAGGATGACAATCTGGCCCTGCTGAATTTAGAATGACTTAGAAGTCTCCTACTCAGAAATACACACATACACACACACACACACACACACACACACGCACACATACACACACACACACATATACACATGTATACATGGACATATCACAGGTATATATGTGTGTGTGTGTGTGTATGTATACACATATATACATACATGTGTGTATCCATTCATTCAGACCTGGAGATTCTGAAGCCAATTGGATTATTTAAAATCCTTCTCAGGTATTTTAAGACAGATAAGGGAAGAGTGCAAATGTAGATAGAGATTAGCCTTGCAGGACCTACACTCCATGTGTAAAAACCATTGGGAAAATATAGTGCAGACTGTTAGGATTGCCCTGCTGGTCCCACCCATGTACCTATTGATTTTTCATATGTAAATGTTTCTCTTGGTTACTGTGCTCCCTCTGGACACACCAGGGTGGGGAACCAGCTCATATTTTGGCAATGAAAGGAAGAAAAGAGAGGAAAAGATAAATGGACAGGAGCAAAAGATTTGGGAAAAGAGAAGGAAAGGAACAAGTCAGAATCAGAAAGGAGGAGACAGATGGGGTCCTCTGGAAGGCATTGAACACTCTAAATTACAAAGAGGAAAGAAGAATTACAATTAGCAAAACGAGGAGCCCTAGGATTGGCTCCTTTCAGTCTCAAGCCCTGTTTTAGGCATAACATAGCTTTAAATCTTTTTGTTTGTTTTTTGGCTGTTTTGTTATTTTGGCATCTACAAGTTCATGGGTAAAACGCTGGGGCCTAAAGTCAGGAAGAATGAGTTCAAATCTGGCCTCAGGCACTTACTAACTGTGTGACCCTGGGCAAGTCACTTAACCTCTGTCTCAATTTCTTCATCTGTAAAATGGGGATAAAAATAGCACCTACCTCCCAGGGTTATTGTGAAGATGAAATGAGATCTTAATTATAAAGCACTTAGCACAGTGCTCGGCACATAGTAAGCACTGTAGAAATGGCAGTTATTCTTAGTGATTATTATTATTTCGAACTTTACTTTTCTTTGTATCTCTAGATCTTAACACAGTATCTGGCTCATAGTGAGAGTTTAACAGATGCTTAGAGATTGAATGATTGATTGGCTTGGCAAACTCGAACAAACTTCAATGCTTCCATATAAGAAGATGAATTGAAGTGAACTGGTTAGCCGAACTGATCTCACAGTAGAGAAGAAGCATACACTTGCTACAATTGCATGTGAATCATTGAAAGGGCGTTATGGGACCTGGCACCTCTCCCGCACTCTCTGGCTTCATAACGATCCTGGAAAAATCTCTCTGAACCTCCATTTTCTCAGCTCTAGAATAACACCTGTGGTAGCTACCTCACACGAGTGTTTTCCCACATAAGAAGAATAGGAATATTATATAGGAGACTGCAACTCTCATAAATGCTTGTTGTTGTTTCGTGTGTGTATTTTAAGTATATACTCAATGACTGATAAAGCTTTCCACTCAGATCTGAAGCCCAGATATTCGCACTACTTCCCACCACAAAGGTCAGTGGGACAAATGAGTATTTTGAAACCCAGTAACTGAGCCTTGACACTAATTGTCTAATATATTTACAATACCAAGGTTGAGATAAACACTTTGTGGATGTTTACTAAGATAAATACTCAATAACATCAGACAGTCGGTGGATCTGAGAAATCCTGTTTCTCCCTTTTTTGACAAGTCCTATACATCTTTTCTTTTTGAATAATAAAACTTCTCCAAGAACTTCTTTTCTCTTCCCAGACTGAGTTTAAGCGTGATAGAAGGGGAGGGGCAGGGAAGGAAAGGGTATTGCTGTTCTGGAAGTATACCGACAGAATTTACCACATTTATCCATTGGCTAGATTCACTTGGCATAGTCTGCCTCCTCCCCCACCCCTGGTCTTCATCCATTGCTTGATCTTTCCTGGCAAGGAGGGTGTCCATTCATCAAGGCAGACTAGGGCCTGGATTCTTCCAGATCACTTAGTAAATATCCATTACCATACACTGAGGTCAGTGGCTTCACCCACTTAGCAATTTAGTTGTTCTTATCTGTGTCTAGTCAATGAACTGAATTAAGCTGATGAGCTGAATTGATCTCACTGTGGAGAGGCATTATGATATATAGAACAGTTGTGTGTAAATAATGACAAGAGCACTGGACTTATAGCCACTACCACCCTTCCTGGCTGTGTAATTATCCTGGTCAAATCTCTCTGAAGCTCCCATGCGGTACCTACCTCACAGGAGCATTGTAAGAGCGTGATAATGATCATAATTGACATTTTACAGTATTTTAAAGCCTTCAAAGAAATGTATATAAATGATTTTTTTTGAGCATCACAATGATGTGAACTAGCTACTACAAGTATCCCTATTTTACAGATAAAGAAACTGAGACCATGCTCACTTTGGCAGCACTTATACTAAAACTGGAATGAGACAGAGAAGATTAGCATGGCCCCTGAGCAAGAATGACACGCAAATTCGTGAAGCATTCCATATTTTTTTGTTAGAAGCACACACTTCTGCAAAGGGACAGGAACGAAGTAGAGAACAGAACAAATGGAGGGTGGGATAAGAAGGAGGGAAATACAGTCAGTTTTTCACAATATGTCCATTGTGGAAATGTTCTGCGTAACTACACATATACGGCCTATAGTGAATTGCTTGTCTTTCTAGTGCCAGTGGGTGACAAGGGAGGAAGGGAAAGAATCTAGAATTTAAAGTTCTAAAATCAAAGGTTAAAAAAAAATATTATTATTATTATTATTGTTATTATTATTATTATTATTATTTACATGCAACTGGGAAATAAAATATACAGGCACTGGGAAAGAGAGATCCGTCTTGCCCTACCAGAAAGTCAGAAGGACAGAGGATAGGGGAAGATATAGGAGAGAGCAGATTGGGGGAAGGGGTATACAGTGGGATTGCTGTTTTGGGGTAGGGGGTAGGGAAAAGACAAGGAGAAAATTTGTAAAGTCTTGTGGAAATGAATGATGTAAACTAAAAATAAACAAAAATTAATTTTAAAAAAATTTAAATAAATTTAAATAAATTTTAAAAAAAAGAAACTGAGACCTAAGTTTTGACATCCCCATGGTCATGAAGCAAATAACTGTCAGTAGCAGGCTTCAAATCCTGCTCTTCCTGACCCCAAGTCAAGCATTCTATCCATGCTGTCACCTTTGGGAAAGTAAGCCATTACTATTGTGTGGACATCCAACTTTGGAACTGGCTTTTAGGCTAAAAGGAACAACTTACTCCTTATATATAACCTACTTGTAAGTATAATGCAAAATTAAATTGAATGAAGTATCTTGAAGGCCAAGACTGGGTAATAGTTATGGAATTTCTACATCTATTTAAATTTCAGCTTTTCAGTTAGAACTAGCAACAGATAAATGTGTCCATTATGGGCCTTGCTTATATTGTCAATCATCAGGCATCATTAAGTGCCTGCTATGAACTAGACACTGTGTTAAGCACTGGGGATATAAAGAAGGGAAGAAAAAAATCAAACAACAAAATCATCCGTTCTTACAAGTGCTCACAGGCTAATGGGGGAAACACGAAAGCAACTGCATTCAAACATGTTATAAATAGGATAAATCAGAGATAATAGCAGAGGAAAGGCAGCAGCATTAAGGGGGCTTCAGAAAGGCTTCTTGTAGCTGGAATTTGAGCTATAATCTAAAGAAAGCCAGAGACACCAGGAAATAAAGATGAGCAAAGAGGACATTCCAGGCATGGGGGAAATGAGTGGTGGAAATTCCTGGAGGTAGGAGATGTGCAAGGCACAGCAAGGAGGTCAGTGTTAATGGATCGTAGCATGTAGTGGTTGGGGGCGGGGGGGACAGTGAGATGTGAGATAACTGGAAATATAGGAGGGGGCCCAGTTATGAAGGGCTTTAATTGCTGAACAGAGAATTTTATTTGATCTTGGTGGTGATAGGGAACCACTGGTGTTTATTGAATGTGTGTTGAAGGGGAGGGAGGGGTGATGTGCAGATTCGTGCTCCAGGGAGGTTAAGCAGACAGCTAAGTGGAGGATGGATTGTGGTGCAGAGACATTTGAGGCAAGGAGACCAACTAGCATGCTATTGAAATAGTCCAGACATGCAGTGATTAAGGCCTAAATCAATATGGTGGCAGTGTCAAAGGAGAGAAGAGGGCATATGTGAGAAATGTTATAAGGACTGAGTGCCAGGTCTGGAGTCAAGAAAACTCATCTTCCTGAGTTCCAATCCAGCCTTAGATACTTAGCTGTGTGACCCTGGTTAAGTCACTTAACCCTGTTTGTCTCAGTTTCCTCATCTGTAAAATGAACTGGAGAAGGAAATGGTAAACCACTTCAGTATTTCTGCCAAGAAAATCCCAGATGAGGTCATGAAGAGTCAGACATGACTGAAATTGATAGAATTTGGCAATGGATTGTATATGGTGCCCAAAAGAGTAGAAGAAGTTAATGGTGACACTTGGGTTATGAGTAGATGATGGTATACTTGACAATGATTAGGAGGTTAGGAAGAGAGATTAGGAGAAGAGGATAATGAATTCAGTTTTAGATATGTTTAGATATATCACCAGTCAATTGAGAAATGCTTATTGATTGCTTATTATGAACAAAGTCCTATACTAAGAACCCTGGGGGATAAAATGAGGTATAAGATAAAGCCTGTCCTCAAGAATCTTAAAGTATATTGCAAAAATACAGGATATAGTCATTAAAAAGATAACTAGCAACATCAGGTTGAGTACTTAGTTGACTTAGATCCACTGCTTGCTAGTATTTGGAGATCCAGGGCACACTTGAAAGGACTCCTTCACAACCTGCCCATTTCCTGTCTGTTCCAGTCTTCTTGAACTTTATTCCCCTGATATTCTCTCTGATCCAACTATATCTGCCTACTTGCTGCTCCTTACAGACTCCACTCCATCTACATGCTTATTCAATGAATGTCTTCCGTGTCCCAAATCCTCTCCCTTCTTCTCCCTGCCTCTGGGGTTCCTGGATTCCTTCACAAATCAACTATCCTCACCTTTTCAATGCTTCGGTCTGTATTCAGGCACCATCAGTTCTTTCTCTGAGAACCGAGAGCATTTTTCATCATAAGTCCTTCAGAGTTGTGTTAGATCATTGTATTGCTGAGAATAGCTAAGTCATTCACAGCTGACCACCTTACAATATTGCTGTTACTTTGTAAACAGTATATTTCATTTTGTATCAGCCCATGCAAGTCTTTCCAGGTTTTCCTGAGAACATCCTGCTCATCATTTCATATAGTACAATCACATTCCATCACAATCACATGCCACAACTTGTTCAGCCATTCCACAATTGATGGGCATCCCCTCAATTTTGAATTCTTTGCCCCAGAAGAGAGCTGCTAAAGATATTTTTGTACATATAGGTAATTTTTCTTTTATTATTGATCTCTTTTGGGATACAGGCCTGGTAGTGATATTACTCGTCAAAGGGCATGCATGGCTTTATAGCCCTTTGGGCATAGTTTCAAATTGCTGTACAGAATGGTTACATCAGTTAACAACTCCATTAAAGGCTCATTTTTCCAAAGTTCCCTCTAACACTTGTCATTTACTTTTTCTGTCCTATTAATCAGTCTATTAAGTATGAGGTAGTACCTCAGAATTGTTTTAATTTGCATTTCTCCAGTCACTAGTAAGTTAAAACTTTTTTTTCATATGGCTATAGATAGCTTTATCACCTCACTTAAAAACTGATCATATCTTTTTTTGATCATTTCTCAATGGGGGAAGGGCTCTTATTTTTATAAATTTGACTCAGTTCTCTATATGTTTGAAAAATGAGGCCTTTATCAGATAAACTTGGTTCAAAATTTTTTTCACAGTCACTACTGCTAACTGCATTTCCCTCCATCCTATCCCCCCCCCTCAGTTTATTTTTTTTTTCTCTCTCCTTTCACCCTGCCTGAAAGGGTAATGGGAATGTAGCTATGGAGAAAGAGACCTTAACCTATTACCCCAAAATTCTGAGCCCCATCCATTCAAGGGGGGAATAAGGGAGTACTTGTGCTCAAGCCCCACCCTAAGATATTGTTTTATGTGTTTATTTTGTGTTATCCCTGTTACATTGTTGCAAAGTTCTGTTGACTCCAGTTACCCCTGAACTCCCATTAACCTATGTAATGAAATGTATTGTTAATGTATTCTTGCTATGTAAGGGGCATGAAAGATCTCGGGGTCAAATGTAATAGTAAGGGGAATTTGAAGATCTTCCCCTGCCTCTTAATACACCTAAAGGAATTTGAAGATCTTTCCTACTTTGAAGATTTTCCCTGTGCTGTAATAGGCCAAATGTAATCATATGGAGCCTGGGGTGGAAAGAGTTTGCTGAATGGGTGGAGCAGAGCCCAGAGGAAACCTGGAGTCAGAACAGTTAAAGCTGGAGAGAGGAGATGATATAGACAAGGAGACAGCTAAGTATGGTGTGACTCCCTGTTGTGTTATGTTGTATTAACTTCTTTGTTGCTATGATGGATTCAGTTTTCTGGTGTTGGGATTTGGCTTTCTGGTTTTGGAATCCTGCTTTCTGGTATCTGAAGAAATGTTCTGCTTCTGTCTTCTATATGGAGAGTCTTTTATATTTTGCCATTCAAAACTATGCCAGCATATTCATAGTTGCCATCAGTGCTATGAATTTTGTGTTGGCACTACACTTCCTTATCCCCTTACCTTCCTACTTTACTATAGAGTAAGATGGATTTCTACACCCAATTGAGTGTGTATGTTATTCCCTCTTCTTGAGCCAATTCTGATAAAAGTAAGTTTCACTCACTCCCTGTCATCTCCCCCTTCTTCCCTTCCACTGTAAAATTTTTTTCTTGCCTCTTTTATGTGAGATAATTTCTCTTCCTTTCTTTTTCTCCCCACAAATTCTTCTCTCATTCCTTAATTTTATTTTTTAGATATCATCCCTTCATACCGAACTCACCCCTGTGCCCTCTGTCTACATATACTCCTTCTAACTACCCTAATAATAAGAAAGACCACAATAAAGAGAAACTCTTATAAGTTACAAATATCATCTTCCCATGTGGGAATGTAAACAATTTAAAGTTATTAACTCTCTTATGATTTCCCTTTCCTGTTTACCTTTTTATGCTTCTCTTGAGTTTTGTGTGTAAAAGTCAAATCTTCCATTCAACTCTGGACTTTTTATCAAGATGCTTGACAGTCTTCTGTTTCATTAAATATCCATTTTTCCTCCTGAAGGATTATATTCAGTTTTGCTGGGTAGGTGATTCTTGGTTGTAATCCTAGCTCCTTTGCCCTCTGAAATATCATATTCCTAGCCCTCCAATCCTCTAATGTAGGAGATGTTAAATCTTGTGTTATCCTGATTTTGGCTCCACCATACTTGAATTGTTTCTTTCTGGATGCTTGTACTATTTTCTCCTTGACCAGGGAACTCTGGAATTTGACTATAATATTACTGGCAGCTTTTATTTTGGAATCTCTTTCAGAAGGTGATCAGTGGATTCTTTCACTTTTTATTTTACTCTCTGGTTCTAGAATATCAGGGCAGAGCAGTTTTCCTTGATAATTTCTTGAAAGATGATGTCTAGGCTCCTTTTTTGATCATGGGTTTCAGGTAGTCCAATAATTTTTAAATTATCTCTCCAGGATCTATTTTCCACGTCAGTTGTTTTTCCAGTGAAATATTTCACATTGTCATCTATTTTTTTTTCCTTTTTTTGGTTTTCTTTTATTATTTCTTGATTTCCCATAAGGTCATTAGCTTCCATTTGTTCCATTCTAATTTTTTTTTGCTTTTTGCAGGGGGGAAGGCAGGGCAATTGGGGTTAAATGACTTGCCCAGGGTCACACAGCTAGTAAGTGTCAAGTGTCTGAGGCCGGATTTGAACTCAGGTCCTCCTGACTCCAGGGCCAGTGCTGTGTATTCACTGTGCTACCTAGCCACCCCCATTCTAATTTTTAAGGAATTATTTTCTGCAGTGATCTTTTGGACCTCTTTTACCATTTGCTCTAGTCTGTTTTTAAGGTGTTATTTTCTTCATGATTTTCTATGGTATCCTTTACCAAGTTGTTGATGCATTTTTCATGATTTTCTTGCATCACTATCAATTCTCTTCCCAATTTTTCCTCTACCTCTCTTACTGAATTTTCAAAATCTTTTTTGAGCTCTTCCATTGCCTGAGGCCAATTCATATTTTTCTTGGAGGCTTGGAATGTAGGAGCTTTGACTTTGTTGTCTTCTTCTGAGCATGTGTTTTGATCTTCCTTGCCACCATAATAACTTCCTATAGTCAGAGTCTTCTTTCCATGATTTGCTCATTTTCCCAGCCTGTTATTTGACTTTTAATTCTTTTTTAAAGGAAGGTTCTATTTCCGGGGTGGAGGGTGCACTCTTCCAAGCTTCAGGAGTTTTGTGCAGTTGTTTTCAGAGATACTTCTGGAGACCTGGGAGTTTCCAGTTTTTCCAAGGTGTTATGATTTAAAGGGAGGTGTTTACTACTCCCCTGGCCTGTGTTCTAGTCTGTGAGTGACCATAAGCACTCTTTTCTGCCCTGGAATTGTAAGGAGGGTCTCCCCCTCCTCTTCTGCCACAAACACTTCTATGCCAGGGCTCCTTCATACCCTAGGACTGTGATCTGGATCTGAGTATGGGCAAAGCTACAGAATCCTGCCTCAGCACTAGCAAAAAAGACCCCTGCTATCCCCTTCCGACCAAACCAAAATCTGTACGATGTCTGTCCTTGATTTTATTTGCTTCTTGCTTCCCTACCTCACTTGCAGGCCTGAACTATTACATACTCTTCTTGCAGAGCTGGTTGCTTTGATAGGAGGGAGAGTAAAGAAAGCCAATTAGGAATTCACAACAAAGCAGTGTAACTCCAGAGAATTTGGTTACCTCTGTAGCCTTTGTGTGTTCTCCTCTGTTGTGTGTGACTCTGAAAGAGTCTTGTATATTGAACAGTGCCCTAAGCTTTCTAAAATCTTTTTTACACAACATACCTAGGAATTGTGGATGATAAATTTCTTTCCCAAAATGTCTGACAATGACATCCTTAACAATAACTGCTGATTCCTTCTATGCTACCTTAAGTATGCCCCTATCAGGTCACAGAGCCTGGCACTCAGAGGGGATGGGACCCTTATAATTAGCACCATCAACTTCCAACCTTACCACCTTGGCAAGAAATTAGCAAAAGAATCTGAGGAAGGACATTCATTCTTGCCGAGTGAAGAGAGCAAACATGGGCGAAAGTCCATCTTTCTAATATTAATATCAAACCAATGCTATTGTTTATTACTGAGACATAGAATATAGCAGTCTCCAAAGAATTAAAAATTAATCCCACATAGAAGGCAATGGAGAGTTGCATGGTGGTTATGTGCAGAATGGAATGTATTACCAATGAAAAGCCACAAAGAAGAGCAGAGGCAAAAGATATCATCAAAACATTATAAAGAAAAGGAGATGAAGTGATTATGTAATGAGGGTGAGGGATTGATAAGTGGACTGTGAATGTTTCCATTGTTGCACATTTTCTTCTCAAGAGAAAGAGAAGGCCTCTAGCAAGTTGAGTGGACCTTCTGTGGAAGTCTTATGGGAGGATATGGATAAAGGTCACACAGGATAAATAGGCATGGATAGGTTGCAATCTCTCATTTGAGGTAACTTCCAAATACATGAGATTGCAATGTTTTGGAGTATTGAGAATAAGTACAGTGCAAAGGTCCAGGACATACACCCAACCTTTGTGAGACAGAGGTGGAAAATGATGCTGTAGCCCAAGAGTCTTTTTAACTTCTACCTGCTAGTCAGTCAGTCAGAGATAAAGCATTTATTAAATCCCTACTACGTTCCAGGCATTACGCTAAGCACTGAGGATTCAGAGAAAGGCAAAAGATAGTGTCTACCCTTAAGGAGCTCACAATGTAATTCCAATGTGTTTGCTTTGCTTTCAATATTTTATGGAAAGTTTTCTGCTTATTCAGATTCCATGTAAATCCTTGGTCACGGAAGTCTTCCTAATTGTAAGAGGACTTCTAGTACCTTGGCATGACTTAGGTTTAACCGGGACTTTTCTGTGGATGTCTTTCGGAGGGCTGTTATCACAACAGCAGTGATTTCAGTCTTCAAATTGAAAGCCTCAATCTGAAAAGACAGAATAATTTTTCCTGTCCCCAGAATCACCAGTAAAGTGTTAGTGATTGATGGGAACACAGAAAATTGTCTTTGGGGGTTCAGCTAGAGCAGGGTGATTCACATAAAGAAACATTTTCTCCACTTTATTCCAGAAAACAGTCAGGCAATATTCTCTCCTCAAAGGTCATAAAATGCTCTCTAAAACTGTGGCCAATCACAATGCTTGACTTCCAACTAGAAGCTAATGTCTGTGAATAATTAGTTAGCTTGGAAATAATTTCAGGTCCATCATTCGTTTGACTCAAATCCCACACTTACCATAAAGAAATAGCAGCGCGGTGCTATTATACAATTTCATTTTCTCATGATGTGATATTTCTGATGCTGAACAATTAGCCTCAATCTCCTTCTATTAGGATGTGCATTCTGTAACTAATGTTAATTACTAACAAAGTTAATATTATCTAGATTTACCTTTTCCTATTCTTCCTTCCACTGTCTTTCATCTCTTTTGTTCTTTTCATACTATATCATTTCATGTATTTCCAAAGGTACATATATTTAGAGCTAGGAGCTTAGAGGTCTTCCTTAGGGAAGTTAATGTCACCCAAAGTCATACAGACAATTAACGGTGAAGTCAGGAGTAGACTCTCAGTAACTTGTTCTATATCTCTTTCATTCACTTTCTCTTCTTGAGCATGTTTTCTTTCTGTACTATAAACTCTTTGGGGACAAGTAGTTTTGTCTTAGGGCATCAAGGTGGCATAGGGGATAGAGTGCTGGGTCTGGAGTTAGGAAGACTCTTCTTCCTAAGTACAAATCTGGCTTCAGATACTTACTAGCTGTGTGACCCTGGGCAAGTCACTTAACCCTGTTTGCCTCAGTTTCCTTATCTGTAAAATGAGCTGGAGAAGGAAATGGAAAACCACTCTAGTATCTCTGCCAAGAAAACCCCAAGTGAAATCATGAACACTCAGACATAACTAAAAGTCCTGAAAGACAACAAAAACAAAATTTGTCTCTAGCTAATATTGATAGCAGCTAGCATGCACATAGTGTGTTGTTCACAAAGTACTTTACAAATATCATCTCATGTGTTCCTCACAGCAGCCCTGAGGGATACGTGCTATTCTTAACCCTGTTTTTATAGATGAGCAAACTAAGACCAATGGAGATTGAGTGACTTGCCCAGGGTCACACAGTAAGTTTTTATGAGGCAGGATTTGAACTTAGCTCTTCCTGACCCCACATCTAGCACTCTATCCTTTGGACCACTCACGTGCCTCTTATACAGATGTATTTATATTTTCCACAAGCTGGAATAGTGTTTTGTACAGAGTATGCACTATAAAAAGAAAAGAAAATCTCAGCACTAGGAGGGACTTCAGACCATACATGAGTAAGAAATCCTTTCTTGGGGCAGCTAGGTGGCGTGGTGGATAGAGCACTGGCCCTGGAGTCAGGAGGACCTGAGTTCACATCCGGCCTCAGACACTTAACACAAAAACTAGCCGTGTGACCTTGGGCAAGTCACTTAACCCCAACTGCCCTCCAAAAAGCAACAAAAAAAAAGAAATCCTTTCTCCAATGTCCCTGACAGTTAGCAATTTAATCTCACCTTGAAAACCTCCAATGCTGGAGCAGAATTACAGAATTTAAATCTGGAAGGGACTTTAACAGCTGTCGAGTCTAACCTGTATTCAAAGAGCTATCCCCCAAATGGCATTCTTTATAAGTAGTCCTTCAGTATCAAGTAGAAAACCTTGGTTTTGGTTTTGATTTCTTAAGCAATTGGGGTTAAATGACTTGCCCAGGGTCACACACCTAGTAAGTGTCTGAGGTCATATTTGAACTCAGGTCTGCCTGACTCCAGGGTTGGTGCTCTTCTCCACTAGCCATCTAGCTGCTCCCCAAGTGAAAGACCTTAAGTGAAAAGGTCATCACCTTTGAAGGCAGATCATTCTATTTTGGGATAGCTCTTACTGGTGAAAACTTTGTCTTCACTTCAGTCCTTGCAGCTTTGACCCATTGATACTAGTTCACCTCCCTGAGACCAAATAGAACAAATCTAATCTTTCTTAGCGATATCTCTCCTGAAACTTCTCTTCTTCGTGTTAAACATTCCTGATTTCTTCAACTGGTATTCATATGAAATAGGCTCTGGGCTAATCATGGTTGGTCTCCTCTGGACTTTCTCCAAATTGGCACTATTCCTCCTGAATCAGTGTGCCTTAAATGAAATTGAACACAATGTACAGGTTTGGTCCATCCAGGGACTATGTCCTTCTTTTCCTAGAAGCTATGACTCTTAATGCTGCCCAAAATTGTATGCCAAAATCTGTCTCAATCAATCAGTGAATGAATGGAGGGATTGAGTTTTGGTTTTTTTAGGCACCTGTTATGTTCCAGTCCCTTAGGAGGTGCTGGGAATACAAATACAAAAATTAGATACTTTCTGCCCTCAAAAAATTATCCCTCTTCACTTTTCATCTGCAGCTCAGGCTGGTTTCAACTCCACAGAACAAGTGCCCTTCCCAAGTTAAGTGGATCACTTGAGATCTCATTGATTGTTGAACTCAGCCTTGGATACTCAGCACCTTCCCCACTCTCTTTGCCTCCCCTCTACTGTGATTGGGAGAGTGGAGAGTGGGTTACTAAACTTCTGGCAAGGCTTTCCTTTAAAGAGGGCAGAATATGTCCTTTCAGCTCTCCACTTTTTTTTTTTTGAGGCAATTGTGGTTAAGTGACTTGCCCAGGGTCATACAGCTAGTAAGTGTCTGAGACTGAATTTGAACTCAGGTCTTCCTGGTTCCAGGGCACTCCACTTTATATTTGCAGCTGTGCTTGATTTGAACAAAATGTCCCCTGCTTCCCTGCCTCCTTTGCCAACTTCCTTCTGTGTCCTGTCTTTACTCATTAGACTGTAAGCTCCTGGGGGGTAACATCTATCTTTCTTTTTCTTATTTATGTACTCAGCACTTAGCACAATGACTGGCACATTGTAGGTGCTTAATAAATGTTTATTGAATTGAACCTAATTGAAAGCGTTTACATTCTGTTGGTAGATACAGCATGTTCACAGAGAAGTAAACACAGACTAAATACACGGTGAATGGAGGCCAGCCTGGGAACTAACAAGTGGGAGATTCAGGAAGGGCCTTTGGTGAAACTCAGAGTTTTGAGAGGAGAAAAAATTTCAGGTTTTGGAAAAGGCATGAAGGCATGAAGGCATGAGATGCACAGTTATATGTGGGGAATGGCAGCAGGTCAATTGGTCTGAAACACAGAGTTCCTGGGAGAAATCATGGGTAAACAGTTCAGAAAGACAGACTCGAGCCAGATTGTGGAGGATTTTAAGTACCAAACAGAAAGTTGAATTTTAACCTGAAGGCAATGGGGAGTCACTGAAGATTCTTGAGCAGAAGCATGACATGGTCAGACCAGCACTTTAGGAATATCAATCTGAGCAACGTGGAAGATAGAGTGAAGAAGAGACTGGTTGCAGAGAGACAAATAAGAAGACTAATACAATCATCAGGGCCCCTAGGTGGTACAGTGGATAGAGCACCCGTTCTAGAAACAGGAAGATCTGAATTCAAATCCAATCTCAGACACTCACTAATTGTGTAACCCAGAGCAAGTCACTTAAACTCTGTTTGCCTTAATCCACTGACGGAAATGACAAACTGCTCCAGCATCTTTGCCAAGAAAACCTCCTATGGATTCATGAAGAGTTGGATTTGCCTGAACAACAACAAATAGTTCAGGGCAGCTAGGTGACTCAGTGGATGGAGTGCTGGACCTGAAGTCAGGAAGACCTGAGTTCCAATCTTCCCTCAGATATTTACCAACTGTGTGATACTAAGCAAGTGTCTTAAGGTTGTTTGTTTTAGTTTCCTCATCTCTAAAAGGAGCTGGAGAAGGAAATGGCAAACTACTCCAGTTTCTCTGCCAAGAAAACCCCAAATGGGGTCACAAAGAGTCAGAAATGACCGAAACAACTGAACAGCAACAACCATACAATAGTTCAGACGAGAGGGTTTGGGCTAAGGAAATAGCAATAGAAGTGGAGAGAAGGGAACAGATCCACTCGAATTTTACTGATTGTTGCTCATTTTACTTTCTGAGGCCAAATAAAGAAATTCTAATACTTTTTCCCTTTGAAAGGCAGCATGATGTGATGCAAAGAGAGTTGTACTAGAAAGTCAAGAAAGGCTTAGGTTTAAATCTTGTTTCTCTTTGCTAGCTGTGGGGAAGTCACTTAAGCTCTTCTGGCCTCTGTTTCCTCATCTGCAAAATCAGGATAATGCCTCTAGTTGCTTCACTCACAGGGTTATGGCTAGGATCAAATGAGACCATTTATGTAAAGCTTAAAGTATGTGTCAGGGCCAGTTGCTGTTCTTTCTACATGAAAGCCTTCAAATATTCAGAGAAGACTATTATATCATAACATTATGGGAAGAAAATTAAAAAAAAAAAACCTGAAGCTGAAGTCAGAGTAACTGAATTCAAATCCAGCTTTGATTATGTATTCTCGTGGTGACCTTTAAAATGTCATTTAACCTTTCCAATCTCATTTTCCTCATCCATGTTATGAAAGAGCTAAAGAAAGTGATAGCTAACACCCCGAGAGTTAAAATTCTTGATCTGGCTCCTCTAAGGAGGGAAGCAGCTGGTGATCTTTTGTTTTTCAATCATATCTGACTCTATATATCCCCATTTGGTATTTTCTCAGCAAACTACTGGAGTAGTTTGCCATTTCCTTTTCCAGCTCATTTTACAGAAAATAAACTGAGGTAAACAGGGTTAAGTGAGTTGCCTGGGGTCATACAGCTAGTAAGTGTATGAAGCCACATGTGAACTTGGGGAGATGAGTCTTGCTGACTCCAGCCTCACCAGCTAGCTGAATCAGCTAGCTGCTCCAGAGGCTCGTGTCACAGTGGTTAGAGCTGGGCTTAGAGTTAGGGGGACCTGAATTCAAATCTGTCCTCAGACACTTAACTGGATGGGTGACCTTGGGCAAGTCACTTGACTTTTGTGCCTTAGTTTCCTCAACTGTAAAAGTAGCACCTACTTTTTAGTATTGTTGTGAAGATCAACTAAGATAATATATGTAAAAAGCACTTAATATGATGCCTTTCACATAGTACACTCAATGTAAATGTTTATGCCCCTTCCCCCTCTAAGAATTCTCCTCTCTAGAATAGACAGACTTAGTTGCTTCACCCTATCATTATAGGCCAGAGTTTTGAGTGGTCACACCTTTCTGTATCCTCTAAAATTTTGGATGTATAAATAAATCAATGTAGGATGTTTTGACTATGAATAGAATTTTAGCTTATCATAGGTTTAGGGCTAAAAAGTACCTTAGAGACCATTTAGTTTAACTTGTCTCTACCCCACATACCACCCCTTTTAACAGCTGAGGAAACTGTTGCCAAAAGAGAATAAATGATTTGCCCAAGATCACTTAAGTCCCAAGGGGCCAGACCAAGATTTAAGCGTAGCCTCCTGACTCTCTATTCAGCACTTTTTTTGTTTACTGAATATCCAAGGTTTCCACTCACTAATTTTTATTGCATTCTCTGTGTCCATCTTTTCCAAGCATATCATTTGTTCTGTGCTATTTATATTTCCATTTCCCCTTGTCCCAATAAGAACACAGTGGAGACTGAGATCAAACTTCTCATCATTCCTCATTTTCACATGTTCCCCATGAAGCTCTCAAGCAGGGCTTTGGCAGCACACAGATGCTGAGGATGAGTTTCTTCCCTTGCTAATTTGTCTGTGTGTTGACTTTTCTGAACAGGTATGTTAGGTCAAGGACAAAGCATGACGTTGACATGCGCATAGGCATCCATTCTGGATCAGTGCTCTGTGGAGTGTTGGGTCTCCGGAAGTGGCAGTTTGATGTTTGGTCCTGGGACGTGGACATCGCGAATAAGCTAGAATCAGGTGGAATTCCTGGGTAAGCTGTCCAATGAGCCTCACTAATGCTTTGATTTTTCTCCTTGCCTTATAATTCAAACATGCACAATGCATAGCTACAACTTTGAAAATTCACTGATTTAGAAGCTTACAACGGGCATTTAATATAATGCTTATCGACCTGACAATTCATTTTGAATGATCTGTAAGCAGAACTGGTCTCTAATAATGTCTGTTGAAGCCAATTAGCTACAAAACATAGAAATAGTGCATGTTAAAAATCAAATTTTCACATAAGAGATCTCCATGGCACTTGGAGTTTGGTGCTCAAATGTCAATTCTCCCTTCAAACAGTTAGCCCTGGGGATATGGATTTGTAGCTCGGGCTTCTGAGCATTAGTTAGAAGCAAGGAGTTCTGGAATATTTTTTGCCTTTGACAAGATCAGTATGTCTCCATTTAATTCCTTCCCACAAACCTAGATTTCTACCTCTACTGAGTATTCTTGGCAACCTGTTATATCTGAATAGCATAAACCTCTCACCCTTGTACTCACTTGATATATACCATTCATTTTTATTCTACTCCAGAATGGATTAGATCCATTGACTTTACACTTTGAGTGCTCATTTGAAATGTACCACATAAATACAACATTTTATTTTTTGTGCTGATAGGCACCACTGGGCCAGCAAATTTTTTTAAAATTTGTTCCTAAATGTTACTTCATGGTACTACGGAATATGTGGGGCTGGTATATTTGTTTAAGGACATATTGCTGTGTTAGGCACTGTACTGATTAGTGGGGAACTAAAAAAAAAAAAAAAAGGCTCTGTCTTCAAGAGCCTACATAATCTAATGAAATTTACAAACTCATTCCCAAGTTGATGGGGGAAAGTTTCAAAAGACTTTCCATCTTTGAGAGACAGCCTGGCTTTTATTAGAGTCACCAGGTATGACATACTCAATCTTTCTAGAACTTGAATTCCCACTCTAGAGAAGGTACCATATATGTGGGTATGCTAGATCTAGTTCGAACTACATTGTGAATACCAATTGTTAAACTTCTAGTGTGGGAATTTATACTGTAGAAATCAGCAAACACTATAAATCACAGTTTGATTTATTGTTCTGATGACAGTCTAGGTCAGGGATTGGCACACTAAAGTCTGAGGGCTAAATCTAGCCCTTGCCCTGTTTCTGGCCTATGAATGAAGGATGATTAAAACAGAACCTGGAGGCTTTAGTTCGCTAATCCCTGATCTAGACATAAGAAAGTGATGGAGAACAATTAATAATGCATTTTAAACTTAAAAGTGTGTTTTATGTGCTTTTTTTTTTTTCAGAGAGTCAATTGTTAAACATTTATCAGCATGTTACTAGCACTAAGAGTCCCACCCCGGGCACCTGAGATAGGGAGATACAGACATTCCACAATTGCTCACCAGCTGCCTTACTGTAAACAGTTCACCAAAGGAACACACGAGAGACACCATTGTAAGGGGGTATCTCTGGAATTCCTACAGTAATGAACCCTTCCCCAGTTCCCAAAGACTTACTTCCTATTATGTAAATTCTTCTCAGTGGCAGTAGGATAGCGCCCAGTCTTCACACTCATCAGTGATAGTAATTGCCCTTTTTTCCTCCAGTGACCCAGCTACATTCTGCCTTGACACTGTCTGCTAAAGTGATATTTTAGCTACTTGCTAAGATACTTACCAGCTCTGTAAGACTCTGGTTGGTTTCCCCTTGGTTCAGTGCTAATAAGGGAAGGAATTTGATACTTAGTTGAGTTTCTTGATAATTAAGTTGGCCAGATATGCCCTTTTTCTTTCAATCTTTTTGTTAAAACATTAGTCTACTTGACTACCAGAGTAAAGGCTAGATGGCAGAACTGTTGAAGATATTCCTGAGAAGACTAGATGACCTCTGGAGCCCTTGTCCAAACCACAAATTCTGATAGCCTAGTCATAAAATCAGTAGTGTTATTTGGTCTTTTTTGGGTGATTAAAAATGATAGAATCTCTCTGATCATCATACTCTACATCAGCTCTCAGTTGTGTAAGGTATTTAAGAGCTGACCCTTTATTTTCATACAGTTCCTTCCCATTTTCCCTGATATTTAAAGAGAAGAGCCCTATTCCCTGACTCAAAGCCTATGTAATTCTAATTGGAGTCCCTTTGAAGTGGAATCTCCAGAGTATCATCTTTTGTTACCTCATCCTATAGGGGATTACTAGGAGCAGTTCATGGTTGGAGCATGGAGTATTTTGATTAATAAAGCATTTGGTTTGACAGCTGCCTTGTCAACCAGAAGAATTAGGATTATAGAGAATTAGTAATGGTTTTGTGTAGGGCTTAAGAGAAATCTGTCTTGTCACTTTCTAGACATACAGACAGGACCCATAGATGACTGATTTTCAGAAGTGTGAATTACAGTGAGATCCACCATACTGACACAAAAATGAGCAAAAGTTAGCATTTAAATAATAGAAGGATTTTATAAGTACAACTAAAAGCCAACAGTTTGGGATTGCCCTACCTAGGGAATGCTAGTCAGTGCAGAGCAGTGTTCCTATATTAACTAGTCCTGCTTTTCTCCTTAAACAATAACTTTCAAGATCATAAAATTGGACAAAAATTGGAAATTTGTGAAAAATATTCTACCTTAGGTTTGTAAAAATTTTTTATGTGGAAAGAGTGGAAAACTTTGTATTTATGTAGGAAGAAAAAAGGACTTACATTTTGAAACTCAGGAAGTCATTTTTTGTGAGTTATCGTATATATTTCATGACTCTCAATGGCTTATCCATTGCTGGTAGACACTATTTTAGGGAAGGTAAAAATTTTGAAGTCAAAAGCCTAGATCCATTTTATGTTATGGAATTCCAAGGCACAGAACATGCTCTGTGTCTTTGGCTTGAGAATTAAAAAAAAAAAATCAAAGAGAGAAGAGCAAATAGAGGTTTCATAGCTTCCTTCCTTTGAGAGGAAGTAAAATGAAGAGGAAATAAAAGGGAAAACATTCAGACTGGCTAATACACCAAATATAACATATTGGACTTCATTTTACCTTTTATTAGTGTTCATTTACTTCTTTAGTATGACTAATATATTAATTCTTTGCTACCTTGGAACTTAAATTCCAATTCAATTCATCTCCACAAACATCTGTTAAGGGTCAATTTTGTACTGACGACCGAGAAAACAAAGACAAAATGGAACAATCTTTACCATCAATGGGTATACAATCTAGCAGGAGGGATAAAATATATGCCTTACAAAATCCTATTAAACATGACATCTCTGGAGGCATAGCAGAGAACAAATGAGAGAGATTTCACAAGGGGAGGGATCAGCAAAAGTTTCCTTCATCTTGAACATGTCTTATACATCTTGTCCATGCAATAATTCAGACTGTCAAGTGTTCTCTGAAACTAGAATTCTGCAAAGTATCTTGAAGACTTGTTGGATATTACTTTAATGATATCCCAGAAAGGAAGTAGGAATGAACCGAAGTGGTCTGAGTTAACAATTTGCCTTATGTTGTAAGATTGTTTATTCAGTTCTTGACTATTTAAATTCAATTTTATTCATTAAATATTTATTATGTCACCACTATGTGCAAGGCAGTATACTAAGTATTGCTAAAGAGACAGATGATATACAAAAATGAATAACACACAGTTACTATCCCTGTGAAACCCTCTAGAGCAGCGGTTCTCAACCTGTGGGTTATGTTCAACTTGTAACAATGAAAACACATCCCGCATATCAGTTAGATTCATAACAGTAGCAAAATTACAGTTATGAAGAAGCAACAAAGATAATTTTACGGTTGGGGGTCACCCCAACATGAGGAACTGTATTAAAGGGTTGAGGCATTAGGAAGGTTGAGAACCACTGCTCTAGAGGGATAGGATGGTGGATATAAGACAGCAAACATTTATCTCATTAGAGAATGAGTTTGGGGTGTGCTGGAACCCTGGTTAGAGGTTAATTTATTAACTAATTAATGAGTTGAGGTGCCCTCCTTTTTCACTTCTATCTTTTATAATTCCTAGGACTCTTCTAGGCTAAGTGCAAATGCTCATTATAGGACATCTTTTTTGTCCCACCCTCCCCCATCCCATATGTTTGAGCTCTCCAAATGATTTGGTATATGTTTTGTGTTTACTTATCTTCATAGATATCATTTAGCTTTCATTTCTTCATATACTCCATGCCTAGAATACAGTAGGTGCTTAATAAATGCCCCTTGAACAGAACTGCACTGTATTGAATCCTATTGAATAAGACAGTAGTTCTCAGCCTTCCTAATGCAATGACTCTAATACTCATGTGTGGGTGTATCTGCAGGTGCGTGGACCCGCCTGGACACGGATAGAGCAGCGGTGTCTCACTTCCTAAGACCATCAGAAATATGTGTTTTCCAATGGTCTTAGGTGACCCCTGTGAAAGGGTTGTTCAACCCCCAAAGGGGTTGGGACCCACAGGTTGAGAACCGCTGGAATAAAACATTCCAATTCAGTACAACTCAACAAAAATGTATTAAGTCCTTATTAAGTAACAAAGCCTTATACTGAGCATAGTAAGCACAACCATGCATGTTTATAGTTGTTTGGGGGGGATTTTTTTAGGGAGGAGAAAAGTGAGAGGAAGAGCAAAATAATGTTCATTAATTGAGAAAAACTTAATGCATAATTAACTGCTTCTGGTCTTGATAGCTAGCATTTATATAGCACTTTAAGTTTTGCAAGAATTTTACAAATATCTCATTTTATTTCCACAACAGTCCTGGGAGGTAGGTGCTATTATTGTTCTTATTTTACAGATGAGAAAACTGAGGCAGAGAGGTTAAGTCCCTTCGGCAGGGTTACACAGCTACTAAGTGTGAGAACGGATTTGAACTTCAGGTCTCCTGACTCTAAGTCCAATGCTTTCTGTATTTTGTCACCTAGCTGCCAGTCAAATGACATAATCAAATGATGGAATTACCACAGATACATAAATAAGTGCCAAAATAGGCACTTCTTCTTTAAACAAGTCCTGCCTTTCTTTACTTCCCTACTTTGATATGACTCCTTCAAGAATCCTGACCTTTCCATTTTCTCCTACCTGATGAAATCTTGCCTCATCTTTTTTTTTAAACTTTTATTTATTCTAGTTTACATCATTCATTTCCACGGGATTTTGAGTTACAAATTTTCTCCCCATCTTTCCCCTACCCACTACCCCAAAACAGCCATCCCATTGTATAACCCCTCCCCCAATCTGTTCTCTCCTCTGCCCTCCCCCATCACCCCTCTGACTTTCTGGTAGGGCAGGATGGATCTCCCTACCACAGTGCCTGTGTATCTTAAGTTCCAGTTGGATGTAGTTAATAATAATAATTATTATTATTATTGTATATATATATATATATATATATATATATATATATACATATGTATTTTTAACATTTGATTATAGAACTTTAAATTCTAGATTCTTTCTCTTCCTCCCTCGTCACCCACCCCCACTGGAAGGACAAGCAATCAAATATATTGCCTCATCTCTTAAGATGTTCTGAGCATAAATAGAGGAGGAGAAGAAGGAGGAGGAGGAGGAGGAGACCTGAACACTATCAATAAGGACATTTCAGTGAAGGGACAAGAAGCCATATTTGGGCTCAGCATATGAGAATATTCTGACAAGTATGACCATCTATTACTAGAACAGGCTGCCTCTGAAGGAAGTGGGGTCCCCATCACTGGAGGTTGTCACAAGGTATTGGGAATTAGTAGGTAATTAACAGGTTGAGAGAGCATTTGCCAGCCAGGGGAAGGTGCGCAGATTAATGTCATGGCCTTGTCATAATGTTCTATTTCAAAAATCAAAGTAGTGAAACTATAAAGCTGTTCCAAGGCTAAAACAGAAAAGCAGCATGTTAGAAAACTGGGCAGTCATATGTGTTTTGAACCTGAGCACAACAAGACTAAAAGAACCATCAGGAAGGAACTGGGAGGCCTACATAGAGCAGGAAGCCATCATGGAGGGTAAAGCACAGAGTATAGTCATGTCTTAAAATTTGAAGTCAGAGGCCTTGAGTTCAATTTTCTGTCTCTTCACTTACTATGTTAATTTGGGCAAATCACTTAACATTTGTGGACCTTACTTTCCTCATCTGTAAAATGAGTTGGTTAGACTATATGACTTCTAGTCTTTTCCAGCTCTAAAAGAATGAACAGCCTCTTCTAATACATGTGGGTGTTGCCTAGGCTTTGTCCTTGGCCCTCTTCTCTCTTAACAATTCTCTCCCTTAATCTCATCCTTTTCTATGACTACACTTACCTCTTCTATGTAGGGAAAGCTCCCAGATCTATCTCCTGAGCCCTGATGCAAGGAATCCCCAAACCTGGAGTCTCAAAGAATTAATTGTGAAAAATAGCATGGCGTAATGTATCGAGTCTTAATTAGACTTAAGTTAAAAAATACGTGAGTCTAAATCATGCCTTTGGCGTTTACTATGTGTGACCATTGGGAAATAATTTACTCTCTCTTAGCCTCAGTATCTACATCTATAATAAAGATAATAACACCTGCAGGATTTGCCTCACAAGCTTATTGTAAGGATTAAATTGAATAATGCATGTAAAGTAGCATGCAAAGAGCTATAAAATGACATTATTATTGTCAGTTGCCTTCCATCAGTTTCACAGAATCTCAGAATTGGAAGGGACATCCAGCACTAATCTTTCTAACATCTTTCAGATGTACCCCCTTCTCTCTGATACTGCCATCACCTTGGTGCAGGCTCTCATCACCCTATGCCTGGATTATTGCAATGGTCTGATCATTTTACCTCAAGTCTCTCCCCACTCTATGACTTCCTTCATTCATCAATCTTTCTAAAGTACAGGTCTGACCATATTAGCTCCTCTTCCATAAACTCCAGTGACTTCCTATTACCTTGGGAATCAAATACAAAATCCTCTATTTGATTTGTAAAGCCTCATCTAACCCATTCATTTCCTACCTTTCTAATATCTCACACCTTACTCCCCTTCTAGTGTTCTCAAACCTGGTTTTCCACTTGCTGTTCCCCTTGTCGGGAATGTTTGCCCTCTTCATCTCCACCTCCTGGCTTCCATGGCTTCCTTCAAATTTCACCTAAGGTCTCACCTTGTTCTAGACTCTGGAGGTCTTTCCCAATCCCCCTTAATGCCTTCCCTCCAAGACCATCCCTAATTTATCCTACATATCCCTCCAGTTGTGCATAGTTGTTCTGTCCTTTGTTAAACTGTGAGTTAAGACTGTCTTTTAAGGGGAATGGGGTGTGATTTCTTTTATCAACAGTCTTTAGTATGGTGCCTGCAACAGAGCAGGCATTTAATAATACTAAATGACTGACTAACTTGAAAGGCCATCTGGAACAGCCATTACCTGAACGAGAATCCTCTCTAATACACACTACAAGAGGTCATTGAACTTGTACTTAAGAATCTCTTGCGATAGGACGCCTACTACCTCATGAAGCACCCCATTAAAGTTTTGGAGAGCACTGCTTGTTAGGTGGCTTTCCATTATACTGAACAAAAATCTCTTTTTCTACTTCACAGAAGTGGCAGGGTCCTTAAAGTCTGCAAGGCCCACCCCACTGAATAATAGCAGACATTTATACAGCAATTTAAAGTTTGCAATACCCTTTACCTTTATCATTTAAGCTTCTCAACAACTCTATGAGGTACTTAATAGAGATATTAAGATCCCTGTTTTATAGATGAGGAAACTGGGGCTCAGTGAGGTTAAGTCATTTGCTCATGGTCACATAACTAATGTGTCAGGGGTAGGATTTTAATTTGAATTTTAAATTCAACTCTTTGTCCTCTGCATCTGGCTGCTGCTGCTTCTAAAAATACCACACAAATGGTCACTGTGCTTGAAGACCTTCAGTGTGAGGGAACCCCCACATTTCTATTCCATTCCAGAGCACAGTGCCTGACACAAACTAAGCACTTAAAAGCCTTTCTATCTACCTACATATCTATCGACCTATCTATCTACCTAATGCCTAAAATAAAATTCCTGATTCTCCACTGCTCAAAATCTTTTTACTTCCACCACTATATCTATAATGGCTTCCCTATTCACCCCAAATAGAAATTTCCTCTCCTTCCTCAGATCTGTCATAGTACTGTACTCACTTTGGCACAATAATCATATGTAAGTAGTATTATAATTATTTGTGTGCACATTTGGCTTTCCTACAGTTATAATCTCATTGTTTTATCTCTTTACCACCAACACCAAGAAGTATTCTGAATATGTATCCTTTGCATAGTAAATGTTTAATAAAAATTTGTTAAATTTGAATTGAATGATCTGAAATATAATGCTGTGTTCATCCAAGTGTTCTTTGTCATAGATTCATTGCATCTTAAATTTAAGAGGACTCTCAGAGACTGTGCTATCCAAGTTGTTCCTAAACAGATTTTTTTTTTCTATAATACAGCTAAAAAATAGTCATTCATCCTTTACTTGAATCATTCCAGTTATGGGGAACTTTACTACCTGACAAGGCATGGCTCTCTAGTGTTTCTACATATGAAGACAGAGAGGGAGGTGCAGAGAGAGAGAGAGAAAGAGAGAGAGAGAGAGAGAGAGAGAGAGAGAGAGAGATGTCTCTTTCTATATCTATGTGTGTGCGTGTGTGCACATACACACACACACACACACACACACAGATCATTTCCAACCCCATTCAAAAGAATGTTGCCTAAGAACAGCCAGGATTTTTTGCTAGAAAATTAAATTTAGGAATTCTGATCCTGGGAATTTCAGATACCATTGTCTTAAAGTCTATGTTTTTATAGCACCACTAATGAAATTGAAAGTCTAAAACTAGGTCCCCATCAAAATATTTAAATGGATATTGATTATAACTTCAGAAGAAGAGTCTGTAATAAGCAAAGATAAAGAAAGTATATTTTACCATGAGAAATATGATATCGATTTAGAACATGCAAATATTTCTTCGTGGAACTGACAGAAGACTAATAAGTAGAGAGTCAAGAGAAAATGCCAGTCTTAATGCCAAACATTGACTGGCATTCCATTTTTATTTTTTTCATTATTTTAGAAGAAAGTCATACTTTTTGTAAACATTTGTGGTTTATTTTTTAAGACTTCTTTCCTCATGAGAAAAATCAAACCCCTCAGCACTCAATGAGAGTTCTATTTTGGGCACAGACCTTGGAATGTAAAATGGAACATTATCTTCATGGAATGCCATAAGACTTTGTTATCTAATAGAACAGCCATTAAATCAAACACTTTTATTAAGCACCTATTTGTTGAGCATACAAAGAGAAAAATGAAACAGGCCCTGCTCTGAAGGAACTTATTAGGGGAAACAATATATATGCATATATAAAGATATACTGGTAAATATTTAACAACCAGCTCTGCAGGGAAAAATGTACACACAGCATACTTTTAAGTTTAATTTTCATTATTGATATTTTTCTCCATCACTTTTATTAAGTCTAGATAATCAATAAAACAATAAATCCAGCTCTAATTTGTAGCATTTGCTGATTTCTAAGGTATAAGTGCTCACACTAAAAATTTCCCCATTGCCAGTATAAGCAATTGGCTATTACATACATATACAATATATACACAAATAATGATATATATATATATATATATATATATATATATATATATATATATGCAGTATATACATTATGTATCTGGCCTCAGATACTGGCCATGTGACCCTAGGCAAGTCATTTAACCTCTGACTGTTTCAGTTTCTTCATTGGCAAATTGAGGCTAATGATAGAACCTATCCCCCAGAATATAGAAGGAGAGACTAGAAGTAGGAAAGAGAAGGAATGTGCCAACTTCAAACATACTAAAAAATCTACCTTTATAATGAATTGTACTTTTTCTACACATTTCTCAAGGAACCCCTAATTAATTCCATTCAGTTTCTAAAGATTTTTATTCTAATTATGTCCTTTAAATTCACTACTATGTATGGATGGTTGGTGATAGAGTGTGGGGATACCCCCAAATTATTTAATATGCATTTCTCCTGGATCCTTTATGTAAGGGCACATTTTACTTCATATTAATGATCTCACATTTGTTATAGGGATTTCATTTAATTGGCTAGCATGGAGGGTACCAGACTAATTGCAGCAGAGATCAAAATGGGGAAGAAACTTGGAGAGAAAGGGGAGGTAGTAACAATGGGAGGATGTTTGGATTTGGGTAACACACTGAGAGACCTTGCTGCAAATGGTCTTTCCAGAAATGAGGAATGAAATAAACAAACTTATTTCATGCCTTCTGTAAGCAAGAAACTTTACTAGACATTGGGGCAACACAGAGCTATATAGTGTAAGGTACCTTTTCTTGTGTAGTCTGCTGTCTAGATGAGAAGACAAAAGTGTGAAAAAGTTTAAATCATAGTAAAAAAAATTTCAAATATTCAAAAATATTCATCTAACCATAAGAAAATGGTTAGAGGAAAAGCTGTACAATTCTTTGCCCAACTAATTTTACAGATAAAAATTTCATCCAAAGTTATAAAAAAATAATCCTAGAATACATATATACATCATATTCTAAATCCCACTGAAAATTCATAGAAGCCTTCATGCTTCCCAGGGTAGGGTCAATTACTTATTACTTATTAGTTTGGGCCTCAAATTAAATGTATTAAGGCAGTACATTAAATAGAGTTATGGACTTGGAGACAGGAAGACCTGAGTTCAAATGTGCCCTCAATACTGGCTTTATGGCCCTGGGCAAGTCATTTAACCTCTGACTATTTCAGTTTCCTCATTGGCAAAATGGAGATAATAATAGAACCTACCTCCCAGGATTGTTGTGAGGATAAAATGAGAATATATTTGTAAATTGCATTGTAAATCTTAAAGTACTATGTAAATATTGGGCATTATTGTTCCAGGTACTTAAGGGACTACCTATATAGTACCCCACGTACAATATAAATGTTGTATTTGAGTGGAAAAATAGCAACAGTGTGAAATGTGGGCAAAGCTAATATTCCTTCTGTGTGGGTACAAGACAACACTTATCCAGGATGTCCACTGATTACTGTTTTGTACATGCAGGAGGATTCACATCTCCAAAGCCACACTGGACTGCCTCAATGGTGATTATAATGTTGAAGAAGGGCACGGTAAAGAACGAAATGAGTTCTTGAGAAAACATAACATAGAGACCTATTTAATAAAGCAGCCTGAGGAAAGTCTCTTGACTTTGCCTGAAGACATTGTAAAGGAGTCAGTCAGCTCCTCAGATAGGAGAAACAGTGGGGCCACATTTACAGAAGGATCCTGGAGCCCCGAACTCCCGTTTGATAACATTGTGGGGAAACAGAATGTAAGTCAAATTTTCCTTAATGTCATTATCTAATAAAAGCATGCTTGAATGCATCTCAGTAATGGAAGACTCAGAGGAAAGAAATTCATCTTTACCCTTTTCTCCAACATGCATTATTACTTTGAATGATTAAACACATCTCCTTAGGAAAGAATTAACCTATGTATCAGTTCCAGGAAATACCAGAGGATTCTGTGATTTGGTGTTGTAGAAATTTGGTTCCCCCGCCCCCTCTTTGTTTCTTTTTTGGGCCCTCTAAAAGTTTAATATTATGTGATGTAATACCATACTGTACATGCACAATACATATACACATACATGCATGTATGTGTGTGTTGTGTGTATATGTGTATATAGATGCTTATATATATATTTATTAAAATGTAAAAGTGATGTTATCAAATTGCCAAAGAAAAAGCCCCAGGCTGAAAAAGTAGTATTTTAAGAGGCTAACATGATAAAAATCCTGAGGTTTGTTTTGTTTTGTTTTTTCAAGTTCAGGAAGTAATCATTTTGCTATATTTGGAGAAGAAACTGAGAATGATGCATGAGGTTTCAGAAATAATATATATTTTCTAGCATAGTCTCATTATTCTTCTCCTCTCATATGCTTTCAAAAGAGAAAAAGGAAAGTCAGAGCTATGATAATGGTTGTCTGACAAGCAATTTCTGAAATCCTGCCTAGCCAAGTGGAATTTGGGAATGATAATTGGTAAATGAAGAGAAGAAATTAAATCAAGATGTTTTAAAAAGACAATATTATGACTTAAAACGAGAAAAAGAAAAAAATCCTGGATTTGAACAATTTTCCTTGTCGTAGAGTTGTGAATTCTGCCTGCCTAGAGAAATTAAACATGGAAAAGGTTAAAACCCTCAGTGTTACCACTTTTTCTTCTCAATCTAAAGGACTGATGGGTCACAATGAGACAAAGCCAGACTAAGGCCTTTACATTTGTGTGAGAAATATTAATACTGATATCATGTGTATTTCAAGCTTAACTTGCAGAAGCTGTTGGTTGAACTTGACCAAGTGCAGTGTTTATGCTTCTGTCAGTTTCTTGTGGTATAGACAATCTTTTCCAGAATGTTTAAGTCTTCATATGTCCTCTTGTTTTCTTTAAGAAGTATTTTCTCTCCCTCTTTGGAGCTGTATATGGCACATTTTGCCTTGGTACTTAAAATCTGAATTGACATGAGACAAGATAAATGGGACAGTGTGTGCATGACTTGCTGACTGAGAAATCTCTCCTAGTGTTCTTTGCAAACTGTTACCTCTAGGATGAATGCTGATTGCTTGATGAAGACAAAGTCTATATTTTTGCCCTAGGTTGTGGTTCCTAAAACTACTTTCCTTAATTTTTAACATTTGAGATTTTTATTTACACACACACACACACACACACACACACACACACACACACACTGAATTATATCATCTCATCATCTCATTGTCTGCTCTCCTGACCTTGGCATTAACAATGAAGAGCAAAATGGAAGTAGAAGGTAGAGAATGATTTGCTTTATTACAAAAGACAATTTTCTTCAGGGATGAACACACACACACACACACACTTTTTTTTTCTTTATTTCCTTGGCCTTGCCTTTCCATAACTATTTGTTTTAGCATTAATAACTCAATTTATTTTTAAATCTTCACACCTTCAAAAAAGGTGTAATAGAAGTAATGCTCCATTAAACAATAATAAAATTTTGAAGTTACTAGGAATATTCCAAATTTGTCATAAGATTAGTTTAATAGTCATGAGTTCAGATATTACATTCATTCCTTATGACCTAATTGTGAATTTAATATGTTTGAATTATAACAAAAAGACAATAAAGCACAGTAAGGCTGAGGCTATACAGCATCAAAATCTTTACTCTATTCAGTCAAAAAAACAGTCAATCCAAAAAGGTGGAATCACATATATGAAATATTTAGATGGTGATTGACTAATGCTGGCTGTTTTTTGTTGTTGGGGTTTTTCTTATTTGGATTGACAAATTGTTTTAGACTTTTGTTGACATAGCTTGTGTTATGTAGAATGATTGAAGTAAGAATATATAGACAGATGCATGGATAGAGAGAGGGGGGGTGGCACTTGTTAAGCAAAGTATGACGACTACATACATAGGAAGAGTCATTAGTAAGCTGAGTGTCAAGAGGATGCCACCAGCTTAGTGAAGAGCTGCTAGACCCTACCATCGACAGATTGGTTGAAAGAATTGGATTCCTGCAAATGAAGAGACTTAGGAGAGACATGATAAGCATTTGAAGAACTGCTATTTAGAAGAGAGTTTAGACTTGCTGTACCCAATCTCAGAAGGAAGTAAGCTCAGTGGGTGAGAGTTTCAAAGCAGCAGATTCAGACTTGATGTTAGAGAAACTTTCTAATGTTTAGAATAATTCAAAAGTAGATTGGGCCTCAACTAGTTGAGAGAGAATGAAGGGAAGGAGAAAGTAATGAAAAAAGGGGAAGGAAGAGAGAGAAAAAGGTAGGCAAAGAAGGAGGAGAGAGAGACAGAGAAAGAGAGTTAATTTAGGCAATGTGTTAACATTTTTTACTGGATTAGAGGGAAATTCAGGATACTTTAACAGTTTCAATTCATGTTTCTAAAGGAAAACTGCCTTTTAGAGACAATGGTCTATGCATTCAATCTCAAGTTCTCATCATATGAAGAATGAGAGAATCCAATTGTATTTTGAGGACTTCTCCCTTCTTTTGGCCCTCATACTGAAAGCTTGGGGATATATATATGTGTATGTGTTTTGTTAAAATAACAAAAACAAAACCAAGATCTTAGATAGCAAATATCTCAGAGATGTATGTTAAACCTCTAGAATAAAGTTCCAAGTACCAAATACTTGATAGCCATCTTCAAGTAACTAAAGAGCTATTATCTGGAAGAACATTTAAGCCATCCCCCATCCCAGGTCCTGCTTGCTGCTCTCTGCTACTTAAAAGAGGAGTAGTGAGGGAGGGGGGCAACAAAGCTGTCTTTAGCTTCTTACCAATTTTTATGATGCTATTAGCTCTTTAGTTTTCCACAGCTTCTCAGACAACTCAAGAATAAGTCCCAAGCACTTTCCACTCTGTTGGTATCATTTCTCCCGTGCAAATTAAGGGCACAAACTCCAGCCCTTTCCTGCCCTCCAGGTATCAATATAAACCTAACTCAGGCTTTTTCTTCTCTATTATTTCCCTTGAGTTTTCATTCTATTTCTTGTCCCACTCATCCACAGAGATAATACTTATAAAAAGTATTTTAACTGAAAATAAATAAACACTATAAACAATTTTGAAAACTTTAAAGTATTATTCAACTGTTTTATTATTATCATCACTATATATGCCTTTCAGGAGATCCCAAGTATTCTTCCTAATCACTCAAATGGAAATTATGAAAGAAAAGGAAAGACTCCCACCTGAGCACAGCCCTGGCCTCACTTCTGTCACACTTTGTTGTAATCATACAATAATCTATATCTTGCTCGTGACCATCATCATCATCATCGTCGTCGTCATCACTATGATATTGCATTTCTATGTACAGTTTACTTGTAAGAGAAATACAAAGCTTAAATGATTCCCTAATAGTCCTCTGTTCCCTTTATATATATATATATTTACAAACTTAAGGAGGCAACCACATACTCACAGTTATATTACACTGTCATCCTTTCTACCTGTGCTATAAAATTTAATTACATATTTAAAGTATATATTTTTCTACTTTTAAAAAATGTAGGGGTAAATCCATATTATTACATCCCTACTGAGATAAAATGAACACGGACACATCTAATGCAAAATCAGGCTATTGTACTTTACCTAAGAAAAGATTTATAATCCAAGTAAAGAAAATCTTCCTAACAAATAGAGTGGAATGGCTGGCTAGAATGATGAAGAGAACCAGAGACCATAACATACAAAGATTGTATAGCCTAAAGAAATGATGACAGATAGGACATTAAGATGAGCAGAGTAGGTGAGAAGTTAATAACCCTCTTCAAATATTTGAAAAGCTAATACCAGGAAAAGCATTTGAGCTTGATCTTTCTGCTCTATAGATCAAAACTAGAAAATACATAGAAAGTGGAGAGACAGACAGAGTTAGGCTTGATGAAAGAAAATAATTTTCTTGATAACTCAAGCTTGTTCAAAGTAGAGTAAGCCATGTCATGCATGGGATAGTAACTCCCCCAACTCTCTCAACATTAGAACAGATTGGTAGCACAGGGAGTAAATCACCAAATCTAAAATCAGGAAGACTTGATTTCAAATCTGGCCTCAAATACTTGTTAGCTGTGTGGACTTAGGCCTCAGGTTTTTTTTAAGCATCAGATGGAGATAATAATAGCACCTACCTCTCAGGGTTACTGTGAGGATCAAATGAGGTAATAAAGTTCATGACACATAGTAGGCACTTTATATAAATAGTTATTCCTCTCTCCTTTCCCCCTCTTCAAGAAGAGGCTTCTCAGAAAAGTGATAGAAGGGATTGCCAAACATTCATAAGTTGAGCTAACTGGCTAAACTCTGAAATCCTGTGATTATATAATTGGCAAATCAGTCTGTACAGGTTGAAATGCAACTGGGAAATTAAAAGACTTAATGAATATTATCATGAACTATTATGCAACCAGACCTTTTTCCTAAGAAATACCTTTAGGAGATGATGGAAACTTGTTAAAGCAGTGGTATTCAATGGATCACTACTGACCATATACATTGACGTTGAAAACCACAAATTAACCTTCTCTTATATATGTTTTCTTATATTTTTCTTTATTTTGTCAAATATTTCTCAATTACATTTTAATCTGATTCTAACAGAGGGAATTCGATTAGAGTTTGGCCTAGAGTGTGCCCTGCATTTAAAGATATCTCACCCTATCTATCTTAAGCCTTTAGAAAACAATAAAGGTTGTTATTCTTCCTTATGATGAAAACCTGAAGCCCGCATCCAGGTCTACAATTTCATTCCTAGAGATGACCGACTGCTCCCATCACAGAGCTTTATGTGAGGAGGAAAACAGATGACTTAGACTATTTGCCTACTTTCAGTCTCTGCTAATGGATGGCCTGCCTTGTGATTTGGCCCAGAATGTTTTCCTCTCCATCATGCTTACCATGCACACAAGTGCTATGGAGAGTTAATAACCCACCTGTGACTGAGTAATAGCCGAAGACTGGAAAAATTGCTTCACATACATATGGTCTAAAAGAACTGGCTGATGTGGTAAACACTCAAAGAGGGCAGAAGATAAAGTGGAGAAAATTAATGGGTGGAGAAAAAAATTGTGGAGAGGAGGAAAAAAGGTGGAATCTGAAGAAGGGTCCAGTGCAAAAGAGAATTTTAATTCTTTATTACAGGGATCAGGCCATTCTTTTCCTTCTCCAGCAAAGAGTGTATTTAATAGTCTTTCTTCATTGTTTCCATGAGGAAAATAAAAGATCTGGCAATATCCCTGCCCAATAACCTTATATATACAGGAGTCCTGTTTGGTAATTTAATGTTCCCCAAACCAATTTTACCATAGAACACTGAAGTTTTAGGTGAGTATTTTGCCAAATTTAAAGCCCTGTAGAAACATGTTGTTATTCTTAATTAGCCTATAGATGGTAAAATATTAAAAAATAACAGAATAACAACTTGACCCAACCCTATTTATAACTAAAAACTGCCCGAAAGATGAGAATTTGATTTTTAAAATATTATTTAATAGTAAATAATATGAATTATTTATTAACATCTAAGTTTATTATTAACATCTAATAATAATGATGACTATAATGGCAAAGCCCATAAAAGCTTGCTTGAAGGATATGAAAGTATGAAATATTACCAGAAGGAAGACTAGTCGGGAAAGGGAATAATCATTTATACAGCACCTATTGACCAGGCATTGTGCCAAGTTCATTTTTTAAATAAATATTATCGCATTTCATCCTTACAACAATTTTTTAAGGTAGGTGCAATTATTATTATCTCTAGTTTATAGTTGAGGAAATTGAGGCAAAGAGAGGTTAACTGATTTGCCTGGGGTCATATGGCTAGCAAGTATCTGAGGTTGAATTTGAATTCACATCTTTCTGATTCTAAGCACCACACTCTACCTCAGTGGTTCTCAACCTTCCTAATGCCGCGACCCTTTAACACAGTTCCTCATGTTGTGGTGACCCCCAACCACAAAGTTATTTTCGTTGATACTTCATAACTGTAATTTTGCTACTGTTATGAATCATAATGATAATATCTGATATGCAGGATGTATTTTCATTGTTACAAATTGAACATAACCCACAGGTTGAGAACCGCTGCTCTACCTACTACACCACCAGCTGTCTCTAGTTGAGAAAAATTTTGGAACAAAATAAAGAAAATTAAGCCTATTTTAATGTCCCCTAAATATTATATATAATAAGCATCTTGATATATGCATTATTTCATTTTTAATACTTTGGAGGGAAAAGTATGACTAGCATCAAATTTCTCTCCCAGAATTCCTAGTTATGTCACATCACCACAGTTCCTTACAGCACAATTTGTGAAATGCTGGACTTTTGAATCCTTACACTCTAAGTTCAAGTCTTGGAGGAGTTACATCTTTGAGAGGTAGTACGTTCTAGCTTTAGCTCTGGACTGGGAATCAAAAGACTTAGATTCGGATCCAAGCTGTACCACTAACTAGCTCCCTGCTGTGACTTTCAGCAAGTTACTTATCCTCTGTAGGCCTCATCCTTTCTCAATAAAAAATGAAATTGGTTTATGAGTTCTCTAAGCACACACCTCCTCCCATCAGTTCTGTGATTGCACTTGAATGGAAGGGGAAGCCCAAAGGTGGCCCACCCACATTAAGCTCTAGTCAAATTCCGCCTCCCTGGATGTTGTTACTTGATGGCAATGCAGGAATCGATGTGACATACCATTTGTAGTAGTTAACCTTTATCCCACTTAGGACTTAAACAATGTACATAATCTTTTTTTCTGAATGATTCAAAAGAATCAGCATATATCCCAATGTACAGAAGTTACAGAGATACATTTTAAGCATCAGGGGGAAACAACTCAGTGTTTAAAGTCACTTAAGTGACCATATCCTTCATCTCAGGCAAACTAATTCCTATATCCCCACCTCTCTCAAAAAACAACCACAAGAAAAAGGTAGGAAGGAGTGTGTGTATAAATTTACTTAGTGCTTTAATGTTTTTAAAGGTCTCCAAAACAAACCCCACCTCCAAAAAAAGTCCAGTTTATTGTATAAGTAGCATTTACATAGTGCTTTATGGTTTGAAAAGTACTTCATAAATATGAACTCATTTTATCCTCACAGCCACCCTGGAAGTAGATGCTGTTTTATCCCCATTTTACAGACAAGGAAAATGAGGTAGACAGAGAGTAAGTCACTTGCCCAAGATGACACACACAACTAGTCAGTCTCTGAAGACTAAATTTGAACTTGGGTCTTCCTGAGTTCAGTCTCAGCCCTCTTTTCAATGTACTACCCAGCTGCTCAAATTTCATGGTGCCTAGTTATTAGCCAATGTTTCCAAGTTTCTCATAAAGAATAATTGCTTTCCCCTCAGAGTTCTACAGAAACACTAATTTTCCTATTTCACTAATACCTGGAATAAATAGCATTGTGCTTATCTGATGAGGAAATGCTATTCTAGGCCATCTCATCTAATATTTGAATCTCAGTTTATTTTTATAAAATATAAAGAATCAAAGACTTTTTTTAAGGGCTGTTTCTAAATTCAAAAAACTCCTATTACCATAGGAGAGGCCACAGGCTTGATGGTGATTAGACAGGACAGCTTGTAGACTCCTGATCCGGAACTTAGAATGCTTTGTTCAGAAATTTCCCTGAAGTAAATCTTAAATCTTCCTGTAACATTTCTCCTTCTGACATTGAAAACCCCAGGGCTAATGTTAGCTCTGACTCAAAAGATAACTTACCACTTAACAGATTTCAGCCAGGAAACAGTCATTAAAGGTACTCTGCTTTTTTCACTTTGTTCCAAAAGTTAAGTGGGTTTGAAACCTTTCCCGGAATTCTGAGTGGATTATACCAGATAATTGGATCTGTTAACAGTGAATAATATTCTTTGGCTTTTCCTAGTCTCCAATGTAAAGGAAAGAGTTGAGGGGACAGAGATAAATACATTTTTGTAGACTATTTTGGACTGTAAATGTGCAACAAAACCAAATTTGCAGCAGCTCTACAGCCTGCAAGCAATGTTTATACAAAACCCACAGCAGGTGATAAAAAGTCAAATCACTGTCAGCAATTTGAACTGCCCCCACCCACCACCCCCTCTCCACCCTAAGAAATTATCTGAGAGTTCTAGACCAAAAAGAAACTGGAAATGTGTTAGTTAATTAGTTAATATGGTCAAAGATATATAAACCTTGAGTTGGGTAGAGGAGTTGATTAAAAAGGTGGAGGGGTGGGGAAGGGAGGAGAGTAAACCAAGTACTTTATCCTAAGGGCTGCTTTCACCCTAAAATGGTGGAAGAAGGAGAAAATGAACAAAATTGTAAGAATGAAATATAAAATATTTACAAGAAAGCATTTACTTATTACACTCACCTTTTATACCCCCAAATGATTTATGAAAAAGATGTAATAAGAAATTTGTGTTAAACTATTTACAGTAGCCATTATAAACATTTACACTAAGGACAGGCTGTTCTTGTTCTACCTTTGACCTGTACTCACTGTCTGAATCTAAGTCACACAACCTTTCATTGACCCCAGGCAATTCTCTAGAAGTTGAAGAACAGGTACTGAAAAAGCCTTGTCCTCAAGGAGCTTACATTCTCTAGGAGAGATAACTTTTATTTGTGTAGATAGAGATGGATGATAACATTTCTATCTACACATATATACAGACATGTGTGTATAGATACATACATATTTATAGATAGAGGTATGTAAGTGCATTAGATAACTTTAGCAATCAATGCACTAGGAGTTGGGGGGGCAAGAAAGTTCTCCTGAAGAAGGAAGCTCTTGAGTTGAGTCTTAAAAGAAGTCAGGGATTTTAAGAGGCATATTTTTTGGTAGGAGAACATTCCAGGCATGGAGAACTTCCATGAAAACAAACTGTAGATAGTGTGTTTAGGAACGAAATTGTTAAAACCAGTTTCCATGTAGCAAAAATAGTATTCAGTGAGGTTAGGGATAAGGGGACTATTTTCTACCATTTACGCCCC
>CM053587.1:273436766-273456047 GCA_028646515.1 Pseudochirops corinnae
TATCAATGAAATCACAAGTCATATTTGTATACTCTCCTTTTCTAAAACTCAGTGCTCTGTGTATTAATTGATGTTATGAGTGGCAGGAGGTACAAAAGAAATAATAATAATAAAACATAGCAATAGTATCTGTTTTCCTAAAATATTTGTAAGTCTTTTATTTGTTCTCATTTTCATGTCTGTTTATAAGATGGCAAGAACCAGTTATCCACTATAAATCATTTCACCACTTGCAGTATCTATAATTCCATCCCTTTGGCCACTCATGCATTTTAGGTCATCCTTTTCTAGAGTTATTATGGTAGAAGAGGAAAAAAATCTACTACTTGTTGGCTAACCTTCTGGAAATAATTCTCAGAACTCATCTAGGTTGGTCCTCAGGGACAGAATGTAAAGACCCTTGAATGCTAGAATTTGTTCTCTGTTGGCATAGTCTTCAAGAATACAGGATCATATAATCTGGAAGCCAGGGTAAAACTTTAGAGATGGCCCCTTGTGAAAACATTGTGAGAACATTAATTAGAACATTCACAAGTAAATTAAAGTACTAAATGTGTAATCATTGTTTGAATAATTTAGTATACCAGACATCATATTTTTAGAGCAAACCAAGTTATGTGCATAATATGTGAGATAATTTTGGGTTCTTAAACCGTCAGTGACTTGAGATCTGTAAAGGGAGATAATTTAATTCATTTCAGCCTAACAAACATTTATTAAATATAATTTTTTCTTCAGTTTGATGCACTAAAAAAATGCAGGTACTGGATTTAAAGTTTAATTTTTCCAAACTGTTATTTCTTCCTTCTCCCAAAATGGTTTTCCCTTCATTATTTCAACATTTTTAGAAATTTTATTTGTAGTGTTGTTTGAAAAACTAAGTAATGCAGACCCAAAAGAAGTCTCTTGAGATTTTTCTTGCTTGTCTGAATTGTGCAGTTTGCCAGTATCTAGCTATCAAGTTAATTGGATGATTATCCCATTTCCAGTTGACACTGTGTTATACACAAACTGTCAGTGTTCTGGAGAGCAACAACATCCCTCATTCAGCAGTTACAGTCTTATGTTTGGTGTCATGGCTCCTGGATTACTGATCAGATTTGTTTCTGAAGAGCTTGGTAAAATCAATCAGGATTATGACAGAAAGCACAGGATAAGCTAAAAAAAAAAAAAAAAAAAAAAAAGGAACTGGTCTACCAGGCCTGGGCAAAAGCTATCAGCTGAGACAGGACATGCAGTATCTAAAAGTCATTTGGTTAACCCAATTGGCACTTGACCTAGATATTCTGTCAGGGAAAGCCTACCTTTACACCACTTTGTGCAGATTATTTATAATTGATGATTTTAAAAAGACAATTTCTTGTGTTTTCAGAAAATCGAATTATGTAGGACAAACAACTTATGGTTTCAGCCATCAGTATCTCTATAATAGAACATTAGCTATGCACTGGTGCAGGGACTTGGGCTGTGCAGACAATCCTTTTAGGGGCAAAGGTGATTAGAGCTGTAGACCTGGAGTCCGGAAGACCTGAGTTGAAACTGGTCTCAGGCAAGGGCAGGTTATTTGGCTAAACTCTTAACTCTGGATAAGTCATTTAACCTCTTGTGTACCTGAGTTTTTTCATTTGTAAAGTGGGGATTAATATCATCTAGCTCTCAGGATTGTTGGGAAAATAAAATGAGATCATGTTTGTAAAGTGCTTTATAAACTGAAAGTGCTATATAAATGTTAGCTATTGTAGTAGTAGTAGTAGTAGTAGTAGTAGTAGCAGCAGCAGCAGCAGCAGCAGTAGTAGTAGTAGTAGTAGTAGTAGTAGCAGTAGTAGTAGTGGTGGTGGTAGTAGTAGTAGTGGTAGTGGTAGTAGTAGGAGTGGTAGTGGTAGTGGTTGTTGTGGTTGTTGTTGTTGTTGTGTCTTGTCCAAATAACAGAACAAAAAACCCAGCATGGACAATGGGTAGGAACTATAATGTCAAATATATTCTTGCTACGGGTTTAAAGTATTATCTTTTCTTTAATACGTATTCTGGGTTGTAAAGATCAGTCATCAATAGGAAGTGTGTAGTAATCCCACTTACAGGCTGTCTTTGATAAGACAGAAAGTTTGGGATTCAAACAGCTACTATATATTTTTACATGATGTCTACTTGAATACTCAAATGAATCTGTGATTTCATCAACTTGGAGGTTCCCTCTGACAATGCATTTCCAATCCATCCTCACCTGCCCATCCTGTACAGCATTGTCTGTGTCTTCCCACATGATCACCGCAAGGCGCCCAAAGTGCTTAAGGCCTTTCTCAGTTTCTCCTGACATTGTGAGGATGGCAGTAGAACACTCAGACTCCCCACCTATTGTCTTTCACCATTGCTCTATAGCTAACCCATCATCTCTACTTAACTTAAATTTCTCTGGTCATATTTTCTACTCCTATTTATCTTTGAAGTTACTCATTAGTTATATAATATCAGCTATTTATATAACCCACCATGAACCTCTTCATTACCTTTTGGGCACTTAGTCTTATTCAAGTCAACATATATTTATTAGTTAATTATTAATATACTTATGGAAGGTGATTGGGGGAAATAAAAAGGTTTAGATAAAATGGAATTCCTGCTTTCATGGAGCTTACAACTCTAGTTGAAGTAGTTACTACTAGTTACTCAAGTTGGAGGATGAGATATAAACATAATTATAATACACATTAAATTGTGTTTTAGAAATTAATAAAACATGCTGCTAAGGGAAATCCAAGGGGGAAGGAAATGACTAATGGGGGCATCAGGGAAATCTTCATGAATGTGATAGAATCTGATTTAGATTTCATTTGAAATCATGCCTAGAAATGCCATAGGCAAAATATGCTGCTTAAGATCCAAGGAAGCAAGTGTAACCAATAGAGGAATCAAGGAAGCCCTCATGGATGGTGCAACATTTGAGTAAGAATTAACCAAAGAGAGGGAAAGAAGACAGTCTTTCGATAGGGAATAATGTAAACAAATGCACAGACACATGAAAACCTAATGTATGGCTGGATGTAGAAAGGGAGAGGGAAGAGGAGAAGAGAACATTCTGGATAAAGCATAAAGTGAGATAAGCCTAGATTAATAGGCTGCTGACAGGCTAGTTTTCGGTTCAATTTGACATTTAACTAAGTGTCTTTTTGATCAAGGTATAGTCAAAACTGTGTGCTATCTAAGAAAATCTTATTTTTCACTGTTTGTACATAATCATATGCATCGTCTCAGCTCAGTAAGAATTCTCCTTGAGAGCTTGTGCATAGAAGGCATCCTTTTCCAAAGTCAGAACAGAATTTAAAAGCTAGCTTTTTCTGAGTTGTTGGACCCAAAAAAACTATATATTAGAAATAGAGTTAAGGAGAGGTTTATCACAAAGAATAGCAACCCTTGAAGGGATGATGTACAAGTTGGTTAATAAAACTGTTTAGGTTCTTTGTTGTGGGGGAAAGGGGAAAGGGAGAACAATTGGGGTTAAGTGACTTACCCAGGATCACACAGCTAGTAAGTGTGTCAAGTGTCTGAGGCTGGATTTGAACTCAGGTCTCCCTGACTCCAGGGCCGGTGCTCTATTCACTGTGCCGTCCAGCTGCCCCTCTAGTTGGCTTCTTAAGGACAATTAATTCATTAGATACAAAGGGCTGAGATGAAATGTACTCTCGTGGAAATAGGGCTGGTAAATCTCAGGATAGAAACAGTACAGTCATCCTGGTAGACCCCTTGGGTTTAATATCTCTTAATACTGGAGGCGGCAGCAGCAGTGTAATGACACTGGACTTAATGTCAGAGGACACGATTTTGAATCCGAGCTCTAGTCTTTGTTAGCTATCTAGCTTTAGGTGGTAGCTAGGTAGCACAACAGATAGAGCTTAGGACTAAAGTCAGAAGACCTGAGTTTACATCTGATCTCAGGAACTTATGAGCTGTGTGACCCTGGACAAGTCCCTTTACCTCTATTTGCCTCAGTTTCCTAATTTATAAAATGGGCATAATAATACTACCCACCTCCCAGGGTTGTTGTGAGAATCAACTGAGATGATAATCAGAAAGCATTTAGCACAGTGCTTAGCCCATAGTAGGCGTTCTATACATGTTAGCTATTATCATTATTTAGGTGGGATGTAACAGAGCCCAGATGTGATTTGGCTGTCATTTAATTTTTATCCAGTTCTAGGTACTACACTTTTAGAGAGAGTAGCAAATTAGAGAGTATATGACAGAGGATAAACAAGAAACCATTACATATGAATTGTTGAAGGAACTCAACTCAATTAGTCTGAAAAAGCAAAGATTAGGAGATATTACTAGTTCTATATTAGGCTTGTTTTTTAGGAGTTGATATTTTGTTAAGGGAGCCAACTTAGTCTAGCTTGTCTCAGAGGTTAGCACTAGGACCATTGGGTAGTAATTTTCTTCAATAACAATGATCTTTCCAATAATTAGAGCTATGTATAATTGGAATAAACTACTTCACAAATGAGTAAGCATCCTATCCATGAAAGTATTCAAAGGGAGACTGAATGATCACCAACAGAGTTTTTGTAGAAAGGACTCATATGTTGAAGATCATTTTAGACTAGATAATGCCTGAGGTCCTTTCTAGAATCTCAAATTCAATGATGCTATGGCTTAGTGTAATGGGATACTAATTTGCTCAATGTTACTCAATGCATGTAGTTACAAACTCTAAAACTATATGGGAATAACTTTCTCACTAGTAGGATCTGGTTTGATAACTGTCAAAGTCTGTGATTATCCATGATCTCATGAGATGTGTACAGAAGGTGGGTTTTCCATGAATAACATAGAGAGGAAAAAAGTCAGATGCAAAGAAGCTCCAGCTTCAACCCCATAGATTTCATGCACTAAATATGAAATGAATAGTTTCAGTAATGTAAGATTGCTAAACAGCTAAACATTCTGTCAGTACTTTATCAATCTGGAAAGACTTTGCATCCTATGCTCAGTTATAAGAAATACTTTTGTTACCTGAGGCACAGCCTAGCTAAGAGCAGAGATGACCATCTTCAGAGGAATCAGCACCAGAGAACTATTATAGGGCAGGGTAGAGGGTTCGGGGTCAGAAAACTTCATGGAGACTAGACACAAAGGCATAGAACAGTTGTTGTTGCACCTACACCTAGAGACCTTTTCTTTGAAGTAATTGTCATATAGAAATGAACATCTATAATGATGATCTCATTTTCTCTTGGTTGACTTAGAAACCCCAAGAATTAAAAGGAACTTCTATGTTGAGAAAGCTAGATTGAAGCAGGGCTTTTTTTTCTTTTAAGTTGTGCCAAGGTCAGTTCTACGTAAGGAGACAATTTCTGGATTTCTTGAGTGACAAAAATGCTATTCTCTGTCACCAGATGCCAGGGTTGGTGCAATGGAACGAGCACTGGTCAGGGCATCAGAGGACCTAGATGTGAATCCCAGTTCTGCACCTTATCCTCTGGGTGACCTTCAGAAAGCCCCTTAACCTCACTGGTTCTCAGTGTTCTTATTTTAAAAAGGAAGGGGTTGGGCTAGATGACCTTTGAGGTCCCTTCCAGATCTAAATATAAAATGTTTAAAGCAAATATTCTTTGCTGTATGCCTCAAACATGAGAGGCCAGCTCAGTCCCAAACTCTGGCATATTTCATTCATCATAACCCTGATTTTCCTACATGTAGGTACAAACTTCCCTGGACAAAATATCTATCACTAGTCTCATGACATTTCCTTCCATCTTTATCTTTCCACTTCTTTTACTTCCCCATTCCTGAGCCAATTACATAAATTGGTCATGGAAGGGACAGTTCACAGATCAGTTTCAGTTGGAAATAGTATCGGAAAACTGGTGCTATTATCTAGCATGTTTTTGAACTAACTCAATCTTGTGTTCCTGTGAACTGGTGAAGACAAAGCCAAATGCTACTGCTAGACATTTTATTCCAGTCTGACCATAGCAGAATAAATAAGGAAAAGGATAAATTCTCCCAACCACTCCATGCAGATCTCCCCAGTGAAAATTGGCAGTTCATTGGTTTTTTTAAAATTGTTCTTTTTAAAACTGAATTGTAGTAAACTCACAATTACCTCCAGTAATGCAGGGGATCATTGGCACAGACAATCCCAAACCACAAATGGCACATAAGTTATTGATGTCATAGAACACATTACGGGATTACTTTGGCAGCAGACTGTCCTGCCCGTCTTACTTTTCTGTGTCACTTAAGCTAATGCTAACATGATTTTGTTCTCCTTTGGCTTGAACCCAACAGACAATTTGGATTAGAAAACCAAGAGCACGCTAGCTGAGAGAGAGACAGAGACAGAGACAGACAGAGAGAGATGGAGAGTACATTTTAACTAAAGTATGTCTCTGATAATCCAACATACGTAGTCTGCACATAGTGATTAAGAGATTACTTTCTGGGCAAAGTATTTGTCACTGCCCTCATAACAGCAGATATGATTAAATCAAGAAAGGCATTCTCATCTGACTTAGCAGTTTTGACAAAATGCTTTTTTTATGGTGCCTCTGTTTTAACAACTACAACAAAAACTTCTGTCCTTCTGCCTTAAAATGAGCAGTTGCATAACTAACCAGTAGCATTTGGTGGAACTCTTCAGTCAGGGCATTTCCATTGGTCTGTTGCCCGAAGCAGTAACAACCAATGGGAACTGAGCCCTAGGCCACAGGGCACTTGGCCTTAGTCTGGATTTCATGCTGATCTACCCTAAAGGCCCTGGAGGCATGGCATCCTTTTTCATCATATCCGTCAAGGTGATCCTGTGAGAACATATAGGTGATATGCCTAAAACAGCATATTTCTATTTTGTAAAAGGAAAATTTAAGAGGGGAAACATTTTTGTTTTAAATATATATAGATATATGTGTGTATATATTCAATTCCATGCCCTATTGCTAGCCACCGAAGTTCCAACCGGTAGTCGGTGGCAGCAGGAACCTCATAACTGTAAGCCACTCGGTAAAGACCCAGTCAGAGCTGCATGCTCTTCATGCTTCCTTCAAAGGGAGCAAAATAACTCCAGGCACCTGCCTGATGCTCCAGAAGCATTTTTCCTTAGGTAATCAAAAGCAAACTTCCAACACAAAAGCAGAAGCTGCTGGTCCCCTGCTTCCAGTGAGGTTGTTCTAACAGTATTGAATTCAGGAGAGAGTAGAGGAGCACTCTGGTCTCAGCACCTTCCTTTTCAGTTTACTGAGACTTTTCTCTGTTTCCCTGCCCTCTTCTCCCTCCCAGATCTACTTCTATGCCCCTCTCTCCTACTATCCTGAAACTCATATCTTTTTTTTTTCTTTTGCTTGGAGGTTTATATTCATTCACTAGTTCATTGTCCAAAAACAACCCTCTCAGAAAGTCTTAGAGAAAGGATGAGGAAGTTTTTTCAAATTCTCTCAGATTCTGCAGTATACTACCCATAGGACCTGAGGAAATTCATTTATTCTCCCTGTGCCTCAGTTTAACTTTTCAGTAAAATGAGAAGTGTAACCCATCGCCCCCAAGGTTCCTTCTCTGGGATCTATGACCCCATAACACTATAACTATAGCCCCATTGGAACCTGTAATTAGGGTAAAACTGAATGTATTTCCACAAAAAAAGGCAAGGGGCATAAGGCCATATAAATTAGCTTTGGCTTAGTGATAATGAAAGGAACATTGGAATGACAAGTGCAAAAAAAAATCTGCTGTCTACTCCTTAGCCTCAGTCAGTCATTGACTGGGTGACCTTGGATGTGAGTGTCTTTCTTAGTCTCAATTTTCACATTTTCAGAATGTGAGTTTGAGGTTCAAATATGATGTTTATGATTATCTGATATAACTCTGACTCATGCTGGGGACTGGGGTACCAGCTCTGACTAACTGTATGACCTTGGGAAAGTCACTCAACTATTGGGTTTTTCATCTCTCAGATGAAGGCTTAGATTCCATAGATCTATTCCAGGTTTAAAATTCTCTCACTCTGGACAGTTTGCCTAATATAATTTGAGCCATTGAATAGGGTAACTAACGAATGAGATGCTGGGAGAAAGGAGTGGGTCAAGTGTGCAGTGATCCAGCATGAGACTCTCTACCCTGCCTTCCTTCCCTTTGTTACTTGAAGTATCAAATCCCCATCCCCCAGAGGAACCACCTCAGGGGTAAAAGAGCTCCCTGGATCACTCTAGTCCATTGTAACCAAACAGTACTTTCTGTCCAGTGTTTTGAGATGGGCTGGTAACTGTGGTTGTCTAATCACCATATTTGGATAAAAGGTACCAGATTAACTATTATTCTTATTTCAGTTTTAGTATCCTATTACCAACTACAGCAATCATACCATCTCTCAGCTACAAATGCCAAAATGGCAAGAGAATGCCTCTGTTTGCATTTTCTTTCTTAAAGGGTAGTTTTAGATTTTTATGAGCATATAAATTTGTAGGGACTTATGGGCAAAAATGCCATATTTGAACAAATTTGAAATTAGATATTCATTATCCCAGTGTCATAGAAGAGGCAGAGATTCAAAAGACTTGGATTCAAGTCTCAGCTCTAAAACTTACTAACCATCTACGTCTGGGGCCAACCTCAATTCCCTCTTTTGTAAAAAGAGGCTAGGAATGCTTGCACTTCCTACCTCACAGGTTGGTTGTGAATTGTAAAGTTCAGCAGAAATTCGAACTGTGTCTGTTAACATTTTCGTGGCCATCTATCCCTAAAGAGTGTTAAAAGATGAGAGCCAGTTCCAGATAGAAAAAAATGCAACATGGTGCTCTACAAACTATCTCCCCCACAGTCAAATGAAAGACCACAGGAAACTGCAGAATCTAACTCTGATTTCACGTTGGAGCAGATCGCATCTGTGGACTTCTTGGAATTTGCCTCTATTTGGTTCTTTGCTTTATTTTTTCTCTTTCTCTCATACCAGGGAAGGGCTCTCTTAGAGACCAGGCCCAGATCTGAGTTTGGGCAAGTCCCTTCCCTCTCGGGGCCACAGATTCCTCTTGGTCTCAATGATCTCTAAGGTCCTTTCCAGCCCTGACATGGTGTGTGTGATGCTATGATTCTGTTTTCAAGCATACAAACCTTTAACTAAAGGAATTCAGTGCACCTACACAGAGGGAGAAGTGCCCTCTCTCAAATGTGATGCAAAAGCAACAAATTGTTGTACTGTAATATGTTTCTCTAAAAGGATTTCTGACTTTCCGCTTCCCGTAGGTTTCACTGAATAAAAATGCATGGGATGCTATTACAGTTTGCAATGCGACATGGTCTAAAAACATTGCGTTTTTAAAATTTTTATTTTTTTTAACCCAAAGGGGACTAGCAGGTTTATTCTTTGTGCATGTGCTTTCCCCTAGACTCTGGCTGCCCTAACAAGAAATTCAATAAATCTGCTTCCAAACCATCTTGCACAAGCTTTGCATGTCCAGTCTGGGCCTGAGGAAATTAACAAGAGAATAGAGCACACCATCGACTTACGGAGTGGCGATAAATTGAGAAGAGAGCATATCAAGCCTTTCTCACTGATGTTTAAAGACTCCAGCCTGGAGCATAAGGTAGCGGGGTCATGGTAGCCGCTTCTGTTTAACCAACGTAAATTGTTATAAATGTCCTTGGGAATAAAGACAGTGCTAGGGTCTAGTCTTGCTTTTGTTTTGGCTTTTCTTTTTCTTTTTCTGTTTTGAAATCATGAGTGGACTAAAGGCCATGGAAGGAAATGATGGTTCTTGTCATAGGACCTATAGTCACTGAAGCAGAGATTATTTTTTTCCAGGAGTAGCCACCTTCTATAAGGAGAAAAGAAAAGAAAGTATGCTTCCTTGGATCTGCATCATTTCTCATTGGTACTTAATGGCCAGGTGGTATCTATGTTGGAATAAAATGGGAATGGTTAATTTTAACTCCCCCTATTCCACCATCACTCCACCAAGTACCCTTCTCCACAGTGGTCAAATCCTAATACTTCTACCTATAAAATTTGAAGCATAGCACATGAAAAGAGGCCAAATCTTGGAGTCAAGAGGGTTCAAATTCTGTCTGATACAATTGGCTATGTGACCCTCAGGAAGTCATTTAATCCCTCAGGGCCCCAGGCAATTAGCTACGATTATAAGTGACCACCCAAGTGCCAATCTGCATCAATGGAAGGATTTTCCCCACTGAGATTTTTCTTACTCCCATGACATCATAGGTCTAGAACTCTCCCCACTAAAAAGAACCCTATATTTTTTAAGGTATACATATTGTTCTTCTGTTTTCTTAGTCGCTACACAGTCTCAGAATACTTTCCGGTGCATAATCAGGGCAGTCACCAGCTGATGCAGGCTACTAACTTGACCCTCTACAGGAAAAGGGAAATAGGGAAGGTGAGATCTCCTAGTGCAAGGGAATAGGATTGCTCCTTAGCACTGATCATAACCGACAAGCTTCAGCTCAGAGAGGACAGGGGAGCCCATTATCTGCTGTGGTCCCCCCCTGTGAATGAGCAGAGGCCTCAGGGAAGAACAGCAGGGGGTTTCCAGCTCAAGGAATTTAATGCCAAGCTCTGCTGAGCAATTCTGTACATCTTAGCTCAGCTGCCACAGTGACCATCCATCACTCAGCTTAGGGACCATCAAACGAGCATGCATATGCACAGACTTGTTCATGGTACACCTAGAATTTCCCTTCTTAAACCATCTCAAACATGAAAATTCCAGAAGGAATACTCAGCCATGTTTGACTCCCAGCTTGAAATGCCTGAGCAAGGCAGAGAAGAAAAGGCAAGACAGATTGCTACAAATTCAATAGCCAAGTCAGCTAAAAATATCAAGGAACCTTTGTCTCATGAGTTTTAAAATCAGATATATTTATTTCAGTTTGCTTTGCTTTTTAATAAGGAATCTTTTAGATTACTTCTACTAAGATCTCAAAAGGAAAGAATGTATCTGGAGATTACTTTCTACTCAGATCAATTTCCTGTTTGAATAGAGCAGGGGACTTGGAGGGAGGGACCGAGGATTTACTAAGTGGTTACAGTGTGTCAGACACTTTACAAACATCATCTTTTTTGATCCTTACAATGTCCTGGTGAAGTAGGGGCTATTATGATTCCCATATCACAGTTGAGAAAACTGAGGAAAACAGAGATTTAAGCTCAGGGTTATACAACTACTTAAAAGTCTAAAGTCAAATTTGAACTCCAGTCTATTCTGACTCCAGGCCTAGATTTCTATTCACTGTCTCACTTAATACCCTGAACTCTGTTAGACTGGTAACAGTTACTTGGAGTCAGAAAGACCTGGGTTCAAATCCTACCTCTGATATTTTTTTAGCCATTTGACTCTGAACAAGTAATTTCACTAAGTGAGCTTTAGGTGAGGCTCCTTCCAATGCTAAATGTATGACACTGATAAAGATTTTCTTGCTTGAGTCAGATTCTAGGCAAACAAAATATATGCAAAGTAATTTTTGTTTTTAGTTACATATACTTAGTGGCTCAATATATTGAGCACTGGGCCTCAAGTTAGGAAGATCTGAGTTCAAATTCATCCTCAGATACTTCCTAGCTGTTGTGACTCTGGGGAAGTCATTTAATCTCTGCCTGGCTCAACTTCCTCAGCTATAAAGTGGTAATAATAGCACATTAATAACGTCCCAGGGTTGTTGAAGAGATCAAATGAGATCATGTTTTTAAAGTACTTCCCACTAGCCTGACACATTCTAGGTGATTAATAAATACTTGGCGGTTTTGTGGTTTTTATTATTGTTTTTAATATTGTCAATTGTCTAACTAAAGAGGCTTGTGAATTTCTCAGGGGTATGACAATTATGTGGGATTGGAAACCCTCAGCTTTTCCTGTAATTATCCATGGGGTAATTGATTTTCATGCATTCTGGACTAGAAAACTCTGAATTGTAACTCCATGATCAATTAATCAGTCAATAAACATTTATTAAGTAGCACTGTGCTAAAGACTAGGGAGACAAAAAGAGACAAAAAAAGCCCCTGACCTCAAGCAGCTTACAATCTAATTCAAGAGGCAACATACACACAAATATATACAAAGCAATCAAAGGGAAATGGAGGGGCATGATTTTCATTTTCATGGGAACCTGTCCATCACCCAATCCAGATAATTTAGGGTAAAATAAATTCCTGTCCCAAATCTCTACTTTGGCTATGTAAATGGACCTTAGTTGTTCTAAAATCAATGATGTTTCTCAACATCTGTTGATCATATGAGAAAGACTCTCAACAGACAGTTAAAGGAAGAATGAGTTGAAGGTACTATGAGGATATTTAGCCCAGAGAAGAGAAGGGGTAAGAGGTTCAGGAGTGGGGAGATGATTGACAGCTGTGTTTCAGCATTTAAAAGACTTTCACTAGAAATACAGATTCAACTGGTTCTACTTGGCCCTTAAAGGAATAATTAGAAACAAAAGATGGAAATTACAGTGAGGCAAATTTTGGCTTGATAGTATTCCTACCTTATGAGCTACCCCAAAGTGGAACAGGCTGTCTGGGAGGGAGTAAGGAGGTGAACTGAGAGCAGGAAATAGATATTCCCCTAGTGTACTACAGAAGCATCTCCCCAAACCTTTCCATTTGCCCTTTTGGAGCTGTTAAAGGCATATAGGAAGATATCTAGTTGTGGGACTAAAGATGGTCTACTACTGACCCCAGAAAAAAGGCTGTTGCAAAAGATCCCTTAGAGTGTAAATGGCATTGTTCCAATTTCCTAACCAGGTAGGAGAAGTGGAAGTTCGAGTCCCAGCTCGGCCACTGATTTGTTGGGGGGAAAAATATTTAAACACAAACCTTCAATAACCTCCCCTGTAAAAGCAGAAGGTCGAAGTGGGGTATCGCTTGGACAAGATGACTTTTCAGGTTCCTTCTAGATCAAAGAAGAAAATTCTAGGTTTTCATGGTACTGTTGAAAAAATAACGACTGGAGTCAGAAGACTCAGGTTCAAATCACTGTATGACACTGGGCAAATCAATTCATATGCTAGGGTCTTTCTTCTTATTTGTAAAATTAAGGGTGTGCACTAGATGGCCTCTGGGGTACCTTCCACCTCTAGAGATACAATCCTATGCAGCAGTGTGCTGGGAAATGTTTAACAATGGTCTTTCAGAGAATTAGGCCTGACATACTTTTAATTTTAATGCATTACTATCATTTTCCCCATCACTTCCTTGGATGTAAACAATCAACAAAACAATAAATCAGACCCTGATATGCAGCTTGCTTATTGCTTAGATGCAAATGCTTATTCTGAAAATTTAACTGTCACAAGATCTTTCAAGTTGGCTCCAGTGTACCACTGATCCAAGACTCGGGGAATACCTAGGATCTCCTATATGGCTGTAACATTACAGAACCTTAGTTGTAGGGGGCCTTCTCGGATTACCATGTCCTTTTCTGCCCCACTGTCTATCCTTTTATTCTCCACCCCACTCCTCCCAGATCTGACACTTGCCTAAACAAATTAAAAAGCATTTTTTCCATTCAAAACAAAATTTTTTTATGTGATGAATCTAGAATTGCAGTCATTATGTAAAAGTGCATTTCCTAGTGGGGGAAAGTGAGCATGGATAAAATTAATTTACCCTGGTAATTTTCTTCTGGAAAAGAGAATATATTCTGTTTGAACAATGGTCTAAGAAAATGTAATGTGATGTGCTATGCTTCCTTTTCTCCTTTATAAATGAATCAAGGCACAAAAAACACCATCAAAACACGCACAAAAGAATTGTAAGCATTATTTAAATTTTCCTTATAAACAAGCAATTTATTTCATAAAATTGGCATTTCCACAAAAAAGGTATTATATAAAAATAGGGCTTTCACAGAGGAATTCAGAAATTTTTGAAAGAATGTATGTATATATATATATATATGCATATATATGTATGCTTTTACATATATAAATATATAATTTTATAAGCACTTCCTATTTTTAGGAGAAAGCCTCACAAACTCAACACATAATAGCTCTTTCTGCTCCTCCTCTTTTGGCCCATACTGAAATTTAGGGTTATGTAATTTTAGGTCAGGAAGAAGTAAACTATTCCTGCTTAGTTGAAACTCTAGTTGGAGTGGAGATAAAGGAATTTCTATTCCTGAGACTTCACTTAAGTGTTTGCATGCCCATACTTTAAAACCTTTGCACTAGACAATTCAATTAAACATTTTAAAAGTACTTACTGTTTATAAGGTACTTAATGTCCATAAGTAAGTACTCACCTGCTTTCCTCACTGTGTTTCATAAAATGATGTTAATTGCACTATCAAAGTATTGTGACTTTGGAGATAAACATTATTTTGCATCACAATACAATCATGTATATCAAGGGAATCCCACTCATCTTGGTAAAGATTCATTGGGAAAGAATACAGACACAATGTGGAAATAACAGTTGCAGAAGAAATCCTCACAACGTATCTGACAAACTGTCATCTATTCTCTATTTAAAGTCTTTTAGTTAGTTCCAAGTGTTAAGTAGGTTTGTTTATTTTTTTTCTGTTATCAAGGCCCAATTTGCCTCTGCAGCTTTCCCCTGTCATTTCTGATTGTCTCTGCTGGGGCAAAAGAGGACCAAGTCAAACCCCTTACCCACATGAGAGACCTTCAAATACTTCAAATACGCATCTGTCGTATCCTCTTCTTCTATGAGTCTTCTCTTCATTGGTTTAAACATTTTGAGTTTCTTCAACAAGATCTTCCACCTCAAGATCCCTGAAGGTTACAGAAGGTTCCTGAAAGTTACAAAAAAAAGCCTAAGTCCTGAGTCTGCTAAGAGGTTCTTCTTATCTCTCCCACTCCCAATAAGGGATCCCCAATCCCCAGGAAAGCAACCGTAAACTTCATACATTCCTTGAGGGCAGAAGGATTTCCTTTTCATGCCCCTCCACTCCCATAAATCCCAGGGTTTAAAAGTTAGTCTGGTGAGACTCCGAACTTCCTACCACCTTGCCCCTGATTCAGGTAATCTCTAAACAAAAGGGCCAGAAGTGAGATTTTCATTTGGAATTTACCAAATCCCACAGAAGATCCTATTTGTTCAGAGGACTTCCCCAAAATAGATGGTCACATTTGCTAAAAAAACAAAACAAAACAAAAAAAACACTCCATGTCTACAAGTCTCTTCTAATTAGTTTCTCCCCACAATGTCAACTGCATAAATCTTGTCATTTCATTCCCAAAGGATGCAAATATTTATGGTGCCCATGAGTAAATCAGTACTCTTTTCCACATGTAGTCTCGGTCTCCAGCTTATCTACCTACTTGTTCAATTGTTTCAGTATTTGATTCTTTGTGACTCCCAGTTGCGGTTTACTTGGCAAAGATACTGGAGTGGTTTGCCATTTCCTTCTCCAGCTCATTTTATAGATGAGTAAACTGAAGTAAACAGAGTTAATTGACTTGTCCAGGGTCACACAGCCAACATGTGTCTGAGATGGAACCTGAACTTACTTCTTGCTGGCTTCAAGACCCGTTGTCTACATCTGATGCTGTGCTATATTAGGATACACACCAGTAATAAATGTCATTTTCCCTCCAAGAAGTCCCTTTGAAATGCTAATTCATTGTTTGAAAGAATAACTTGGAGGGTCTGAACAGATTCATCCAAGGTAACAGCTAGAAAAAAAAATTCATTTTGAGAAGATTAAGTTCCATGGGTCAGATAAGAGGATATTCCAGCTTTTATTTTTTGGTTTTTTGGGGAAGGGGAGTAAGTTACATGAGGGCTCTCTACCACCCTACCACCAATCATTCCTTTTGCTGCCTTTACAGAAGAGGTTCTCAGCAAGAATATGATTTTACTATATGCACTTAGGACAAAATCATCACTCCATCCATCCTCAGTCTAGACAAGATAACAAAAAATAATAAACCAACTTGAAAAGATATCAATTTAGTTAAGAACAACACCTGACATGTATGTGACATTTTAACATTTACAAAAGCACTTCTGTCACAACTTCGTGAGATAGGCAGTGAGAATATTATTGATCCCATTTTACAGATAAGGAAATGAAGGCACAGAGAGGTTAAAAGATTTTCCAACATCAGACTGCCACAAATATTGGAGCTAGGGTTTGAGCTCAAGCCATCTGGTTCCAAGACAGACAAATCATCTTGCTTCTCTTACAGCTATCTTTCAAGTTGGTCTATCTTTAATACCAGTTATCAAAGCCTGCCACAAACGGGCTGTGAACTCATGCAAATGATCTTTTTCATAGAGGCTTTCCTTTTTCTTCTTGCCAGACTAGAAATTTCTCAAAGGAACTTTTTTTTTTCTGTATATCAACAGCAATGTGTGCTAAAAGCCTAGGTTAATGGGAGGGGTGGTTGTGTTCAAAAACATAAATACACATTTGCAGATGTGTTTTGATCCTGGAAGTATCCTGATTTTAAAGTATTCTATCCATTACCAGGATAATTTTCTTTAATATCTACTTGTAGGCTTCAGGGTCTACCATAAGTTCCTACCTGAGATCTACCATTCCTCATACACACCCAATAAAGTTTGGACACGAAAAGTCCTTTAAGGGGCAGGTAGGTGGTGCAGTGAACAGAGCGCTGGCCCTGGAGTCAGGAGGACCTGAGCTCAAATCCAACCTCAGATGCTTGATACTTACTGGCTGTGTGACCTTGGGCAAGTCACTAAACCCCAATTGCCTTGCCTTCTCCCCTCACAAAAAAACAGAAAAGGATGCCCATTTAAATTCCATATTAAAAATTCAAAACAGTATATCTGTGCAATTGAAACTATAGTAGATTTGGAATCAAAAGATTTATGTTCAAGGTTTTTTCCTACTGTTTAATAGACTAGCTCTGTGAGTTAGTTACTTACCATTTGGGTTAGTTACTTACCCTTTTTTGTTCTCAGATTACTCATCTGAAAAATGAAGAGGTTGTACTAAATGATCTCCAAGATTCCTCCCAGATCAAAATTTGATATCCTATCAATCTATCTCAAATATTTGAAAAGGAAAATGTTTATTTAAAAGATAGATATTAGATGTTCAATCTGCCCATTGGGCATCAAATATCCTCAGAATAAGATAACATCTTTAAAACTAGGTAGATATTTAAAATCAGAATTGGCTTTTCCTTTATTTGGATTTTGATGGAGCATTTTAATAGCACTTTAAAGGGCTTCTTGATATTAGATGTTTTGAACAAGCATTTTCTAAAGATTCTCTCCATTTCATATGCAAGTGTCTCTAAAGAATGAGCCTCCTTTTGCTTGGCAGCCAACTTCTTTAATGGTCTTCTTTTGGGATTAATCGATACTTTCATTTTCTTGACCTCATTTTAAGATACCTATATCCTGAAGGACCAGTTTCTTTTGCATGGTATTCAGCTTAACATAGAGATGTAGGCTATTAGCTGGTCAGCCCAATTGTTACTCAAATGCTAGGTTGTGAGAATATCAAGAATGTGGTGGAACCAAAGAAGCCTAGTGGGCATAATTCCAAGATATTCACTATTGCCGTAGATCATCACCACTTTGATGATGAAATCAGCTGGATTCTATTGCTTCTTTGAGGAACTGTTAGGAACTACCTAATCAGGAGTGGGGTCTAGTCTTGGAAAAATACACCTTTCTTATGACCTTTCTTATAAGGGTCAACTTTCTGAGCATTATTATGGCTGACAGTTGATCATTTCCATCGTCCTTACTCTTACTGTTTTCCCATATGGAAATTTGCTCAGCCATTGTTACAGCATTTGACTCAATGACCATTATCTCTAAGGAGAATTTTCTCTTTTGAAATAAAACTACTCAAAATTTTGATTTTTTATTTTCTTTGTATCTTCTTGTAAGGTCTTGTAGCAGCAAGCACCCTAGCATAACCAGGATGGCTGCTAACACAGGTTCTTAGATCTGCTTTTCTAAAAGAAAGCAACTCAAAATGGGTTAACAATCTGACTTTAATCAAACATGTATATCATTTACCTAGTTCAGGAGAAAAAGTCAGCACTTTGAACTTCAGAGAATACAAATGGAAGTTACAACAGAAAATAACACAATTCAGCAGACAGGGCTTCCTGCTGTCTGACCATTATATCCATAGTTAGTTACCAGAGAGGGAAGCACCAACATCTAAGTTTTCAAAGCCAGGAGACAGAGTATATTTTCAAATCAGGGAAGGTTCTCAAAGTCATTTAAGCCTATCAAGTGGCCAAGAAGCAGGGAAGATCATCAGATTCCCATTATCATTACAGGTCTTTTTTTGGTGAGGGGAGGGAAGCAAATGGAAGTTCAGGTTTTAGGCCACAGAAAATCTTCAAACATAATCAAACACATTTTCTTTTACCCATGACTACTAGTGGCATTAATGCTCAACAGTGTGTTTAAACCAATTAACAATTGAAGTGAAAACATAATTCTATTTCATTTGTTTGCCAACATTCCTTCTCATTAGCTTATTAAATAAGGCACATAGGAAGTCAACATGAATAGTTTCCACATGAATAATCCACATGATCATTCATGTACATGAATCCAAGAAATAGGAAAATCTAAACTTACTCTCCTTCACTCTGGACTATGAAAAAGACCTAAAACTATCAGCTTAGACACATGTGTACATCCATATGTGTTTGTAGATATCAGAGCTACATAATTAATTCAAGACAAGTCAATAGTCATTTATTAAGTACCTCTTCTGTGCCAGTCCCTGTGTTATATTTCAGGGATATATTTGGTGACCACAATATTGTTAGCTACAAATATCCTGCTTGGAATCTAGATTCAGTTTGAATGGGAAAAAAAACCCAACATTTTTGATATGTCACATAAGTAAGCAAATCTAAAAATAAAAATTTCAAAGGGTTCCAAAATATAAAAGACATTCTATATATAAAAATGTCTACATAAAGCATTTTGCTGTTCTAGTAAGTGGTAGAGATCAAACATGAATGAAAGAATCTATAATCCAAGGTCTCAAATGAATCTAGTCATTATAAAAATCTATATAATGTTTTAGCTTGTGTTTTAAAAACCTATTTGCTATGTTATTGATAGGCAGTTAGATGGTGCAGTGGACAAAGCACTGGGATTAGAATAAGAAAGACATCTCCATAAGTTCAAACTTACAAATATTCTCCCCATCTTTCCCCTACCCACCACCCCAAAACAGCAATCCCATGTTTACCCCCTACCCCAATCAGTTCTCTTCTATATCATCCCCCATCACCCCTCGGACTTTCTGGTAGGGCAAGATGGATCTCCTTACCCCAGTGCCTATATATCTTAATTCCCAGTTA
>CM053587.1:273456547-273472078 GCA_028646515.1 Pseudochirops corinnae
CCATGCTTTGATCCTTTTTGTCCCCAAAAAAGGAATCTAAACTTGGATTGCTGAGCTTGGTTTGCTTCCTTTGCCTGCTCATGCTGCCAGTCAATTAACTTGATTTTTGAGCCACAGTAGATCTCTGCTTCCCGGGGGGAGAGCTTTGTCCCAAATTGCTGGGGGTTTCGCAGTTGGCAGAGCTATTAGGAGGCCACTGTCTCTGTAGCCCCCACCAGCTTTGGCTCATTATTCACGTACCTCAGGACCACCACCCAAGACCATGATCCTGATTGAGGTAGCTTAAGGCAAGAGTACTTAGCCTCTGAATGATTGCTTGCCTCCCCCCCCTGCAATCTGCAAGTAAAGAGCTCTGAAGCAGCCATGTGGAGGTGGCTGCAGGGCCACTGCTTCTGCTGCTTTCTTACCCTGGTGGCAGATGGGCAGACTGGCTTTTCTCCCCCAAATTTAGCTGAGTTCCACTGACCTTTCACTTTGTCCTTATTTCTTATGGGTTGATAATTCTGGAAACTGCCACAGCTGCCAGTGATCCACTCTCCTGAAAGCTCCAGCAATGGTGTATATATTGTAATGATATTTTCAGCATTAATGTAGAAAAAAATCTAATGATATCATTTATTTACAAAATAACTTTTATAAGAAACTGATAAAATCACCTTGCTATCTCAGTTACAAATGATGATTAATTTAGGTAACTATAGGCTAGTCTGAATCACAAAATGTGAGCACACTAAAATGGTGTTCATTGACCCTGAGAAGTTGGTAATCTATATTGTATTTATTCTTATTACCAAGCATGACGATTTCCTTTTAAAAACTAAATTTGCTGTGTAAAGATAAAATAAGGAGACCAATCAAGCCTTATATACACAAAGACATCAAAGCAACATTAGAGCTGAACATTTTTTGTTCAACTACATGACCACCAAAATAACTTTTCAGGAAGAAGTCAAACCTTGTTTTGTGAGTGGATCGATCTCTATTTTGAAACAGTTGCTTATGGTTTTCTACCTTACCAGAAACAAAATACGTGAAGAAAATCTAGAAAAACAATCTTCTAGTACTTACCTTCAATATTCAATACTGATTGTCTGCCCAGGCACACATGCGTGCTTACATGCTTGTAGACATTAGAGCTATATATTCAATGCAAGGCAACAGTCATTTGTTAAATACACGTTATGTTTCAGGCACTGTGCTGTATCTCAGGGATATAAAAATAAAAGGTGAAACAGTCCTCATCTCGTAGAGCTTACTTTCTATTCAGATAACTGTAACATTTACATCAGTTATTTGCTAATTAACTTATTCATGAGGCCACCAGGTGGTATAAATGACTGTCGAGGGTAAAGAAAGGAGTGAACTAAATTTTATTTTCTTAATGAAATTTATATCTTGGGTAATTTTTATAAGCAGTAAATCCTGATTCTTTTTTTTTCTCCATGTCTAAAATATTGGGGTGTTTTATGGAGAAACAACATTAAATAATCAAACGTAAATTTGACAACTTAGCTATGAAAAGACCCAGAGGAAGCAAATTAATCTGCTGACCATGACAGAGTACTAGTAATGAAAAAATCAGCATATTATTGAGGAAAAAGCATTGGACTTCAGTGCGACTTCTAACTCTATTGCTTAGGCAGCTAGGCAGCACAGAGGATAAATGCTTGGCTCTGGAGTCAGGAAGCCCTGAGTTCAAATTTGGCCTCAGACACTTGCTAGCTGGGAAAGGTACTTAACTTCTGTCTACCTCAGTTTCTTATCTATAAAATAGTCATAATATTAGCATTTATCTTCAGGTTTATAGGGAAGAAAAATGATCTATTTGCAAAGTGATATGTAAGAGCTAGCAATTATTATTATTAATTATAACTATATGACTCTGGGCAAATCACTTTGATTTTTGAATTTCTGTTTCCTCACCAGCAAAATGAATGATAAGGCTAAAGATCCCTAAGGTCACTTCTATTACTAAAGACCTTCCAGGTCTGACATTCTATGAGTACATGAAGTACACATCTAGGAAATCCTGCTTGTTTTCTCCCAGAGATAACATGTTCTATTTTGGACCCACTAATTATATACTGGAAAATCCCTGCCCCAAAAAAATCTATGTGGAATAAAATGTACCCTTTTTTTCATGAGTCACAGGGTATGGTCTCATCCCTGCCACTACCTTAGTTTATCTCTTCACCTCTCTGATTTAAAAGTTTCTTTCCCTATAATATGAGGGTGTTCTCCAGAATGATCATTAAGATTTCTTTTAACTCCAATAGCCTATGAACTTATATGTGGTCTTTCTTGGGACTCTTTTCACAAAATGTTCTCTATGTAGTTTATTCTATTCTATACCAAAGAAACAGGTCATCCTGTTTACCGGCAGGCTGAGGTTAAGGCCTAGGAGACTCGAACAATACTAAGCACTCTGACACGGTAGCAAATAGTGAAAAGGTCAGGACTCAAAGGAAAGATTGCAGACAATATTTTATACCCTGGGATTGGCAAAATTATTTTAGGTTTTATTTAGCTTCTCTATAAACAATATGAATTTCCTTTGAACAGAATAGTCCAAAAAGTGGGAAGACATCTCTCTCACTCTTTCTCCCTTTTTCTTGCTATCTCTCTTTTTTATTTCTTGCTCTGGAATTCACAATGAGGTCTTCTTAATGGAAGAACAATGCATTTCGATCACCCTTTCTCAACAATCAAAATGGATCTTTGTTTTCATTAGTTCTCTCTAATGGTGCAGATAGCATGTTATCAATGCTTGCCATCCTGTGTGACTTTTGTCCATGTATTCCCAAAAGTTCACCACAGGGAACCTACCCAACAGTCTGGACCCCTTCTTCAGTTTTTCTCAAAATTGCAATGGTGCCAGTATAGGCCTCCATAGCTGTCCATCTATCACCCCTCATACTTCCCACATGACCAGGTATATTACATATACTAAATGATCTCTAGACTCCTTTATAACTTAGACTCTGTAATCTTATCTTTGTGAATTTAGAGTGAACAATCGGGCATTGTAAAATTTAGGGTCTGATCACTCACTTTGAATTCTAATCATTAAAATAAGATCCTAAATATACTCTTACTGTGACTTTTATCTGAGTAACATTGGTGAAATCATTTAACTACCCTGGTCTTCAATAGCCTCATCTGTAAAATGTGTGTTAGACTAAATGATCCCTGAGATCCCCAGGGTACCCTGGTAAATATGTGATAGCTAGCTTTCCAAAAAAAAAAAAAATGTACACAGGACTCACTTTTAAGTGTGATCGGAATTATTAACATTTTCTCCATTATTCCCTTAAGTCTAGACAATCAACAAAATAATAACTCAAGTCCTGGTTTGTACCACTTGCCAATTTCCATGGGATAAATGCTCACACTGAAAATTTAACAGTCATCTCTGCCAAGCCACCAGTTCAAGCTGGCTCCTGCATATCCTTTCTAGTTCAAAATCTATGATTATTTGAAAAGGTCAGCATCTGGAAGAAGGTTGGACAAGAAATTGCAATTACTATTTCTCCCCTGATCTTTGAACACTTAAAAGAGTATACCCCAAATAGCAAAATAGTTTCAAAGATGATTTTGATCATAATAGCCAAACTGACCAGTGTTGGTCATATACACATTGACACAACTGAAAAAGAAAGATCAATATTTTTCTCTCTAATGACACCACCAAGTAGAAAAATGACATTTTTATTGTTTTTAGTGAAATATAAAGCCAATTATTATTCTTGGAATTTTGTTACCCAGTCTATACTGAGGTCTTTCAGTCATGAAGTCACTCTAAGCTAATATGAAAACAACTCCTGCATTGCTTTGCAAGAGAAGTATGAAGAAAGCAAATCTCCCCTTTCTCCATCTCTAACCATAATTGCAAAGGCCAATAATGATGAGAGACCAGCTAGCAAGGAGGCCTTGAGTCTTAACTGCCGAGAAGATGTATTCCATTAGATTTTGATCATGAAATGCCAAATGAGGGAAAGAAGAGGAGAAAGAAGAGAAATATGGGGAGGGGATGGAGAAAGAGGACAAAGGGGAAGATGAATTTTAAAAAGAAAATCAGCTACTCACATTTATTTAGAATTATTGTTAAGGGAGATTTCAAATAGGGCTAAAAAGATAAGAAATGAGAAAAAATAGAATGCAGAGTTTTCTGCACTGTAGCCTCTATAAAGGGTGCCAACTAGGCTACTTGTAACCAAAATCAATTCTCCCTTTATCTTTCAGTTGAAAATTTGAGATTGAAAAACTGTTGTTTTCTCCTCATTTTTTTCTAAAACATTTTTCCAGGTAGTTCCAGAGTACTCAGACAAGAATCATCATACAGGGCATTAGTACTTGTTTCCTCACCAGGAACATTCAGTTGCTAAGCCAGCTAATAAGCAATTCAATTCTATTTGTTTAACGTATTAGTCAACCTGTACCCTGTGCAGGGCTCTACACTATATTCTAGGATGATGAAGGTCAGTACACCAGGAGCTATTTACTAGAGGCTAACAATCTAATTAAGTTGGAAAAGCAGGATAAAGCCAGACTGGGACAGGTCACAAAAAGCATGATAGGAAGTTTATACTTTTTCAGCAGGTAGTCAGGATAGTACACCAAAAGTCTTTGAATAGAAGAGTGATACAGCAGTTCTCAACCTGTGGGTTATGTTCAATTTGTAACAATGAAAATACATCCTGCATATCAGATATTTACATTATGATTCATAACAGTAGCAAAATTACAGTTATGAAGTAGCAGCGAAAATAATTTTATGGTTGGGGGTCACCACAACATGAGGAACTGTATTAAAGGGTCAGGGCATCAGGAAGGTTGAGTACCACTGCATAAGGTTACTAATGTGGTAACTGGAATCCACACTTCACAATAGGTACCAATTGCCAAGGATTGGATCCATAGGAATAGTTTAAAGTGGGGAAATGATTATAAAAGTCTAAGTGTGGTGTCATCAGGCCTAAAATAAGAATGGGGAAAATAGTGGAAAATAGGGAGTAGATGCCAAAGACAAGAAGCCATAAGACTTGACAAACTATTAGATGCATGGAGTGGAGAAGGAAGAGTCAAAGACAAGATACAGACCTGGGTACCTACAAGTATTGTAATAATGTCAACAGAAATAGAGGCAGAGAAAAAGAGGACATCACAATTTGGGGAGCATATTGAGTCTGTAGTATCATTAGTATATTCACATGGAGATATTCAGCAGGCCGTTACATATATTATCCTGGAATTCTGGGGAAGGATTGGTAATGAAAATTCAGATCTCAGAATCATCTTCTTAGAGTTGTTAATTGACATAATGGAACTAAATGAGATTCCAAGAGAGTGTAGAGCAAGAGGAGAAGAAAGCAAAGGATGGAAACTTGGGGATTACCTATCTTTAAAACAAAGGAGGAAGAAGAAATTAGGGTTATAGGAGGAGAAGTATGAGAGGTACAATGCCAGGTAATCCAAAGGGAGGAGAAAGGAGGAAAAATATAAGGAATGCTAAATGGTGCAGAGAGGTCAAGGAATGAACCTTGCCAGAAATGAATCATTTTCTTTTATGTGACCAATTTATTCTCTACCATTTCTTATGATATAGTATGCAATATTTGCATTTCTGAATATATCAATCAATTAGAATTTTTGAAGTTCTTGTGTTCTATATTAGTAGGCTAAGTACAAATACAAAACCAAAAATCCCTTTCTCTAAGAGCTTATATTCTAATAGGGGAGACAACATGAACATATATACGTGTGTGTATATTATTAGATACATTTTATATATAATAGATGCAAAAATGGATACAAGAAAATTTGGGAAGGGAGTGGACTCGTAACTGGAGTGATCAAGAAAAGTTTCATCTAGAACATGGTGCTTGAACTCAGTCTTGAAGGAAAAAATGAATTTGAAGAGGTGGAGATAAGAAGGGAGTGCATCCCAATGCATGGAGGATAGCTAATGCCATGGCATGGAGAAGGGAGGAGAAGACAAGGAAATCTATGCCAAGAGAGGCTAGATATCTTTTGGCATTAAGGTGAATAGCATGCATACACTTCCTACACAGATACAAATCTCAGAAGAATGAAATCTGTCCTTCTGCAAAGACCACTTACCTTCTCAGTCATTTGCAATTCTGAAACATTTTGTGGATTCAGAATTTTGTCCCCTCATCCTCTGGTACATATTTCTTTCTTCTTGTTCAACAGATTTATTTTAATATGCCATATGTCCATTGTATCCAGGTAGGAAAGTGATTCTGTTCTTTGCCTTTACATTATTCTCTATGTAGAAGAGCCACAAATTAAGAAAGTTTGGAAACAAGCGCCCTTTTTTTCTTCAAACATTGTGTCTACTTCTATACTTAGTATCCATCATGATCCAAGATCTATCCTAAATAAGATTTTAACCTAATTTCTCTCAATATCTATTCTTTGAGTCAACTCTATGAGTAATGGTTATTGTCCTTCATTCTTGAAGAGGACAAAAATGACATCACTGTGCTAGAGTCAAGTTTCATTGTGTCTGACTGTGGCTGACCAGATCAATATGAGCTTGGAATGCTCTACTACAGGTCAGACACAGATAGTCTGCATGAACATTTGGGCTGGATTCTCCAAATTTGCACATCCTGCCTTTCTTTTGAGCTGTTTTGATTCTGCTCTGTTCATAGAGCACAGCACCTTCTCTGATGTGGTAATATAGTGGAAAGGATATTGTCCTGAGATTCAAGAGCTCTAAGTTCTGATCTCATCCCAGCAATTACTTCACTTTGTGACCTGGGGTAGCTATTCCTCCTCTCTGGGTCTCAGTTTCCTCCTCCGTAAAAAGAACAGATAAATCTAGATAATCTCTAAGGATCTTCCAACTCTAACATCCTAACACTGGCAGGTAACAATGTTAAATGAGAACCTGCTCTATTCAGGATATTGTGCTAGGCACTATGAAGAAATATTCACACACACACAAACGAATGCACATATACACATACATATATACACACCAACAAAAGAAGACATTCAATTAATTTAAGCAACAAAATTTTCATAAGTGCAATGATCAGAGAATAAACTAGAAGCAAGAAGTCCAGGAAGTATATTATTACAATAATCTAGATAACAAGCAGTCCCGGATCAGAAAAAAATAGTTGTCTCTATTAAGTGTCAAATGTGAAGACATAATGATAAAATAAAATAAGTTCCCTGCCCTCATGAAGCTTACTCTCTAGTAAGAAAGGTGAGACTCAGGCACAAATAGCTATAATATAAAATAGGTCATGATAAAGGTATACGGGAGGTGCCAAAACATTTTGGTAGAAGGTTCAAAGAAGAGGTCTATTCTGATGGGGTGGAGGTGGGGGGAGGGGAGGGGGAATAAAAGAAGATTTCCTGAAGGAGCACTGGAATTCACTCTTGAAGGAAGGATTGAATTCCAAAAGACAAATTTGAGACCCACCCTCCCCATCCACACCTTAAGCTGTTGAAGAAACTTCCTGTAGTTGAAGAGAGTGTACAGCACAAATATATGGTGACTCTGACTGAGGACCCAAGACATATGAAGACATCAATCAGACCAGGGGATGAAGGCTAAATGTTCTCTTATGATGGGTGCAAAAATAAGTATAAATATGAATGCCAACATTCAGAGCAATGAAAAGAAAATTAACCAATAATGACTGAGGAACAGGATTAGATCTTTACAGCACAAAGTAATTTCAACAAGAGTGTATTTAAATGCAGAAGATTTGAGATAAGATCCTAACTTACCTTGTGTAGCTTCTGGAAAGTGACTTTCTCTCCCTGGGTCTCTATAAAATGAGGCAGTTAGATTGCATGATCTCTTGAGCTTTCCCTGTGGTCTTTGGGTCAATTGACCAATTGAGCAATGTTAAATGACTTTTACACACAAGGCAAAATTCAGATAGCTAGGTATAGTAAACTCTATAGTCAGAAGGCTGAAGTTCCAATCCAACCTCAGAGACTTAATAGCTGTGTGATCCATGTGCTCATTATCTCTGAGAAAATGATGTGGCCCATCATATTGTATGTTGGCCTCCATTTCCCTGTCTCTAAAATGGAGGTGATAACAACCCCTCTTGAAGATAAAATAAAATATATCTTTTTTAAATGCTTTGAAAACCTTAAAGTGCTTATGTAAATGTTAGATGTTATTATTGTGGCTCTGATAGAAAATATTTCTATTCCTGAATCTAAAAATGACTTTGGCCAAAAAAAAAGAATCATCTTTAAACTGTTTGCATGACACTCCATGGAGACAGCCAGCTATTGTCTTCCTTCCAAAATCATAGTTGTATCTAGACATACCAATCCATTTGAAAAGAAAGAAGAAAGAATGGATCTAGTTAATAAACTGATCATCAGAATGGATCCAAAACTTTTGTCTTTCAAGATAATACTCAGTTTACCAAATTTAAAGGTTTTTATTTATTCTGACCTTACTGAAATATATTAGCATACTTCCTTGCATGTAATAGTATTTCTTAAAATGTTAAATGAATCAACAGATTTATTCCACCAATATTTGTTGAACAACCTACATGCAAGCCACTGAGGAAGTTACAAATATAAATATGTGATCTCTATTTGTAAGGAAATTACAGTACAGTAGAAAAAAGACATGTAAAAAAATTATTGTAGCACACATTAGAATGTGGAAGGTGCTGTAGCATAATGAAGACTGGATTTGGAGTCAGAGGAACTGGATTCAAATCCTGTCTCAACATTTGCTAGCAGGGTGACTATGCTAGTCAGTCTCTGAGTCTCAATTTCCTCATCTATATTGATTATGATACTTATAATGCCTACCTCATGTTGTTGTTATGAAGTTCTATATTGGGAGAAAGTGTTGTATTATGTACAGAGAATTGGCCTAAGAGTCAGGAAGACTTGCAAACCTGTCTATGACACTCTGGGCAAGTCTGATTTCTGGAACATCCCAGACAATTTTCTTAAGACTATAAGTTGTATAACAGCTGCTGATTTGCATTGGTAAAGGAAGTTTTCTCACCAGAAGTTTCCTACACTGATGAAACCATGAGTCTGAACACACAGAAAAGTACTTGTAAATAAATGTGAACTATTACAAAAAGGCTATAAGGTGCTAGGAGATCAATTGAGGGGGAGATCATTTTCATCTGGGGATATCAGGGAAGTTTTCATGGAAGAAATGTTACTTAAATGGAGACAAAGTGGATTCTACTTACCACCATTAATAGGACATGAAATTTATGTTGTTTTTTTCCAGGAGGCAGCATGATGCTGTGGAAGGAACACTGGATTTGGAGTCAAAGGACCTGAGTTCAAATCCTGACTCTACCACTTACTACCTGTGTGACCTTGGGCAAATCACTTAAACTTTCTGAACCTTAGTTTTCTTATTTGTCAAATGAGGGGGTTGGTCTGGATGGCTTCTGAGGTCCCTTCCAGCTTTATGATCCTTTGAGTAAGGCTTACTTACACTGATCTATCAAGCTGTGCCTGCCTGTTCCCTCTTTGCATAGCTTGCTGCAGTAAGGGGAATAGTCTATGGCCATTCATAGAAGAGAACAAAACTAACATTGCAAGAGAGTGAAGCTAACTTTCCTACACAAAGATTGAGTCCATGACCTTGATCTTGCCAGTCAATGCTCTGACAAACTGAGATAATAGCTGTATCCATGAATCCCTAGTCTAGTAGAAGGCAACAAACACCTTGAAAAAGAGGAAGGGAAAAGTCAACTGAGAGTTGAATTCATCAATACTAATAGAATCACTACCAAAAAGCCATTTGAATTTTTCACACTAAATCACTTCTTTTGACATATAGGTGCCAACTAAGGTGTCCTGTTACGTTCTATATTCCCAGGAAAGTTAGAAAATTTTCTCTCTTATTCCAAAGAAGAAGATGCGAGTTTATAAGTCAAATGTATTCTAATTAGGAATAGTCTGTTTTTTTGCAAATCTGAGCCTTCCTGATGCATTGAGCAATTTCATTATAAGTCATAATTCCTTGGAATCATATAAATTGTGGCTGAGCCTGTTCCTGCCCTCATCCTTGGAGCCAAGGGTTGTACCTAGACTTAACACAAAATTGTTTAGAAGCCTTTAGGGTTAGACAAGGACATTGCTAGAAAACCAAAATAAAGTCATTGTCATTCTCATGGGACTCAACAAGCAGATGACAGGAAATACACTATATATAGTACTATATCTTTTCCATCTTTTTATCTATAAAATAAAGCAGATGCTCTAGAGCAGAGGTATGAAACTCAAAGCCAGCAGGCTCCAAACCATACCCAAATAAATTAAACTGTAAGTAGGAAATGTTTAATAGAATACATAAAAATACAATACAACTTAGATAATGTAAGTTATGTGGTTTTCTAAGTCAATATATTGCCTGTAGGGATCCATTTCTCTTTGAGTTCAACACATCACTACTCTAGACCACCTCTAAAGTTTCTGGAAGCTCTAATCTTCTATGATTTCATTCAGAATCCTTGCAAAAATGTCAGAAGAATGCCAGGCTAAAAAATTAAAATTTAAAAAACCCTACCCTAACTCTGTTACTAATTTCTATGCTAACTTGAGCAAGGCAGCCTACTTCATTGGACTTCAGTTTCTTTCTAGAAAATAAAGAGGTTGGACTCAATGATTTCTAAGTTCCCATCCAGTTCTAAAATTCTAAGTCAAGGACTCTCCAAACCTTCCACCCACACACATATAAACACAAACCACTCATGATCCTTCGATGACTTTCAGTTTACTCATGAAAAAGCTTGTGTATTTTATTTGCTGTGTACGTGGGTGACATGATTTTCTGTCTCTAAAAAAAAATTTGGTTCAGAGAAAGGAGGAAAAAAAATAACACAATCAGAAAAAAAATTCTTTATGCTCCTTCCTCTTTCCTGCTCTTAATAAGAAAGTAAGTTATATTAGCTTTGGGCTTGTGGTTGGGATGATGTCCCAGGCCTCTGTTTTAAAGGGATCCTTTGCAAAGTTCCCATTTGTATAAGAATTCCCCATTAATTTTTCTAAATGATGAATCAATGGACTCATATTGCTCATTTCCCTGAAATTTTGGGCAAGCTTTATTCCTCCCCAGGCAAACTCTGAGCTGTTGAGTAACTCATTCTTCTCTTTTTGTTGCAGTATTCTCAAATGAGGGATGAAGTATTCAAATCAAACTTGGTCTGTGCGTTTATCGTACTTCTCTTTATCACCGCAATCCAAAGTTTGCTTCCTTCTTCAAGGTAAATACAGTGACACTAAATTGTGATGGGAAATGTCATTGAAGCAACTTGAAGATCCCTAGCAGATTGTTTTGCCAGTTTTCTCTGGTTTCCAGGGGATTCGAATTCAGAATAATTGGGTCTAGAATTCATTCCAAAATGTTTGGCACTACTATGAGAGTCTGTTCTAATTATATTACTCTGTATCCTTATTCTATTACCCAGCCGTTAAAAGTCTTTCTCCCCTTCTCAGAGAATGAAGAAAAAAAATAGCATTTGAAATCTTGTGGCACAATTATTTGAAACTGCATTAGACGAAACAGACAGCATCAGTGCCTCATCACCATTTGTTTTGCTCGTTAACTGTGAGAATATGATGTGGCCCGTCATATTGTATAACATGATGTCTTCCTCAGGCAGATTGCTTTCTGTGTTTCATGTTGAGGTATTCATGGACTGAACAGAAGAAAAAAAATGCCTTAACATGAAGATACCTGATGGAACAGGTCAGCACACAGATCTGAATGGTTTGTCAGTCCCATTAAAATGACCTTATCAGGATACTTTCCTCACTGGAAGTACACGTCCACCCTAAATGGTGTCCGGAGCACAAAAGGGGCTCACAATGGCACATAATTATTCATTATTACTCTATGGACTATAAGACAGAATCAAAATAGGCCTTTGATGCTGGTGATCTAGTTTGGGGTCCTAGAGAGATCCAGCAACTAACGGGTGTGTTTATGATGTGGTAATGTGGGGCATAGGAGATAGCTGCCCTCAGAGTCATGAAATCAGGCTTCCCACCTTATATATCAGCAAGTACTCTAGCATACCTAGGGCGGCTGCTAGCACAGATTCTTAGATCTGCTTTTGTAAAGGAAAGCAACTTGAAAGGGCTTAACAGTCTCACTTTAATCGATCAAACATACATCATTTACCTAGTTCAGGGGAAAAAGTCAGCATCCTGAACTTCAGAGAATACAAACAGAAGTTATAAGCATAAGTTACAAGCAGACAGAGAAACAGATCAGCAGACAGGGTTCCAGCTGTCTGACCATTACATCCACACCTAGTCAGTTACCAGAGAGGGAAGCATCAATATCTGGGTTTTTCAAAGCCGGGGGGCTCAACGGCTGCCCAGAGTCTCTTCTGGCCAAATCACACAACTCTTCTCAAAGTGAGCCCCAAAGCAAAACCTCACATCAGGGCATATATATAGCCTGCTCCTGCCTCAGAGAATGTCACAGCCCTCTTGACCCACTGCCCAATCACAAAGCTACAAAGTGTGGGAATTCCTGAAGAACAAGCCTCCTGCCACAGGCTCCACGTGACCACATTCAGCCTACTAGGAGGCAGAGTATACTTTCAAATAGGGGAAGGTTCTCAGAGTCAGGTAGACACTTTAGCAAAATGCCTAGGGGCAGGGAAGATCTTCAGATTCCCATAACACCTTATCTCTGAAAAATCCTGTCTACATGACCCTGGGGAAGTCCCTTAATGTTTCAGGGCATTTAGGCACCTGCCCTAAAACTATAATATTATATCACATCAGAAACAAGGGTGGAGAAGCTGTGGCCTCAAGGACACATGTGGCCCTCTAAGTCCTCAAGTGTGGTCCTTGGACTGACTTGGATTCCATCAAAAGGCCACACTTGAAGGCCTAAAGGGCAACGTATGATCTTGAAGCTGCAGGTTCTCCACCGCTGCACCAGAAAAATTGCTGTTCTCCACTGGCAGAGAAACTGAATCACTTCAATGATGAACTCACAGGTGTGCACCTTCTCCTCCATACACCCCACCCCCTCCCCCAAAAAAAAACAAACCATGGACAAGTTATTCAATGAGCGAAGTAAATTGAGAAAAACAGAAGTTAAATGTCTTACTAGGGTCACACAGCTAGTATGCATGCACACTAGTTAAAGGAATTGTCTAGAAAAAAAAAGAGCATTTATTTTAAGTTAGTCAGCATATTTGAAGAGAATTGACTGGATTTGAAGAAACCTGTGGCCAAGGTAGAATTCTACAGTATGGGAGACCCTAAAGTAGATGGGCCTGCAGGACCTGAAGGAAGGTGAGGAGTGGGAAGACAAAGGTGGGCTCTAAAGGTAGGTGTCCCAGGCTTGGGAAGCTCCTCAGAGAGACTGGTTATCAGCCCTGAACCTAAGGATTTTGCTTCTCTTACAGTGGTTCTAGTAATTTAAGAGCAATGGTGAGCAGCCCCCTCCTTCTCCTTCCCCACTCCCTCCCAGGCTCCCTTTGGTCTTATACAGGTAGCTAAGTCCATAGAACTGGGGCTGGAAGGGATCTCAGAAGGCCACAAAACCCAACCTCCTTATTTGACAGATGAGAAAACCGAGTCCTGGGAAGGTTTGGTGACTTGGCCAAAGTCATAGTAGGTGTCAGAGATGATACTTAAACACAGGGACTCAAAATCCAAGGAGAGCTATCTATTCATTGTACCATGTTGTCAGTCTAGATCATAATGACAAACCAACAGAGTCACCTTTCATCACACAGGCATTCTTTACATTTTTATAATTATGTAAATTTTATAATTTACATAATATATAATTAGGCCTTTTCTAAGTCTTATGTAGTCTTCCCATAGGGGAAAAGGGGAAGTCTTGGAGAATGAAATTGAGAGCAGTAAGAGCATAAGTGTACCCATCTAATAAGACACATAAATGGATGATTCTTCTTAGCTTATCCAATGGCGATAGTCTTTGGGGAACTAGATATGTGAACTTATGGCTATCTACAAAGCCAAAGCTTGGTGTCCAAACTGATAAATCTATTCTGGATCTAGGGCTTATGATGGCTTCTTTAAATGTGATGGCGTTATTTAGAATGAATTTTATCTGATTTTATTGCCTACTTGATCAATGTAATTTTTTTAAAGCCTAAATGCAAATCACAAAATATTCCAGAGTACAAACTGATGGAAGACACACTTTTCTACCCAATAAGAAAATTGAGAAAACAACAGTCCCCTTCTGCTTCTGCACATAGTGACCATTTAATAAATGTTTGTTGAGTTGATGAATTTAGTGGAACCCTATCCTTGATCCTAAACATGTCTTAAGGTCCTAACATTTTTCTGGCCCTCCCTCATTCCAGGACCTACAGCTGTTATAGGCAGATAAACATGTCAGATGACAAAAAAGCATATTATCATACTAATTAATTGTGTATTGAATGCCCACAGGATGACAGGTCCTATGCCATGACTTTATTAAGTCACTAAATTTTAGGCCAACTTTTTATCTCGAGTGCTGAGGAATTTTTGATAGATTTGAATCACATGTTCAATGGGATTCAATTCCATGTAACTGAACAAACATACACTAAGCATCTTTTATGGGCATGTGTGGGATCCAAAATTGTTCAATCTGAAAAAAAAAAACAAAACACTGATACAGAACTCTATTTACTGAAGGATCCATGACTCTCTAATGAGGGGTTCCTCAGATCTTCCTCATGAACTGAGAAGCCTCCTTTCCTCGGGGCCTTACTTTTATAGGACTTAATATCCAGCCATTGAGAGGAGTCAAAGCAAAATATAGGGTCGCATTGGTTTATAGACCTTGATTTTGGGCCTCCAAGAAGACTAGGAATGATGCATCAGCATGGGTGCTCATAAGATGGGCAAGGCAAGCATCATCTCTGCTGACTAAGTGATCATAATGGGCAAGGCAAGGGTCATCTCCACTAAGTGGTCATAAGATGGGCCCCTCCTCATATTGGGCAAGAGAGGGTGGTCCAGAGGCTCAAAAATAAGTTGGCAGGCTTTCCATATCACATTAAGACATTCCATCCATGCTGGGTTTGTTCATCAGCATTATTGTGATTAGGCAAGTGAACTTTGTAACTAGTAGTTCACAGCTCTGGGGCCTAATATACAGAGCTTATAATCACTACCCCTATACAATCATATCAAACTGATTAATACTGATTGAAATATAATAGGGATCTAATTAATCATCTATCACACATGTTGCTAGGGAGAAAAATATAGAGGAAATAGAAAGGAAATAATTCCAGTCATCAAGGTATTTGTATTCTACTGGATAAAACTCAGACACACACACACACTTTTTTTTTTTGTAGAAAATGTGCCTTTGTTACCTTAACAGATTTTTTTCTTTTCCTTTGTTTTTCTTTTTTTTTCTTTTCGTTTATTTATTTTAGTTTACATCATTCATTTCCATGAGATTTTGAGTTACAAATTTTCTCCCCGTCTTTCCCCTACCCCCCCTCAAAACAGCCATCCCCTTGTATGACCCCTCCCCCAATC
>CM053587.1:273472578-273500098 GCA_028646515.1 Pseudochirops corinnae
ATGATAGATCAATAAATAGACAGAAGACAGACAGACAGGTAGAAAGATAGATAGATAGATAGATAGATAGATAGATAGATAGATAGATAGATAGATAGATAATAGATAGATAAATGATAGGTAGATAGACAGACAGATAGATATCAAGCAAATATTCTACATCCTAAATCTCTTTGTAATGGATAATGTGTTTCATATCATTCCTCTGGAATAATGGTTGTTGTTTTGATCATAGTTCTTACAACTTACAAAGTTGCTTGTTTTTACAGTGTTGTTGCTACTGTGTAAATTGTTCTGGTTCCGCTCTTCACTCTTCATCAGCTTGTAACGGTCTTCTTCTTTTAATATTGGGTTTAACTTCTTCTGGTTTTGCTCACTTCACTCTACATGTGAGTTTTTCTTGTCTTTTTTATATTTAAAAATTATGATATTTTATTTTTCTCCAATTACATGTTAAAACCATTTTAAAAACTTTTTTAAGTTTTGAGTTCCAAATCCTGTCCCTCCCTCCCTTCCCTTCCCTCCTCTATCCTCCCTCTTCCTGAGACAGTAAGCAATCCAATATAAGTTATACATATGCAATCATTTTTCATGTCTTTTCAAAGTCATCCCTTTCCTCATTTCTTACAGTTCAATTGTTCTCCATCACATTCATACACCAACACAACTTATTCAGCCATTTTTCAATTGCAGTGTCAAAAAACCAGCTATTTTTCAGGGTAACTGCTTCTAAAAGTGTCTTACTGTCTTGGACTTATGAAGTAAATTTTTGAACCTGTATTTATTTATATTTATGTCCATGAAATTTCATTTTATTCCATTTAAACCAGCTTTATTCTTTCAATATTTCTTGAATCCTTATTCTTATCCACGATAGCCATCTCTCCCAGATTTTTATCATTTGTAGATATTAAAAGGATGTCATCAATGCCCTTAACTAAATCATTGTTTAAAAAAAATTAGTCCCAGGACCAAAAACAGTTTTTCAGTTCAATCTATTAGACACTTCCCTCCCAGGTCATATCCAGTTGCTAATTAAATACTCTTGGGCTTTTAATATGGCAGTTTTCAATCTATCTAATTTTTCTTTCTTTATCATCTAGCTCAGAAGAGTCAAACACAAAGCATCTGGATTGTTGCAGGCTACAACACTCCCAAGTGAGACCAAAATCAGATTAAAATGTAATGGGGAAATATCTGACAAAATAAATAAAAACAGAATAAAATATTAACAACATTTCATTTAAAAAAATAAGTCAATATGCAGTCAGTGGGGATTCTTATGTATGAATTAGTAGCCCCCATTTCTATTGGAGTTGGACACCACTATTTCAGTCACAGTCTCTTTATATTTTCAACAAAAATAGCAGAGAAACTTCATTAAAAGTTTTGCTAAAATCTGGGTAAACTGTATAAACTTAAATTGGTCTACCAATGCATAGAGTTAATCTAAGCTAGGCAAATTGAACTGATCAATACAGCTAGGTATTGTTGTTGCTCTCTCATTTATCTTGAATGTCAAATCTCTTATTGTTTCTGCTTTGTCTTTTCCAGTTTAAAAAATCATTAGAATTATCAGACATAGATCGTGGGCAGAGCAAACAGCAGTAAAATAGGAACAAGTAGCCAGCTCTTCCATCTCTCCGTCATCAAATATCATCTCACCTACCTCATTCGCTCTAGTCAATCATCCTATCTTTTCTTTGATCTTTTTCTCTCTTCTATACATATATATATATATATACATATATATATATACATATACATCTATATGTACACATACACACATATACAGAGATAGACAGAGAGAGAGACGGAGACATAGTCAAAGAGACAGAGAGAGAGTGTGCACATATCTTTATAAATATACACATATTTCTGGACTGACTTGTAGTTTCATTAATGTAGGGATCTCCCAGACAGGAACTTTCTCTACCATCAGCACCTTCTCCACCTTCTCTGCAATTTACAGCTTTCTGAAGTTTTTCCAATTTAACTAAAACAACAACAAAACATTTTTTTTTTGCCCTTGCTTTCATCATCAACCTCAACTTGTTGAGTTCTGTCACTCCTGACATCATTCATACAGTAACATACCATGCTTTTTTACACATCCTTTGTTTCCTACTTTCGTGTCTTTGTGCACTTCCTCCACAAAAAAAAAAAATGTTGGTTGGTGAATTTCCTTTGCATCTACATTGGCCTCTTCAGACAGCCCTCTTTTTTTTTTTATTCCTCATTAAAATGATCTGTCTTTGGATCTTAAGAAATTCATTCTTGAGAACTTCTCATCCTTCCTGGTTTGATGACCTTTATAAAATTTTCATCCATGGAATCTTTCTGCTATACATAACTCATTAAAGACTTTCTCTGTGTCTGATATTGTGGTAGACACTATGGAGGAAGCAAAGAAGAAAAAAGTGCACAAGAAACTTTTTTGCCTTTTCAAATCCATTTGAGAAGATGGGATTAATGTGCTCTAATGTATCTGTAATCCCATCAATATGGATCCCCTTTCCAATGCTATAGAAAGCAACCTGTGTATACCTACTCATACAGTGTAACTCTAAAACAAATTAGTCTATGATAAGAAAATAGGTACAGTCAGGTGCCAAAATTCTTGCTATAATTCAGTTTAATAATTCATTAATCACCTACCATGTTGAAAGAACTTTTGCTAAGTACTAATAATGAAATGATAAGAGAAAATAAGCAAGATCCTTCTTGTCAAGGAGTTTAAAATCCAGTAAGATAAATATAGCATATACACAAATAATTATATAGAATATATAGATCAAGGAGAGGTATGAGCAAAGTGACCTAAGAATATTTCAGGAGGAAGATAGATTTTCATCTGATTTTATCAGGGAAAATTTGGTGTGGGATGATCTCCTGTCACAAAGTGTAGACTGTGCTATTGGAAATGGATGAGAGATCATCAGCTCTTAGTGGGAGTGTAATGACTAAGTTGCTTCAGAAATAATAGAATACTTACATAGTTTTTAAGAGAAAAACAAATAGTTCTGTAGATAAAATTAATGACACATGAGTATTTTTTTTATTTGCTTATGTGATTTCTGTGGTATAGTCATTGAACTTTGAAAAATCATGTGACAAGAAACTCAATACTAGAAGGACAAGATGTTTCTTTTTCAAAATTTTCAAAACAAAAATGTGACTGGAGTTTACAGATTCGTCTGGCAAAACTTTGGGATATGTTATTAAAGGTTGGTTCATAAACATCTAGAAAAGAAAGCAGCAATCACAGAATCAGCATGGTTTTATCAAACACATCGTGCCAGACCAATAAGATTCCATTTGTTTACCATGCTACTAAAATGGCAGAATAAGGGAATATTCTAGATAACCTAGATTTTGACAAAGCATTAAATAAATCACGAAAGAAACATAACTTCTGTGATAAAATGTTGAAGTTATACCCAGACAGGGAAGGAAATTGCCACTCAGACAAATACATGAAAGGATCCAATTTGCTGTAGAGCACTTAGAATTAAAGATAACTGCAGTGCATGATGTCCATCGTACTATTACTCTACCATTTTAAAGTACAGTGACTGGTACATAGAAAATACTAAATAAATGCTTGTTGACTTGACATATTAGTGAGCAACTTTAAAATCAAATAGCTGTTTGGGGAACTTAGAAGATTATATAAGGACTATTGAAGTCATGCCTGACAGAAAGGTGAGATTTTTGAGTTTTACATCATAAGTTTAAAATGAATCATTGTTCATGAGGAAGTCTCAATCTGAGATATTAGAAGCTAAGAGGGAAACATGAAGAGGCATAGAAGAGGAGAAGATCAATATGGAAGCTGGAGAAGAAGCTAGATGAATATAGAGAGAGCTGCAGACAGAAAGTGCAAAAGGTAACAAGAGATAAATTATGCTGGGCGGAGCCAAGATGGCGGCATAGGAGCAGCAAGAAATCGCAGCTCCGACACAGCCACATCAAATACCCAAAAAATATGACTCTAAACAAATTCTAGGGCTCTAAAATGCACACAGATATATTTCTTGCTGAAGGCAGCTCTGCTCAAAGTGACCATCTCAGCTCTGAGAGCCGAAACCAGCTCAGCCTGAAACAGCGGCTTTTACCCCAGGGGCGGCTGGACCAGACGAGCCTTGCCACGGCTGGAGCTTCAGGAGAGTAGATCTGCGGCAGCTGTGGCAGTATCCAGAATTATCAAGCCATAAGAAAAAAGGACTAAGGTTAGTGGAACTTGGCTAAAAACCGGGGAAGAAAAGCGGGTCTGGCCAAATTGCCTCCAGGGCAAAGAACCGGTGAAAGAGGAGGTTCTGCACCTGCCTCCACATTGTCACTTCAGAGCCCCCGGCCTGCAGACAGCAGGGAGGCCAAGCCATCCTTCAGAGGCCAAGTGCTCTTGCGTTGAGTGGCCTGGATCTAGATAGCGGTTTGGGCAGTGGTCCTGGGGTTTTTTTTTCAGTGAGCCGGAGCTGGGGAGGGACCCAGCAGCCTCCTAAAAGCCCCAGCAGCTGAGAAAACCCTAACAATTTGGGATAGAACTGTTCCCTCTGGAAGCAGAGTTCCACAGAACTAAAAAATATATATATATATATATTAAATGGCGACCATGAATAAGCATAGGAAGCAAAGTAAGAACAGCAACCAAACTCTAGATTCCTTCTTCATGGAAAAGAAGGAACAAAGCAGGGAACGGGAGAACAAAAAAAAAAAGAAAGAAAGAAATTATGCTTATGAAAGACAGAATATGAGAACTGATTCAAACCTGATGAGCATGACCTACGGTTGTATTGCTGAGAGTCTATCTGATTAGAAGAAAGGTATTGTTTTGCTGAGAGCTGATTGCTAAGGCAGAATTGCCTTCTACTGCCATTTATACCCTACGAGAGGGGAAACTTCTTAGGGTTTGCCATTTGGGTCCTTTGATATTCTTTGTGGAGAAGGAGGAAAGAGAGAGAGAAAGAGAGAAAGACAGAGAAAGAAGAAGAAGGAGGAGGAGGAGGAGGAGGAAAGAAGGAAGGAAGAGAAAGAGAGAAGAAAGAAAAAGAAAGAAAGAAAGAAAGAAAGAAAGAAAGAAAGAAAGAAAGAAAGAAAGAAAGAAAAAGTTAGAGGGGAAAATAATAGATACTTTCAGGTATTTAGATGTCTTTCATAGAAGAGAGATTTAGCTTAGTCTCTTTGGCCCCAGAAGTTGAGAAAAGACAAATTTAAGCTTGATGTCAAGAAATAATTCCAAGCAACTAGAACAACGTGGAATGAGATTCCTCAAGAGGTGGTGGGTTCTCCTCCCACTTTGGAGATCTTCAAGCAAAGTCTTAAGCATCCATTGTAGAGTATGTTGTTGTGAGGATTCTGTTTCTGATGTGAATTGGACTTGTTCTCTGTGGTCTCTTTCAAATCAGATTCTATGATTCACTGCATAATACAGTCTTAATCTCTTCGAATTTGCAATGTAGTAGGGACAATAAGAAATGTAGATAATTATAACATAAATCAAAATATGAAGTTCCATGGGAGGAATACAAATATGATGCTACCTTTCCGGATTCCCCCCAATTGTTAATGACTTTTCCTACCTTAACTTTACGTAGAATTAACTTTTCTCTGTACATATTTCACCTCTGTGGAATGCAAACTCCCAAAGAACAGGGACTATTTTTGTTGATGTCTTTGTATCCCCAGAGACTAGATTGTGTCAAGCTCATAGTAGCTACTTAATAATTCTTATCTAATCGATGAAAGAGTGAGTGAATGAATACAAGTTGATGTCTAAATTCAAGGTTTGAAGGATATATAGAATTTAAATTATAAATTGGGGAAGGACATTCCAAGCATGGAAAGCAGCTTGAGATATGAGAGTTAGTATGTGTTTGAGAGAAATAAGTAGTTCCAGTTGGTATGGAGTATGTGGTGCATTAAAGAAAGAGTGTGTAATAAGGCTAGAAAATTGGACTAGAGCCATCAGATTTTGGTATGTGAAGAAAAGAAGTCTGCCTTTCTAATTCTCATTTCTACAAAGAAAAAGGGGAACTCTTGGACTAGCTTTGTAAGGGTGATGACCAAGGGATCATTGATATGGAAGCAAGAAGGACTTGAGAGAATAGTTTCACTCATATTAAAAATGTCATTGAATAGTGTTTAGTTTCCACAGAACAGGATAGGCTACATTATTTAAAAGGAGATCCCTGAAACCTTATTATTGAGTTGAAAGGCCTTCTCCAATATTTCATCCTGGTTTAAAGGTAACTGGTTTCTCAAAAGAAGCAAGCAAAGAAATTCCTGGAAAGTTCATCCAAACTGGAATGGCTTCAAGTATGAGCCTGGAAGCACTGTCTACTGCCCACAGACCAGCCTAGATCAGGAAAGAAAAGATCACCACTAAATAATTGGACTCCATGTGTTAATTTGGTTTTGACAAAAATCACCTAGAAATCACATGCAAAATAGAAATGAACTTCAGGCCTATGCAAAAAACATTCAACTTCTATAAGAGCAAAGGAACAGCAGAAAAGGGAGACAGAAGACCCATAGTTTTTAGACCATCTACAAATATTAATTAAAGTATCTAGCCTCCTTAAATGCCATATTGCTCCCTTGTTCATCTAAGAATGCAATCTTTGTCCAAAGTTCAATAATTTTAGTCAGCTAGATGGAGTAGTAGATGGAGTACTAGACTTGGATTCAAGAAAAACTTGAGTTCAGGTCCTTCCCCAGACATTTACTAGCTAGGTGACCTTTGACAGGTCCCTTAACCTCTTTTAGCCTCTTCTGTAAAAATGAGGATAATGATTATACCTACCTCACAAAGTTGTTACATGGTTCAAGTAAGATTATATATGTGTAATATACTTTGCAAACCTTGAAGCATTATATCAGTATTGGTGATAACAATAAATCTGATGAGGATGACAACGAGGAGGAGAAGGAGGATTCATCACATTGTTGCGGGGACTGAAGCTCTTCCATATTGATTCTCTAGCAATGAAACAGAGCACATAAAGAAGTTGAGGCTAAATAGAACACACCTAAGTCCTTAGAAGGGTGATGAAGGAAATTGTTAGAATTGTTTTTCCACATGTATACAAAGGCAACAAAAAATGTCATTTCATCAGATACTTGGTCAGATCACCATCTTGTCTCATGGTGTTCATAATGAACATCAACAAACAGACAACCATGAACATAATTGCAACTTAGGCACCAACATATGTTGTAAAAAATGAAAAGGCAGAAACCTTTCACAGGAGCCACTGAACTTAATTACCATATACATTGATATTCTGTGACAGTGGTATCAAACTCCAAAGAAACTAAAAATCTTTGGGGTGGCTGGGTGGCACAGTGAATAGAGTACTGGCCCTGGAGTCAAGAGGACCTGAGTTCAAATCTGGCCTCAGACATTTAACCCAAAAAACTAGCTGTGTGACCTTGGGCAAGTCACTTAACCCCAATTGCCCTACCTTCCCCCTTCCAAAAGAAAAAAGAACTAAAAATCTTTGTGGCCTGCATTGTGACTTAACAAAAATACATATTAACATTATATGCGTTTATCATATTTTTATTTTGTTAAATATTTCCCAATTACATTTTGATCACTACAACTGTCAAGCTGAATGTTTGATACCTCTCCTCTATGACATCATGAATGTCGACACAGTGAATGTAGAAAAATATGTGTTTAAAAAGTTGATTTTGTATCTAGAAATAAAAGAAGCCAAAAGATATGTAAACTACATAGAAAATGGATGCCTAAGTTTAAACAATAGTTAATAATATATATGCATATATGTACGTATTATGTGTATATGCATATATGTGTGTATGCATGTATGTGTATATATAATATATACTTATATGTGTGTCTATCTATATATACATCTATATGTAGATGTCTTATCAGATAGGAAACCATCATTTCCATATGTCCTAGAGACAGCTAAGTGGTGTAGTGGATAAATACTGGACCCGGAGTCAGGAAAGCCTGATTTCAAATCTGTCCTTAGACCTTTACTAGCTATATAACCCTGGGTAAGTTATTTAAGCTGTCTGCATCAATTTCTTCATCTGTAAAATGGGGATAATAATAGCACCCACCTCCCAAGGTTGTTGTGAGAATCAAATGAGATCATCTTTGTAAAGCACTTTGCACAACATCATAAGTCTTCAAGAATTCAAATTGTCTATCTCAGAATCCACCTGATTCTTCCATCTCCCTCCTCCTCCATACTCATCAGTCACCAGATCTCGTCAACATAACCTCCACACCGTCTGTCCCATAGACACTCTCCCAGTTCAGGTCCTTGTCACATCCTGCCTAGATATTTGCTATGGTTTCCTTAATGGAGTCCCTGCTTCTAATTTTTCACTCTCTCCAATAATTCTCCATACAATGACGAAAGTAATCTACTCAAAGCATAGGTCTGACCGTGTCATTCCATTGCTTATCCAAGAGTTCCCTATGCCAATGAAATCACAGGTCTAGACCCTGTCTTTTCCAGTGGTGCCTAATTTTTTTTTTCCTCTTCTGGTCTGAATCTGTGATTTCATTGGTGAAGGGGACTCCCAGTATAGATACTGCCAGCGCAGATGCAGATTAACAACTCATCTGTAACTTATCACCTTAGAATGTTGCCTAGATCCCTGAGAATTTAAGTGCCATGTTCACATCATATAGCAAGTATGTTCATGAGTCAGGTCTTAAACCCAATTCTCAACGTTGGCACCAGTACTTAGCACACTTCCTGGGCACATAGTATGTGCTTAATAAATTCTCACTGACTATCAACTATTCCATGCTGTCTCTCACCTTGTAAATTATAGGCACTTAATAATAGTTTGTTTAATTGAAATGAATTATGAAGAAGACTTCAGAACCTACCCTCCCATGTTCCAAGTTTCCCATTGACTTAATTTTTTCAAAAATATTCTCTGCCAACATCAAACCTAGCCTGGAGGATAGAAGGGGCAAGATAGTGAGAAACGGTCTTTTCTGGGTGATTTTCTATAACAAACTGCAACCATATGGTAATATTTCAGAAAGCAAGATAGGAAGGATATAAAATTCTTAATGCATCTGTTGATTTTTAAAGAGCACTCAACATTGTCTCCTATGTCCCCATTAGGGCTTGAATATGATAGATAAGATGACAGAAAGGGCTTCTTCATTCACCAGTGCCCTCAGTGGACATCCACCTTCTCTTGAATATTTCCCCATGATTTCACAAGGCAGCCCCTTCCACTTTCAGACAGTTCTAATTGTCAGAAAGCTTTGTACCTTATATCAAGCCAAAATCTACCTCTCTGCAACTTCCACACTTTGTTCATAGTTCTGCCCTCTAACCAAGCAGAGTAAGTGGATTTTCTCTGCCAAGTGACAGCCTTTCATAATTTAAGGCAGTTATCCTGTCCTTCTCCCTAAATATCATCTCTAGGTTAAGTGTACCAGCTCTTTCAACTAACTTTCACATGACATAATCTCAAGAACCATTTTCCCATAGTAGTAGCAACCCTTCCCTGGATGCTCCCTGGCTCATTGATTGTTTGGTTCCTCCAGGAACCTCCATTTTAAGGAAAATGTATAGGACAGTCATGTTTGCTCCTTTATTCCTTTCCAGATTCTGATCCTTGACTCTGCCAGCTTCTTTCTCCACTATCCTCCCTCCCTTACCACCCTGCCACCTCACTGTTTTTCAGTTTCTTTCTGTGTGTTATCTCCACCCATTAAATTGTAAGCTCCTTGAGGGCAAGGACTATTTATGTTTTTTCTTGTATTTATATTCTCAGAACTTCAACTTAGATTCCTAAAAGGTAGTGCCCAGAACTGGACATAATGGTCCAGATGTAGTATGACCATGGCAGAGTGGAGAGGAACCACAACCTCCTCATCCTAGAGTTGTAACCAAGAGGTTCAGACACCCTGGTTTGCACTGCTGGAATACAGATCAGACTCTTGGAGGGGAAAACAATGACAACAACACCCTTTCCCTACTATTCCCTGCTGTAAGTGAAATCCATCATGAAAGCCATCCATGGTGCAAGAAAGGTTGAGTGCCTACTAATGGCAATGGTGGTACCCTAAGATTTCCTCTCATCCCCAATGAGTCCCTCCTGTCTACTCCTTGGCTCTGCCTTCTCACAAAGACAGTAGCTTCCTCCAGAAGGGTCTCTCCCAATAGTACCTTCTTCTTGTCCTAAGCACCAGAATTACAAGTTAAAAATGTGACTATGCCTCACTTAGTTCAGTTTAGAAATGAATGATCTCCATTTATCACTGTCAACCAATCAAGAATCATTTATCAAGTGCTTATTATGTGTTAGGTACTGTGATAAACATTATATATATATATATATATATATATATAAATAGTACATATATTGCTTATATATAAGCAATACTTTGTATAGCTATAAACACACAGGACTTGGGCAGAATGTTATTAGTCTGTAAAGTGAATGGTTCCACAAAATCGATTTATTGAGGTGTGTTAAGCTAGCAAGCTATTTATTGGATAAAAAAAAAAAAAAGTGCTGAACCATGAGTTCAAAGGTCTGGGTTCTAGTCCTAGCTCCAGTACTAGCTAATTATTCTGATGCTGTTCAAGTCATGTCTCTTTGTATCTTAATTTCTTCAGTTATAAAATGAGGAGGTTCTATTTGTCTAAAGTCCCTTCCAGCCCTGACACTCTGAATAATTAAATAAGTTGAATTTTAAAATTACTTTGATTTTTTTTAAAACAGAAAGTATATATTAACGTTATTTAGCCTACATATTGTAGTTCTGAGAAGTTATGAACACAGAAGAAAGGAGTTCCAGTACTGGGTATCACTGAGAGTTCATTAAGCAGGCAGCTTGGAAGCATATTCTGTCTCATCTGTGTAACCTTGGGCAAGTGATTTATCCTTTCTGGACTTCGATGTTCCCGTCTGCAACATGAGGGGCTTGACTGTCAGTCTATCAGTCAACAAGTATTAAGTGCACTTTGTGATAAGCACTATGCTAAACTGATGTTACAAAGAAGAGCAGGAAACCAAAAAAAAAAAAATCTAATCTCTGCCTTCAGGGAGCTTACAGCCTAATGGAAGAAAGAACATACTAACAACCATGTACAAAAAGATAGATACAAAATATGCTGAGAATAATCTCAGAGAGAAGGCACTAAGATTAAAGTAGACTAGGAAAGGCTTCTTACAGAAATTGGGACCTTAGCTAAGACTTGAAGAAAGCCAGGGAATCCAGGATGTGAAGGAAGGAGAGAGTCCCAAGCATGAGAGGCAGCCAGTGAAAATGTCTGGAAGCAAGAGATGAGGGATCTCTAATGTCTTTCCCAGTTCTCGTTAATAAAAATATATATGACTAGATTATGTTTAAGCGTCCCTCTAGCCCTAACATTCTGATTTGGAAAAGAAGAGATTTAATTAAGAGGATTGTAATTAAGTTTCCCAAAGGAAGAAATGGATAGACCCATTACAGTGGCTCTGATTTCACACAACACTAACACCTGAGCAAAGTGTAAAAATGCCAAGAGTCAGTTCCTATCAGTATCTGCTCAAACAAAATCAGGAAACAAATCCAGCAGATGAAGGAATTGAAAAATGTGCCCAAAGAGCTTTCCATCTATCATCACCCAGACCCACCTAGAGAAGCAAATTTTGTTGAGGACCCTCAAACATCTGTAGGCACAATTAGATGGCTGGGATTTTGTTCTGGTGAAATCCATGGTGCTACTTGTGACAAAAATAGAGACCCAGAGTTGGCATGGAGTTTGTATTTGAGCATCTGTGTAGGTGGAGGCTTACAGTGCATTGTAAGCACCACATTTTGGGGCAGAGGGCATTTCTCCAGCTCCTGTAGCTAGGATATTGAGATGATCATCCCAGCAAAATGTTGCCTTGGCAGCCGTTGCCTAGTGAGATGAGCGAATGAGAAGAAGAGAAGGAAAAATGGAGAGAAGTAATGAATCTAAACAAATATTTACTTTTCATGGCAAAATACACAACATGGGGAGAATAGTCTCAACCTAAACATTACCCATGTTCACTAATAGCTATTTCTTGAATGAAGACTAAATAGAAAATGTTTGAGCCCCAGAAGAGGGAAATACCTCATGAGGTAGCTGGTAGTGCCCAGTAAAAAGAGTTGACTAACATTAAATCACCCAGTGTTCTGTTCTTCTTTGCAGGATGATGCCAATGGTCATTCAATTTTCTCTCCTGATCATGCTGCACTCGGCCCTTGTTCTTATCACCACAGCAGAGGATTATAAGTGTTTACCACTTGTGCTGCGGAAAACTTGCTGTTGGATTAATGAGACCTATCTGGCCAGAAATGTTATCATCTTTGCCTCCATCTTGATTAATTTCCTTGGTGCCATCTTAAATATTGTAAGCATCTCTAAGCACTAGAGACAAAGCTGTCTAACTTTTAGGTTGAGGAAGTTTCCGTATTCTACAGATTTTTCTCTACCTTTCACCAAAAAAGGCTAATGGTCATGTTCCTGAACTAGCCCCACTCTCCCCCCACACATACCAGAGGGAGGGAGGGCCATAATATAAAGGGAATTATGCAATAAGGTCCTGTTAAATCTAGTGCCCCTCAAATGGTACCAGTCATTTCTTATAGATCACCATCTATCCATTACCTTTTCATCCAAAGAGATTATCCTTTGGATATCACTGCTAGTCAATTGGTTTATATTATTACGTGATTTCCCAAGAATCAACTATTAAAAGTAGAATGTACTCCAACCTGAATTTATTACTATCCTTGGAATATTTGCCATTTCTGTGTCAACTTGATATATTAGATTTTATGAATTTTACTAATCCTGACCAGGATAAAAATCATTTTAATTTTCCATGAATATTTTGTTACATATAGATGTTTTGAGTTTTCTGGGCCAGACTTTAGGCATAATTATTTTAGGCTGTAGATGGGAAATTGGTACTTTGAGTGGCTATTTGGGCCATTCTCATTCCATTGAATAGAATCGTAGAACTCTTAGAGTTAGAGGGTGCATCAAAGTTCATCTGGTATGACCTGTGCCTCATGGTGTGGCATACTTAGTATCCTTGACATGTGGTCATCTAACCTTGGGTTGGACATAGCCGGTGGCAAGGAGTTCACTGGGCAAGTTCATTTTCCCTACTTATAAATTGAGGAGATTGTGTTAGAACTGGTGATCTTTCTCGCCAGCTCTAAAGTCCTGTGACCTTGAGACAAGTCATTCCATTTTCACATAGTTCTAATTCTTAGGAAGTTCTTCCCTGAGTTAAACTGCAGTCCGCCTCCCCATGCTATTTTTGGTTCTCATCTCCTGGAGCCAAAAATAGTGAATTTAAACCCTACTTCCCTCTATCTTAGAAGACGTTATCATTAACAGTTGGAAGACACTGTCTCATAAGCCACCTAAACCACCCCCCAATTTGGAAAAGAATCCTCCCTAAAACATAAATGGTAAGTGCACCTGCCCCTAGCCTGAAGACTTTATCATTTCTTTCAACAAAGCACTAAGGTTTACTCTCTTCCAGCTCTTACATCTTATGTTCTTACAGTCTGTAGTCTAAAGTTCCCTCCCTCTCTGATAGTCTATTATGCTATATGTTTTTAGCATTCTCTACTCCAAGGTCCATATTCTAAAATCATATACCCTAAGTTCTATAGCTCTCAAAGTCTATTATTGCCTATGGTTTTTGTTTGTGTGTTTTTGCTTTTTGGAGGGCAGGGCAACTGGGGTTAAGTGACATGCCCAAGGTCACATGGCTAGTAAGTGTTGAGTTTCTAAGGTCATATTTGAACTCAGGTCCTCCTGACTCCAGGGCTGGTGCTCTATTCACTGTGCCACCTAGCCGCCCCTATTGTCTATGTTTTAACATTATATATTCTAAGGTCCCCTCCAATTTGATGGTCTCTATTCTACCATTTTATATTCTAAGACCCCTTCTAGCCCTAACCTTCTGTGTTCTGCTATATTATTTACCTACGCTGACACTCTGTGGTCCTATGATTCTTTAAATGGCTACAGTTCCATCAGAGCCTGTGGTCAAACATCCAGCCTCTCCTAGGGTATTCATTTAAGAATGGTTAATAGCACCCTGTGCAGTCTCAATCTTGCTCACTGACTTAGTGTTCCTGTTTTTGTTTGTTTGTTTTTATCCCCAGCTGTGGTGTGATTTTGACAAGTCAATACCCTTGAAGAACCAGACTTCCAATTCCTCGGCTGTGTTTACAGATATCTGCTCATACCCAGAGGTATATAGAAGCTCCCTTTGGCAAATCTTGGGCATAGTTAATGCAACATGACTCTTTTTAAATGAGTATATTTGATAGACATGCCTCCAGGAAACAAGCCAGTAAATCTCTCTTACTAAAAAAGCAGAGCTAAATTTAAACTGAGGAAGAGAATGTATAGATAGAGACGGGTCATAACAACAACATGGCCACAGGAAAATCCTAAAGTGAAGAGAAACTCTGGAAGATGCATTAGAAACATTGTTCACCTAATAGCATCAACTATTGGAGTCACTGGGGACCTTGGAGGCCAAATCACCTTCCGCTCTCATATTACACAATGGGAAACTGAGGTCTAGAGGGGTGGAATAAAACTCATATATACAAATTCTGTATAATTAGAAAAAACCTTACACTTATTAAATATTCATAGAGTTCCAAGATTAGTTAAGTACTTTTCTTCTTAGCAATACTATGAGCTAGGTACAATGGATGGGGAGAAGGTGGGGATTCAACTCAGAAAGACCCCAGTTCTTATCCTGCCTCAGGCATTTACTACTTCTGTGACTCTGGGCAAGTCACTTTTAGCTTCTTTCAACCTCAGTTTCCTCATCTGTTAAAAAAGGGGGGGGGGGCATAATAATAGCACCTACTTCCTAGGGTTATTGTGAGGAATGAGATCTCTTTGCATAAGTATGCCTATGCTCATTTTATAGGTGAGAAAACTAAGATTCTTACTGATTGTGCCCTGCCCAGAGTCATGATCTCTAGTGGAGGTAGACCTGATATAAGGCACAATGAGAAAGCAGCAGAATGTTTTCTGGGAACAGGTAGTCACAACTGGCTGGGTTGTGGAGTAGATGGCTAGAAATAGGATAAGACTAGAAATCACAACTTTTTGAGTTATATTTTTATTTGTTTGTTTTGCGCTCCAATGTCAGTGAACTACCTATCACATAGGTTTTAGGGAGAATCAGGTGCCAGGGTAAAGTGGAGGAATCAAGAGGACAAGGCTCCCCTGGAATCTCTCTCATGCATGTGATTGTATGTCTTTTTGGAATAGGCCAATGGCTGGCCATAGCGGCACCTGCCTATAATCTTTGCTACTGGAAAGCTAAGACTAGTAGATTGCTTAAATTCAAGAATTCTAAGCTGCAGTGGGGCTAAAGCCTCTTGAGTTGTAGTGACATGCATGAGCAGCTTCCCAAAAGAATGCTACTGTGAACAGCTTTTAAGGCTCCGATTACACAGTATAGTGAACACTCTATTCAAGAACAAATCAAAGGAAAACATTCACAACAAATCAAGATACAAGCCACACTAAATCTTGCATCTCTGTGGTAAAGCCTTGTTTGTGAGTATAGACACTGGGATGCTAAGGAGGGACCAAATGGCCCAGGTAAGAAATGAAGCAGATCAAGGTTTCCATACCAATTACAAGGGGATTATGCCTGTGAATGAACATTGCACTTTAATCTAAGGCAGTGGTTCTCAACCTTCCTAATGCTGGGACTCTTTAATACTTGTACGTGGGTGTATCTGCATGTGGGCGGACCCGCCTGGAGACATAGAGAGGAGCGTGTCTCAGTTCCTAAGACCATTGGAAATATGTGTTTTCCAATGGTCTTAAGCAACCTCTGTGACCCCTGTGAAAGTGTCATTCAACCCCCAAAAGGGTCGTGACCCACAGGTTGATCTAAGGCAAGATGGGGAGACCCCCAAAGGGGTAGGGGAGAGGGAATAAACTAGTGAAGAAATATTTGGCCAAAGTACCTACATTCTAGGACATAGAATAATCATGTGATGCTCCAGCCAACCTCCACAGAGAGATTTTGAAGGCTCTCTAAGACTTCCTGGAATCATAGAGCAAGCCTACAGAACATGCTGTGACACAGGCAGCCCACAGAGGATCCACTTGAGGTCCAAAGACATATATAAATTTGTCTGATGAGATCAGAGAGGGGAGGAGGGAGGTGACATTTTACACATATATATATGTTGCGGGGGAGGGATGAGGATTAGGTTGAATGAGCTGCTATTGAAATTCCCCACAGGATCTCAGAATTTAGGTTTTCAGAGACAAAAGAGACTTTAGAAATCATATTGTCCAAATCCTTCACTTTAGAGAGGAGGTAGGGTGAACTTTCTATAGGCATACAATTAGTCAGTATTCTGCAAAAAGGTTCTACTACCACTCCTTTTTTGTGAATTACCCCAAACAAGAAATTGGCAGAGCACAGGAAACACTTACTCCTCCAGTAGCAGCCCTACCAGAGATGTGCAATAGCTGGGGGAAGTTTGCAGGGAGGTCCACTGTTGTTCTCGCCGCATTACTGTGAGAAAAGAAAAGGAGATGGCTTGGGGACAACCATTCATTAGTTCTATTTTATTGACATTCATCAAACTTTTGGCCCAATTATAATCCCTCTGTCCTCCACTGTCAGCTCCAGAGCTATTCTCTCCACATAAAAATGATTAGTCAATGTAAAATGAATGAATGGACAAAGAATCAGGGATAGTGGGCTATTTTTAACATTGAAAAGTAAAAGGGATAATAATCCTGATAAACATAATGAGTTTCAGGTTTCCTTTGATTTTCCATTATTGAAAGGAGAGAGAGAAAGACAGACAGATAGATAGGTAAATAGATATAGTTAGATGATAGACAGACAGACAGACCGATAGATAAATAGATTTCAATGACCTTCTTTGCCTCAAAGCTTGGTTTTCACAGAAGCCTTTGCTTTCAGACATACCCAGCTGATATTGTATAGTGGTCTTAACTTGCCTGTTCTGTTTCTGCTTTAAAATGAGTTCATTAATTGTTCTAATTTGTCTTCACAAGAGTATAGTGAGGGGCAACAGTGGGAAGAGATGGAAGTTTGGGGAGACCCAAAGTCAGGGTTCCATCACTGATTGAATGTATGACCTAAGGCAAAGCAATTTAACTCTATAGACCCCAGTTTATTCATCTATAAAATAGGGATCATATTATTTACAGTAAACAAAAATAGGAACAATGGATAGAAGTAGCCAAGTGGCAAACTTAAGCTTGATGAAAGGGAATTCTCCCTTCCAGTTAGAGCTGTCCCAAAGTGTACTGGGCCCCCACAGAAGGTAGTAGGATCCACCTCACTGGAGGTCTTCAAGCAAAGGCTGGATGAAAGCAGAATCAGAATTTAAAAATCACAGAAACTCAAAGTTGCAATGGATTTTTGCAACTGTCAAGTGCAACCCATGCCCAAAAGAAAGAAATACTAACAAGTGGTCATCCAACTCCTGCTTGAAGACATTTAACTAAGAGGAGCTCTCTGTCTCTAGGGGTAGTCCATTCCACTTTGCGCCAGCTTAATTGTTAAGAGATCTTTCTGGCCTTTAAGACTAAATTTGCTTCTTTGCAACTTCTACCAAGTGCCTCAGGGAGTAAACAGAACACATCTAATTCTATCCCTATACAACAATCCTTCAGATATTTGAAGATGGTTATCATCCCCTCTCCCCATTCCCTCTCTGGTGTCTTTTCTTCTTCAGGCTAAACATCTGCATGTCCAGTTCCTTTAACCAGTACTCATAGGACATGGATTCAATGTCCTTCACCATACTCGTTGCTCTACTCTGTATGCTCTCTAACATATCAATGTCCTCCTCAAACTGTGGCACCTCTGGAATACAATACTCCTCATGTGGTCTGACCTGGGCAGAGGACAGACAGATTCATACTTCCTTAGTTCTGTTTAATTCTAGGCATGATTCATATCTGACAGCCAATCATGGGGTCACAGAGTAGCTCAGTATTAACCAGGTGGAGAAATTTCCTGTTCAAAAAAGAAATCACATAATGGGGAAAATGAACAAAGAAGATCCTACCTTAGGCCATGTCAAGGTCATCTCTTCAACATTTCTCATGACTAGACATCTACCTTTAATAGTTCTCAGACTGCAGCACATGTCATTTTCTACTTTTGGCTTCATGACAATTCAGACAACCATGAAATGAAAACTCAAAAACATTAGTAAATTATAGCCCCAAGAATTTTTATCTCAAATAGCAAAATTTCACTAATCATAACTTAGGGATTTAATATCATTAATTTCTTATGCTTTCCTAATGTTACATTTAATTTATCCTTTACTTATAAACTAAAACTAATCACATTCTGGGTTTTCAGACATACAATCAATGTCTGATAGTTGACTCATATTAATGTGTTAAAGTTACATCTTTAAACCACCCTATATATTTTCATAATTCTTACATGATAGTCAAAAATTTTCAAATGAGGACTTATCATAAACATTACTATCTGTTTTAAAACAAATAAACCCCATTAAGTATATAAGAATTTTCAAATATCTATTTTATTACATTCTTTTAAAAGCTCAATTCATAGTCTGAACAACATGCAGATAAAAAAGAAATTATTTTTTCTAACGGCATTGTGGACACAATGGTTTCTCACAGCATTTTATAATATAAGAAAAAAATTAAAAATATAATAACATACACAATAACATATATTAAAAATATGACACAAAAATTATTACCAGTCAGATGACATCAGTTCAGTCAAATGCATTTCCAAATTATAGAAAATCATCGATCTTACTGCCTTTGGTGTTTTATACTAATCACATCTAAAATCTATCATGCAATTACATTCAATTAAAGAAATAATAACAATAGTCAACATTTATATAGTACTTACCATTTCACAATTATTATATCACTTTGATCTTCACAACAACCCTCATAGGTGGGTACCATTATTATTTTTCTCTTTACAATTCAGGAAATTAAGGCAAACATAAATAAGGTAACTAGCTTAAGGTCACACAGCTAGTAAGTTTTCTGAGACCTGAATGTAAGTCTGGTTTCCCTATATTTTTCTAGCTTTTTTTTTTTTTTTTTAGTACCTTTGTTTGGGAACCTTGTCTGAAATGAGAGAGGTTAACATGGTCAGAGGGGAAAAGCCTCTGAGCCGGGAGAGTCACAGTGGATGTCTGATGAACTAGGGTGGGAGTAAGAAGGGAATCTTTGCTGCAGTAAGGGGCAACTCATCTGGAATGATGGGTTGGAGCAGGGAGTTGCTGATCTGAGATAGGGATCAGAAAGGGAATCTCTAAACTGGAGTGGGTGAGGCATTCTGAAGGGTTACTGATTTAAACAATCTTTCCTCTTTTCATGGGCAAGGAAGGGTTAAATACATACCTTTTTTTTTTCTTCATTCTGGGATTACTTTCCAACTATCTGCTTTCCTTCATCATATTAAAACAATAGGTCTATTAGGGGTGAGAATTATCTAAATTCTATTTACCCTTAAAACTTTTACAGAATTAAATTCTTATTTTTCCTTAAAATAAATTCTAAAGAGTGGTACCCCAAAACTCAAACATAGAGAATAGAGTGCTTAACTTGGAATCATGAAGTGCTGAATTCAAATTCAGCCTCCAACATTTACTAGTCCTATAATCCTTGTAAAGTCATTTAATTTCTATTCAGGAAAATCCCTGAAAATTATCTACTGCATAAAAAATTGGTTGTGATCTGCTTGGTAGAGGGAGTTCCCACACTAGGAGTTCATAGACACATCACGAAGCCAGGAAATATGGGACTTTTCTATAGTATTGTTGGATATGGTATATGTTATGATTAATTATGAAGAATTAGAATTACTCATTTGCATAATGAATCACATTTCATATAGCATCCATTCTGCATTTAGTACTGAGAAGAAATATTGGATAGTAACTTTCAGACACGGGGAGGTTGTGGGGGAAGGACTTTATCTATATGAGAGACCTGAACACGGCAATATGGATGGAGCTAGTATATAGCAAAAGGTTGAATGTAAACAGGGAGAGAAAATAGAGCTCCTAGAGGACACAAAAGGGAATAGAATCAATGACATAAGTGAAAGAATATACTTTACCAAGGTGAAAGACTTGCCATGTCTACTTCTTCATGAGGACCCAAAGAAGAGAGGATTAGTAATGAGCTAGAAAAATTCTAAGGCTAGAGAAAAAAGCATGAGGGAGATCATAGACTCATTCTTCCCCATATAATAGTGAGTGGGATCATCTGTTGAGTCAAGAAGATTGGCATCAAGAACCTGAGGAGAGAGGAGGTTTGGACAAAGCTAATCTAGGATCTGTGGTAGGAAATTGGATAAAAGGTTCATAAAGGACCAGTTAAAATTAGATAAGATTAATTTTTAATTAATGAATTTTCATGGTTTTGTAATTTGGAGAGAGAGAAGAAGACAAGAACCAAGAGAGGGAGAAGGAGGGAGGGGAAGAGAGAGAGAGAGAGAGAGAGAGAGAGAGAGAGAGAGAGAGAAAGAAGAAGAAGAAGAGAGGAGAGAGGGGGGTGGGGAAGAGAGGAGGCAGATGGTGGAGCTAACTATTTAGATTTGAGAACTGATAAAAGGTGAAGAGTAGAAGAACAATGGGGAAAGGGAGTCAAGGTTAAGCAGGATACCTACTCAGACTTCCTAATCACATAGGTAAGACTGTGAAGGTGTGAACGACAAGGAGGCCTAACTAGAAGCTACATGTAAAGATGAGTAGTATATGGGAGTTGTTCTGGACATACAGAAGCAATGATGATAAAAGAACTGACAAGGTAAAAATAATGTGATCTGAGAAAGAAATTACAAAAATCAAGATACTGGAGTTAGAATACTTTAGAATGACAGTGAGGGCCAAATTTTGATGCAGAAGTCATGGGAAATTGGGGTGACTGATGGCAGGTTGTTCAATGACACATCAGTATGAATATTGAAATCATGATGTATGAGGTCAGGGGTTGGAGTAAAGAGAAATATTATGAGCCAGTTCCTGAACTCAGTAATAAAGGAGTAAAAGCCATCTAGATGTTGGCAGGTGACAGAAAAAAAAAAGATCTCAACAGGAAGAAGTAATCTAATAAAAGTCCCACTTTGAAATCCAGGGTTCTGATCCCAGCTTAACCACCATATATGGATAATCTTGACCAAATCACTACACCTTATTGTGTCTCAATTGTCTTATTTGTAAAATGACAGGCATGGACTATATTTTCTGTAAAGTAGTACTTAACTCTGCAGTTCTATAATTCTATGATCCTAAGCATGTCCAGAATATAGGGGTTGGTCTTTGAAAAAGCAGAAGACAAGAAAAATAGTGAGAGATGCAAAAAGGTAGAAGAACCTAAAAGGACCAACTTATAAAGGGTATATATCACCAATTTATTAGATAAGTTTGAATTTCACATGGAAGACACTGGAAATCTCATGCGATCTACATACAGTAATTAGTCATTGGTGGGGAGGGGGGGATAGGAAGAAGGGACATATAATCAGTCTCTCACAATATGCCCACTGTGGAGATGTTCTGCATAACTACACATGTACGGCCTGTATTGAATTGCTTGTCCTTCCAGTGGGGGTGGGTGATGAGGGAGGAAGGGAAAGAAACTAGAATTTAAAGTTCTATAATCAAATGTTAAAAATATATATGTATATGTATATATTATTGTTATTATTATTATTATTATCATTATTATTATTAACTACATCCAACTGGGAATTAAGATATACAGGCACTGTGGTGGGGAGATCCATCCTGCCCTACCAGAAAGTCAGAGGGGTGAGGGAGAGGACATAGAAGAGAGCAGATTAGGAAAGGAGTTATACAATAGGATGGCTGTTTTGAGGTGTTGGGTAGGGGAAAGATCGGGAGAAAATTTGTAACTCAAAATTTCGTGGAAATGAATGATGTAAACAAGAAAATAAATTTATTTGTTTATTTAAAAAAATTAGTCATTTGTGACATTTTGCCATTATACCTCAGCCCTGAACATCCCTGCTCATATGACTACTGAATTTGATGATCTCTTCTCTCTCTAGTACTTTGTCTTCACGGGTGTGTTGGCCATGGTGACCTGTGCGGTTTTTCTCCGACTTAATTCTGTCCTGAAGCTGGCTGTGTTGCTGATTATGATTGCAATCTATTCTCTACTGATGGAGACCATTTATGCTTCCCTCTTTCTGCACTATGACAACTTCAATCACGATGGAGAGTGAGTGCCTGTTGTCACATGTTTTCTGAATGCTCTTTCTGTTGGACATGCTGGACTTTTGAAAGTAGTGCCTGGATCTGTCCTGCGCCACCTAGCTCAGTGCTGGGCACACAGTCATGTGTGTGCAGTAAATGTTTTCTAGTTAAGCATGTGAAAGATGGTGGATGTAAACAAAGGGCCACACTCTGCATTTGATGTTTCATGAGTAGACGATGAGCAGTGACACAAACAGCAAAAGAAACTGGGTAGTTACACTCTTTGGAGCATAGAAACTAAAAAGGTAGGTAGCAGTGTTGTTGAACAAGGAGAGAATACAGTGGGTTGGGACATCTAAGGTGGTCTGGAGATAATTAAATATAATAGTTACAGTTATTAGCGGGCTGATTCTGCCAATGATTTGAGACTGGCGACCAGAGTCCTAAGGAAACTACATCATTTAGGTACTATGTAGTAGCAGAAATTGAGACTTGCCCAAGGCTTTACCATGTGAACAGAATACACACTCGTACAAATTTGCCATCTGCATATGTTCTGAGACTCTTGGGGTCTCACTCTGACACTGGTTAGAAGTATAACCATCAGCAAATCACTTATTTTCTAAGCCTCAAGTTCTCCATTTCTAAAGTGGGAAATATATTATTTATACTACTTAATTCCCAGAGTTGTTTGAGTATGACTCTTCATTCAGTACTCTAAATTTTGACCTACAAAGACCAAATTTCATTTAGAGAAGAGTCCAAAATCATATCCCTAGACAGTGTGGCACAGTGGATAGAGACATGGCTTTGGAGCCAATAAAAACTGAATTCAAGTACCACCTTTAACATATACTGACTCTCTACTCAAGTTACTTGACATTGCAGTGCTCTATCCAATTATCTAAGAATCATAATAAATTGCAGAAAAAGAGAGGGGATATGCTTTGGTAGAAGGAATTTCCTCAGCTGGGAGTTCCCTAACTAATGAATTCACAGGTCCATTTAGAATATATCACACGTATGTAGAAAGGACCCCAAGTCCCATATAAGCACTCAAGGTAGATATGTATCCTAGTGTATAGGGCAGCCTTTATTTCAAAGAAGATTTTAAAAATTACAAATGATATAAAGGTCTCAAAGTAACTGATAAATAACAATGCAATTATTTTCCCTCTTCAATGAGTCTCACCTTTCCTCAGTGCTCTACAATCCTGTAGATTTGTGAAACCATTCTGTGATTCAGACTCCCCTAGGAAGAGAAACAACTTGGAGTTGCTAAAGAGACAAACCTAAAGCATTCCAGTGCATTCCATTGGTCACCCCAAAATGCCATAAAGACCTTCAACATTATTATCCTATTCTAGGAATTAAATTTAGCCCTAGAACCTAATGGATCTGAACTCTCCAAAGAAGTTGAAGTAATAGAGGGGAAAAAAGTCCAGGCCTCTTGCTAACCATATCATGGTTTTATTTCTTTGCTATTCCTACAATTTCAGGAGTCATATGCATGATCTGATTCTCTTTTTTGCCTAAAGGATGGTTGAAGTCACAAATTCCTCCATAGGATTATAGGATCACAGATTTAGAGCAAGAAAGAACTTTAGTGGTTCCATCTAATTTACTCAATTACAGATGAAGAAACTGTGGAACTTCCTAGCGTCATAATTCTCCCAAGTCACTTAATCTCTCTGAACCTGGAGATAATAATATTTTGGTTGCCTTACTTCACAGGGTCATATTTAAGAGCTATCAGAGAAGAGTGAATGTGAAACACTATATAAAACTTAAAACATAGCAATGTCAGATAAGTAGTGAAGTGGAGTGGAGCCTGTCTCAGACTCAGGAAGATGAGGGTTCAACCCTTTCTCTGACTTACTGGCTATGTGACCAGGGGAAGTCAATTAACCTCTCACTCCCCTGGTAACTCTGTAGAACATTAAATTCCAGAGCAGATGGCAAAAAGCATTGGTGGAGGGAGTTTCTTTACTGGAAGTTCCCTGAACCGATGAAATCACAGGTCTGGGACAAAAATAAAGTTATTACTAGACCTTGTGAAACTTTGTTCATCCTCAACATAGCTCTTTAGGATTCAGAACTGACTTCATATCACAGTGAGTCATCAAAGCAAGACCTTGACAGAAGAATAACAATAATGATAACAATAATGATGCTGATAAGATGTGAATGGCTTTAATTGTGCATGGATATACTTTTGTTCATCAAATTGCCAAATAGGAGAACTGGAAGATAACCCTTGAGATTGAAACAGGACCTTTGGGGGCACATAGCAGAAATTACTCCTTGCAAAGCGGGTACTAAATATGTAAAACTATAAAGCTGTAAAAACTAAAAGTATGAACAGGATTTAGATGAAACCATCTCTAAGAAGAAGAGTGCTGGACTAAAAGGCAAGAGATCTAGGTCCTTGCCCTCCCTATGCCACTAGCTACCTATATGATCTTGAGCAAGTCATGCTCTGATCCTGTGTTTCCTAATGTGTCAAAGTAAAGGATTGGACTCAATGGTCTTTTGAGTTACTGTCTAATTCTATAGTTCAAAATCCATCCAACTTCGGGATTCCAAGACTTAAATTCTTGATTGGAGTAATAGCTCTGCTTCAAAATCCAATGTCAACCTCAAGAAGTGATTAAATCCTCATGTCTTTTTGTCTTTGAGTAACAGCTCTATGATGGTTTACCAGAGTTTCTATAAAGGGCATTCCTTTTCAGGACTAATTTGGCCAAGATGGGAAAAAGGGAAAGACGACATTTAGAGTTAGAGTTAGAAAGTAGTTTAGAGGTCATCTCGTCCAGTACCCTAATTTGACAGATGGGGAAACTGAGGCTTGGAGAAGTTAAATTATTTGCTTTCAGTTGCATAGGAACTAAGTGGCAGAGATAGAATTTGAATCCATATCTTCCTGACTCCAAGTTCAGAGATCTCTTCCAACTCTTAAACTGGGATGTTTGAGATTCTATGGGTTCACAAGAAACTAAAGCAGCTCTAAAATCAGACAAAATTGATCAGGGGAAGTAAGAAAAAAGGGACAAAATAACTGGCCAAATCATTTGTTCTCCCATGGCCTTCAGTCTCCTTTTCAAAATGAAGGGTTCAATTTGAATCATCTCTCGGGCATCTTCAAGTTTGAAAAGTCCCTGGTTCTATGACTATATGTGTAAATAAATTCTATTTTATGATAATATGAAACTAGGTCACACACACATACCCCTCTACCTCCTAAGAAATGACATTTCATTCCCCAGAGCTCTTGAATATTCAGTACTGGAAAGAGAGGCTCATGTAATTATTCAGTTTCTCAGAAGTGAAATTTAATGCTCGTCTCTTATTCGGGATCCACAGGAAAATCTGAAATTAAGTTCTCTTCCTTTGGTGCAAAAATAAACATAATGCCAAGTTCATTGCTGATGATGGAGTGTGAAAAGAAAGGATAATTAGATTTTTTCCCAGATTCTTCTTGACTTAGGGGCTGATTAATTGTCTGGGCCTTTATGGACCAACATTTTGGTATAAGCTACAAAGAATTTTAAAAGACAAGAAGACCTTTTCAGCTCCTCAACTCAGTAGCTCCTTACATCATCCATTTAATCATCACCATTAATCAAATCAACAGGCACATGAACTTCTTGTAAGATGTGCCCATTTCCAATGAATTAACTAATTGCATTTTGTGGGCTTCCTTTAATTAATGAATGACTAAATCTTTAGGTATTTTTTTGCTATTCTGAGCAGTATGTCATTTAGATGATTTTATATCTACAGTCAAGTACATATAGTAGACTTCAATAAACATTTCTTTATGAAGTATCAATCCTTTAAGAGAAGTAGCATGATACATATGAAAGGTTGCTGCATTTGGAGTCAGAGGACTTGGGTTCATATACTAACTCTGCTACTTACTATCCATGTAATAATGATGATGATGCTAACTAACATTTATGTAACATCAACTATCCACCAGGAAGTGCTTTTGTCCAGTCTCCAATGAAGGAATGAATGGAATCCACTGGACTTCAAATGAAACCTAAAAATCAGGGACAATAATCATAATTTCACACAAGACAACAAAGAAAAATGATATAGTTAAACTGCATTATGCTTAAGGATAGCATAGATAAGAAAACAGTAGCAGCAATATATGTACAGAATGGCATAGAATTTAATTTTTTTTAAATCTAATCAAACTATAAGGAGAAATAGAAAACAATAATTAACAGAAACTTCATAGTACCCCTTTCAGACCTAGATAAATCTAACAAAAGATAATAAACAAGAAGGAAGTTAAAGACTTGAATATTATTTTTGAGAAGTTAGATGTAATAGATTTCTGTTTACTACATAATGGGAATTGTAAGAAGCATTCGTATTTCTGGCTTGACATTTTATAAGAAATTGACTATATGCTACCACATAAACAAATCTCACAAATGCAGAAAAACAGAAATATTAAACATACCCTTTACTTACTACAATAAAATAACATATAAGGGGATATGAAGAAAAAGTTCAAACTCAAATGCAAATGAAACAATATAGTCCTAAAGAAAATGAATATATTAGGACAACATACAAAAACTTTTATGACTTAGCCAAAGCAGCGTCAATAAATTTTTCATGGAATTAAAAAAACTAGAAAAATAACAAAAACACAAATAAACCAAAAAGAAATTTCCAAAAAAAAATTAATAAAAAGATGTGTAATTTTAAATGAGTTAATTAATAAAATGAGAATCATTTTAACTAATAAAATGGACAGAACATCAGCTAATGATATTTTAAAAAGCAAAAAAAGGAAGCCTGAATTATGAAAATCAAAAAGAGAAAGGAGGAATTCACAAAAAAAGATGACATAATAAAGGAAATTGTCTTGACTACCTACATGCCAACATAACTAATTTTAAAATGGATGAATACTTACAAAATATGAATTTTAGCAATTGTTATAATTATTAATACTATTCTGTTAAGAAAATGTGAATTAAATTTTGGCAAGTAATAGTTGGGCTTCATCTATTCACCTTCCTCTGGACTACTATAGTAAGTATCCTGAGTACTTTGTCTCAAATGAAAAAGTGTCCTTTCTCCTTGCCAAGGCAAACTCTTCTATATGAAGACTTAATCTCATTACAATACATTCCCTCCCACTCTATCCCTAATTTTCTTTTTTTTTCAATTTTATTATAGTTTGCATCATTCATTTCCACAAGATTTTGAGTTACATATTTTCTCCCC
>CM053587.1:273500598-273549468 GCA_028646515.1 Pseudochirops corinnae
ATGTTTTATATATTCTATTTTTTTATATATAGTATACCAATATTGTGTGTGTGTTCAGATAGAAGAGTATAGATAGATATAGATATATCTATATGTGTCTATATACATGTATATGTATTCATATTTATGCATGTGTATGCATATATCATGTTGCATGCCTTATGTATGTACATATGAATAAAACATACAAAGCAAAAACAAGTTCGGGGAGGGGAATCAGCATTGAAGGCATAAGGAAACCAAGAAGGTCTTGTGTAAAAGATAACACTTGAGTTAAACTTTGTGTAAAGGTAGGGATTCTCAGGGGCAGAAGTCAGGATTGAAGTGCCTTCCAGGAAGCTCAAATCAGGTGATTCATATTGGTAAATAACACAAATACCATTTATGCATTGTATAACTTTCAAAAATATTCCAGGAACAAATTCACTTTTTGAGTATTAAAAATTAAAGCAAATCTTGAGAATCTTAAATTTTCATTTAAATTCATCATGAGTCAATAGATAAAATAATAACCTTAGCACAAAGTATTAACCTTTTTAAATTTCCAAATTATATTAGAGGTTCTCCATTCCCATCCACCCACCCCAAAGCATCCAAGTTATGTCTATATAATCCTTGAGGATAGAGACCCTTGTCTTCTACATTCTTCTGTTATCTCTTGGAGCACAGAGCAGGGGACATTGGACATTGCATTCTTCAATGTAACTGCTTTTAAAACTATCCATCAAAAAAAAAAAAAGTCAGGCTAGCTTTTGCACCAACAGGGAAGAATACATATAATCCTAGGTTACCTATGCAGTTTGCAAAAACACTATAAGACAGTACAAATGTCACTACCCACATTCTACACAGGAAGGAACCAAGGCTTTAAGTTAATTAACCCATGGCTAGTAACTGGAAGAATTAAAGCTTAAACTCAGGTCTCATCACTCCAAATCTATTCAACAACCAATACTCCTAACCACCGTATCTATCATCCATGCCTCTTCCATGGAGCCCCTGGTGATAACCAAGGAAAATAAAAGTTAACCTCCAGGTGAGGATCTGTTAAAGAAGATTCACTCATTCAATCAGTCAGCTAGCATTATTAATTACTTATTGTGCCAGGTACTCTGCTAGGCACTGGGAAGACAAAAATAAAAGTTCCTGCCCTCAAGGAGTTTACATTCTATCAAATGAATGAACATGTCAGTGTCAATGATAAATGCAAAATAGTTTGTACTTTCCAGATTTTTTCTTCATATAAGGATAGTGAAAGCCAGAGAGGTTAAGTAACTTGCCCAAGGTCACATGGATGTTAGTTGTAGAGCTGGGACTCTGTTAAACCTTTGCCTTGCAGTTCAGTGCCTCACTCACTTAAACAAGTACCACCTCTGAAGAAGTACATCACGCTCATTGTCATCTAACTACAGCTTCTGCCAAGTTATTATTCATTGTATCCCATGCAGTACAGAGTCTGCCCACTCCTGTGCTTGTTACCTGGTACCCCTCTTTTCTCTTTATGACTCACATGTCTCTCTATTTTTATTAAAGTGCTTAATAATAACCATTGATCCCTCTTACGCAGAAGCATCAACTGTGAGCATATGTAATTAGAAATCTGCCAAGTCACCAAGACAGTTATGTAACTCAATAATTGGAAAATTTCATCTAGTATCTCTGTGAAAGTGATATGCTAAACACTCCCACCTCCAAGGCAGGTGAGGGAAAGATCTGACTGAGAAGCAGCTCAGTTTGGTTGCATTTCTAGTCTCACAGATGACTCACTCAGAAGCCTTGCGGATGTGTATGTGTGAGGGGGTCAAAGAGTGACCAGGGCAGTAAATCACACTCATCCCAGCTTCACCATTTACCATAGAAGGAGAAGATACTTCCGTGAAGTCCCATGGAATGTGACAGGGACTAATGAGGTTGTTTACAAGGCATTTTTCAGGTCTCCTAAAGGAAGGCATAGGAGTGGGTAGACTTTAGATATTATGGAATACAGTGTCATATTGTGACCTCTTTCTAATATCTCTGATGTTTACAGGGGCTAAGCAGGACTTGAGGCTTTCAATCTCGAAATCTTTACTTTAGCCCCTCCTTTCCTTCCCAGTTTTTGAACTAAGTTAAGCAGTATGTGCTCTTTCTCTGTCTCTGTCTCCCTTTCTCTCTCTTTGTTTCTCTGTCCTCTGTCTCTGTTTATCTCCACCACCCCCCCCCCACACACACACACACACACTTACTATTCCCTTATACTTTCCTCCCCCAGATAAGTAATACTGAAATGACCAAAAATTGAGTGACCAAAGGACATGATGGAAGTCTAGAGAGCTAGCTAGGTTTCTGAGAGCTTGTGACTTGACTCAGGAGTCTGAGACCTACACACTGTCTTTATGAAAATAATATCTCTAATTTATATAGGATCTTAGTACAAGAGTTAGTGCATTTATTTTAAAGATGAGGAAGTGAAACTTCATAGAATTTGGGGACCTTAGAGATCATCTATGTCAAAGATTCTTAATCTGGAGTTCATAGACCACTAACGGGGCTATGGGTAGATTTCAAGGGATCTATGAATCAGGATGGGAAAAATAAATCTTTATTTTGGTTAACTCCTAAATAAATTTAGCATTTCCATAAATTATTTTAAAATGTTATTCTGAGGAGTCTGTAGGCTTGACCAAATAGTCAAAAACTTCCAAGATACAAGAAAGTTCAAGCATCCCTTATTTAGGCCAGCTCCCTTTATATTTCACTGATTAGAAAATTGGGTTCCTGAGCAGGTGATTTCTCTAAGGTCCCACATACCAAATATGAGACAGAAGATTAGAACCTAGACTAGCTCTTCTGACTCTAAATACAGAATTCTGTCTATCCTGATGTCTGAATTTCCAAAAGGACTTAACTCACTTTTAACTCCTTAATGCTCAGAATGGATTATATTTTACTTTCTGTTTTCTTTTTTAAGTTAATTTTATTTATTTTATTCTGAACTCTCTATTTTAAATATTTAATATTTTTAACATTTTCCCAAATGTCATTGTTTCTTGAGTTGTCAGATTATTACTTTATTTTCAGAGAAATTTTCTAATCTTCACGAAATTTTAAAAACATCTGGACATATTTTATTTCACCAAATATCCCTGGAGAAATCACCCTGACACAATGAAAAATGATAGAAAATCCCAATGTCAGGAATTTACATTTTTCTCAATGATGTGAGGTGGAACATTTGCATTCCACCAGAAAGTGTCCTAGAACATTAAAATCTGATGCCAAGAGTGTCATATCATTGCAGTCAGCTTGCATTATAATTCAATTGTAATATGTGTTACATGTAAATTATCTTTTGCCTACTGAGTTTTTTAAAAATATATTTCCTTGGCTTAGAATTTCATCGTGGAAAACAGCCATCTCCTGGAAGTCAAAGGATCATAGATCTTAAGCTGACTGGAATCTCAGAGGCCATCCAGTCCAATCTCTTCATTTTATAGTTGAGGAAATTAAGACCTCGTTAGGTTAAGCATTCTTCCCAAAGTCACCCAAGTAGTCAGTATCAGAGCTTAGACTGGAGCTCAGGTCCTCTGCCTTCAATTCCATTCTTTCCACTGCAGCATCTTCTTATAGGATTTGTCCCAATTCATCCAATTAGAAGTAGCGTTTGTATTTGAGAGGTACTCCCCATTATTTTCCTCCAATGATACAATGACTGATCCAGTTAAGCATGAATTTATTTTAATCTGTTTAAGCCATATGTCCTTGTGGTTAGGAAGCCATTTCTTGAGCAGAATACTATGGTCAGACCAATACTTTGGGCATCTCCATTTGGTCTCTATGGATAATTTGATAGAGGATAGGGAAGAACAAGAAGGAACACAGACAAATAAGGAGTCTGGGGACCATAAGAGTAGGGAGAAAGCAAGAGATTTAAAAAAAAAAATATTGTGGAGGTAGAAACAATAACACTCACTGACAGTTAAATAAGAGTTGCAAACAATAAGACTTGACAGCAACAAGAAGACTTGATCACTGACTTTGAGTGTGGTGCCCTTGATAGAAATAAAAAAATGGAGAAAGAGAAATGTTTCAATGAGTATAAAGCATTTTAAAAAAATATTTATTTATTTGATTCTGAACTTAAGAGATAAAACAAGCATTCCTAAAACATAGCAGAATAGAAAAAAATTGCACATAAAACTGCAGATCTATTAAGCACAACTTGGTATTCCTTTTAAATATATAATAAAGTTATCATGTGACTTTCTTTTGTTGTTGTTGTTTTTCCTTTTTTTCTTCCCTTTCCCCCTCCCTGTGCCAGAGATGTCTACCATTAGACCCAATATGTGTATGTGTGTATATATATATATATATGTATATATATGCATATATGTGTGTAAAATCATTTTATACATACTTATATTTGTCAATTCTTTCTCTGGATGCATTTCAATAAGAATTCAGAGTACAGAACTAGAACTAATGACTGAAAGTTAGAGGAAAGAGATTTTAGTCCATTATAAGCAGTAACTTCCTAATAATTAAGAGTTTTCAAAAAATGGAGTGGGCTATCATAGGCATTGGTGAGTTCTTTATCCCTGGAGTTGACACAGCAAGGACTGAATGAACACCTGTGAGGAATGTTGTAGCAGGAATTCCTCCATTGGGTTGGACTAAAGATTCTCTGATCTTTTGTCTTCCTTCCATTATAACACTGGAAGAGATCTTAAGAGGTAACTTACTCCACACCTCTGCTTCTGAGAAGATTGTAACCAAATTGAATCCAGTTAAAAAAAAAATTCAGAGAAAACAGTCTTGCCAGTCTCCAACATGAATTTGACTTAAATGCCTAAGAGTTTACATTCTTTCCTCTCTGTGTCTGTTTCTCCCTCTGTCTATCCTTTCTCTCTTTCTCTCTCTTAACACCCACAGCTAGAATACACAGCTCGTCTGGACTTCCTCTGGCGTGTTCAGGCCAAAGAGGAGATCAATGAGATGAAAGAACTGAGGGAACACAATGAGAACATGCTTCGTAACATTCTGCCAAGTCATGTTGCTCGACATTTCTTAGAGAAGGATCGAGATAATGAGGTGAGTATTTCCACTTCTGGGAGAAATAGTGATAAAGCTTGGCCTATACTTGAATATTGATACGAACCCCAAAGGAAAATTAATGTTGACCTAAAAGGAAACAGAACGTGGGCAGGTAGAAACTGAAATCATTCATATCTCATAACATTTAGGCAGCCAAGAATTATCCCTCTTCTATAAAATATAAGTTTTTCAAGGCAGGAGCTTTGTTGGTTTTTTTCCCCCAGTGGATAGAACATTGGCCTTTAACTAAGGAAGACCTGAGTTTGAATCCTTGCCCCAGACCCTAACTAGCCATGTAATCCTAGGCAAGTTACCTAATTTCTTGACCTCAGGGTCCTCAGCTGTAAAATGAGAATAAGAACAATAATAAACATCTAATTGATAGGGTTGTTGTAAGGCTGAAATGAGATATTATATGTAAAACTCTTTGGAAATCTTAAAGCACTAATTAAATGTTGTTGTTGCTGTTGTTAAACACTGACTAACCTGGCCCCCACTGCCAGTTCTTACATTCGTTTCAATCCCCGCCCCCCAAGTTTTTCCCATACTGCTAAAAGGGTTGAGGGTGTCTAGGTTTTCTGAAAATGGCTCCAGACCGCACTGATGGTATTCTTTCAAGTATGGGAGAGTCGCCTGCACCTCAGTTCCATTTAACCACTAAAAGTCAGATTAGCTTTTACAAAGGAATATATACTTTAAAAAATATACTAATAAATGTACACAGCTTAACTCAGTTCCCATAGAGCAATCCCTGATTAAAGTCCAAAACCCATGCTGGGCTTGAGTCCCAGCTCCCTGTCTTCTTGGGGCTTCCCTTCAGGGCTGGCCAAGTACAATATCCCACCTGCAATCCTGGCTCCCAGGACTGACATGGCTCAAATTCCCAGGTCAGGTAAGAATTACTGCCTGCACCTGAAATTGAGGATGGAGCAAAAAAAAAAAAAGAAGAGGAAGAAGAAGAAGAAGAAAAACAGGCCTATTTATTTGAACCTGGGCAGAAGAGAGGTGGGGAGAAAGAACCTGGCTCAGTTCATCCTGCCTACCATGTGGGTGAATTGAGATGATGTAAAGCCAAGCACGAGCAACTTTACGGAGGACTGCTACTGTGAAAAGTTTTTCAAGGTTCTGATTACACAGTATTGTGAACTCTCTATTTATTCAATAACAAATCAAAGCAAAACATTCATAGAAAATCAAGGCACAGCATTCACAATGTTACAACTTATCACAGAAAAGCAAAATACAGCATTCACCATGTCACAACTCAATAACTTATCACTAAAATGGCCACATACCACATAGCTTTCACCAAAGTGGTCACATAACTTTGAACAAAATACAGTCATTTAGTCAATCAATCACTTAGTAACTCAATCATTGAATCATAAAGTAGAAAAGGTCAAAGTGCTCCACCCATGAGGCATACTAAGTTACAAATCAGTCACTATTCACTCATCAGTCACTATTCAATCATCAGTCACTACTCAGTACCCTCTTAAAGGGTAGTGGGGAATACACAAGACATCCATCCCTAGTTCAGTAGTAAATTACAATTTCGTTGCTACTCAGTACCCACAGAGAGGTCTTTTCATCTTGACTTGGAGTAGGCTTTCAGCTTCCATGGCTCCTCTTCCATGGTCTCAGCTCCCGCCCGAATCTAACCAACTGCCACCTGAGTTCAAAGGCAGACGGCTCCCAGCTCTCCACGCAGTTCCTGCTCTACATTGGAGCTCACAGTGTCTAATCCATCTCAAATCCTTCATAGTCTCTGTTCCTGGGAAGACAAGGCTTAACAAAGCCACAACAACATTTGTACAAAATACCAGCACCACAGTCATGCTTTCTCAGTCTTCTGCAGCTCCAAGTGGCCCTCAGAAATCCTCAGCAGCTCTAGCTGGCCCTCAGAAGTCTTCAGCAGCTCCATTCTCAAAATCACAATCACTTTCTCCATGGTAGTTCTAGTCCAGCAGCAGCAGCCCAGCCTTCAGATCCTCATTCCAAGAAGTTCTGACTTTCCCAGCTGAGGTTTTCACTTATATACAGTATTGCTCCTCACTGTTCACCCCATTCCTGTTATGTCAGCAAAAAGGGTTCATAACTTCTGTTTCTTTAACAGAGGCTTAATTTGAAGCTAAGTACTTGTCAGCTTAGCAAAACAAAGGCATCTTCAAATTTCATTACCATTACAGATGCTCACGCTTTGGACAGCAGCAGGAAAACACACGTAGGAAAGAAAGCAATTGTCTCAGTCTGACCACTTATAAAGACATAGCCTGTTCTAGCTACATAGCCCATGAAAATGTCTACTACCACCCATGGAGGGTGAATGTGGAGAAGCAAGGTGTCTCAATAGATAGTAGGTGATCAGTGCATGTACAAAGTACTGTGCAAGCTCCCTTAGAATTATTATTATATTATCCCCAGCACTAGAGCCTTGAATGCTGTAAGTGCTTAATTGTTTTTAAGTAAATTAGATTTTTTTCTTGTTTTCATTTTGGTGGAGGGAGGGAATGATCTGGTATTCTATTAGTATAGGGAGTTTACTGAGGAACTGAGTGGTCTATTGACTTGCCTAGGGCTACACAGCTAGCTTTCATAACACACAAGACTGAAATTCAGCTCTCCTGGACTCCCAGGCCAGATTTCTATTCCCTACATGACACTAACTCTTGAAATGAGCTTAATTGAATCAGGTACAATATCCAAATAGAAAACTGGAAAGGATTCCTGCAGGAGATGGCAACTAGGTTGAGCCTTGAAACTAGACAAGGATTTCAGTGAGCACAGATAAGGAGGGGGGACATTCCAGAGGTACCAGAGGCAGCTGATGACATAGTAGAAGAATGTTGGACCTGGAATCAGGAAGATCTGGGTTCAAATCCAGCCTTAATTGTTTGCTAGCTATGTGAACCTGGGCAAGTCACTTTACCTCTGTTTGCCTCAGTGTCCTCACCTTTAAAATGGGGATGATAACAGTGCCTAATATGCAGAGTTGTTGTTATGAGGAACAAATGAAATAATATTTGTAAAAGCACCTAACAATGCCTGGTACATTGTAGGCCCCAAATAAATGCTTAATCTCTTCCCTTAACTCATTATCAGAGAAGGATAATCTGGATGAATGTGAAAAGGCAAAAGAAAAGTAGGATGAAGTGAGATATCAATATTCTGGTTTGTCTGAAATATAGAGTATATAAAGGAGAATTCAATAAGTTATCCCTGGAAAGGTGGGTTAGAGTCAGATTATAGAGTTTCTTAAATGTCATAACAAGGGAGACTGTATTTTATCCTGTGAGCAATCAGAGTTTTGAGCAAGGGAGTGAAATGGATAGACCTGTGCATTATGAAGATAATCTTGGCAGCTTTATGAAGGATGTACTGGAGCACAGAGAAGCTGGAGACAGGGAGATCATTTAGGAGGTTATTATAATAATATGAATGAAGGATAAGAGAGTCCTGAACTAGGATGGTGATGGTGGGATTCGAGAACTGGAAATGGATGGCAGAGACATTTTCAAGGTAACATCCACAGGATTTAGGAACTGCTCAAATGTTGGTGGTATGGAAGAAAAAGGAATCAATGATAGAGATGTTAATAAAATGGGGATAATAATACCAGCCCCATCAAAAGTACCTCAAAGTGGTATTTTGAGAACGTATTTGTTCACTCATTCCTTCACTCACCAAGCCTTTATGGAGCCCTATTCTGCAGCAAGCCCTGTGCCCAGGCCCTAGGGTTACAAAGTCAAAAATGGAATATTTCCTGACCTCAAGGAGCTTGCATTCCAACGAGAGGAAATAATATGTACACAATAAGTATATACAAAATATGTACATGAAAATATGCAAACATGAAATAATTTCAGAGTGGAAAGAGCATTTATGAATTGGGAGGTCAGAAAGGGCTTTCTGTAGCAGATATCACCTAAGCTATGTTTAGAAGTAAGATGAAATGAAAAGTGAGTGCATTCTAGGTATGGTGTTTAAAAAGTTCAAGAGACATAATTTATATGTAATTTAATGTAATTTAATCATTTTATTAACAATGCCAGTAACAATTTGACCATCTCTCTCAAACCAAAGAAGCCTAATGGCGGTGGGATCACAGTTTATATCTCCTACAAAGTGTAGGTATTCCTGAGGGGGAGCAATCAACTCAGACTGGTTAATAATTAATGAGAGAATGAATATTACAGTGAGAGGCTGGACTATATTCCAATGAGGGTCTTGGGGGTACATGACTTGGATCACCCATGTCTTAGTCAAAGAGATTTATCAATTTCTCTATCACTTGTCTGACAAAAGGGAGGATCCACATTTTCCCAAACCTGTCTGAGCAAACACAATGAGCAGGAATGAACCCATTGGCCCAAACTTAGAATTTCTTTTATTGTCTTTGATTAGATTTTAACCATCCTGCCTGGGTAAGTCTTTGAAAAAGATTTCCAATTCTGGTTGATTTCTGGATGAGGAAGTAGAAAAGGAGGAAAAACTTTGGTCGCCAAATAATAATTAATTATTAAATACAAGAGAGAAATAATCATTTCTCTCATAAAGTTGAGGCAGTCTCCATGCAGAGGCATGGAGATAGAATGTCACCTATCAGAAATAGTAAGTCAGTTTGGATGGGAAGATACAGATCATGAGGAGGAAGCCATTTGTAATAGCTTGAAAAGAAAATAGGGAGCCAGATTTTGAAGGGTCTTTAAATGACAAAAAAAAGAATTTTTATTTTATCCCAGAGACACTAGGGAGCAACTGAAGTTTCTTGAGCTAGGGTTAGGATTGTGCTTTCAGAACATCAATCTTTTCTTTTCAGTTTTATTGTTGTCTCTTGTTTTTACATCAAAGTTACTTCTTAATATAACTCTTCCCCACATTCTAGACCAGTAAACTTTCCCCTGTAACAAATATTTTAAGAAGGAACAAAAAATAACATCAAAATCAGCTGCCACTATTACTATCGTCCGATAGTATTTGCTACATTTTGTACCCATAGTCTGTTTCTTTTCTGAAAAGGAGAGAAACACATTCCCTAAACTCTTCTAGGAATATCATTTTTTTGTAGCTCTGTGAAGGAGTGGTGCCAAGTAGACCAGTCAGTGGCTACTTCAATCTATTTGGCCATAGTATGGAAAGGCTATTCAGCAAGAATACAGCATTTGCTCAGGTAAATCCAGCCCCTATGTCTCCTTAAAAACTAATATGGCAACACAGGATGAAGGCCTGAACTGGGGCAGTGACTGGATGCTGTGAAGAGAAAAAGAAGTTTTGAGAAAGACTGTGGAGATCAAATCAACAGAGTTTAGCAACTGGTTGAATGTTGGGGGGCAGGGGAAGGTGGTGGAAGAAACTTCTGAACCTGAACAACTGGAAAGATGTCTGTGTCCTCTACAGAAAAGGGAAAGTCAGGGCAAGGGCTGAATTAGCGGAGGAAAATAAGATGAAGTATATAAAGCCATTTTGAAAACTCTTACCTAAATCAGACCTGCACAACTTGGCAATAGGTAGGGGCCAACATTAAAATAGGCCAAACTTCTTTGTGCAGAAGTTTAGGCTAGAGACAGACTGGCGATGGCTGGTTGCCTAGGGCCATGTTACAAACAGGAGTGTGCACAGTGGCAACTCTATATTTTTCACAGGCCACCCAAAATCCTTTGGCCACCAACAAGCAGCCCGAGGGTCAAATGCTGTACAAGCCCAATATAAATGAACAAGACTGTGCAAGACATGCTACATCCATAGCTTTTCTTACTTTTACACCAGGGGAAAAAAAATATTTCTGTACATAACAGCAAAACACAAAAAGAGGATTATATATGAGACCTTGAATCTGAATTTCCTTCTGCTTATTTTTTAAGCATTTAATACATTCTAAACATTTCTTTTCAAACTGTCCTTATCTCCATGTCCTTCTGAATTCCCCTTTGGTTTTCCTCTGTGCACTTTTAAAATGTTTCAGTGGCCTTCTTTTTTTTTTTTTCCTTTTTTCTTCTGTAAGAGGATCTGGTGAAGGAAAAGGCTAAGTCATTCTAGTATCTTTGCCAAGAAAATCCCAAATGGGGTCAGGAAGAGTTAGAAACGATTAAACAACCCTTTTCTTTCCCCTCTTAAAACCCTCAAATTAGAACCAATCCACTTTGGGGTCCTCTGTTTTGTTCTTTTTGTAATATACATATATAGATATAGATATAGATAGATATAGATATAGATATAGATATATATTAGCTCTTCAATATCCTTTGAAAATTTTAACATGCTGCAGGAGGCAAGGGTGGGGAACCTGCAGCATCAAGGTCACATGTGGCCCTCTAGGTCCTCAAGTGTGGTGGCCTTGAGGCCAAAAGTTCCCCATCCCTGAGAGTATTAGGCTTGGCCTCAGGAAAAAGTTGCTACGGTCGCAGCAGTACTCTCCTATTTTGGAAGGTTTGCAATAATTTTTGATACTGAAAGTGTGTGTGTGTGTGTGTGTGTGTGTGTGTGTGTGTGTATTTAAATTTTCTGAATTGGGGCTTTTTGCTAGGACCAGTCTCCACTCTGCCTTGCCCTCACCACTGCCATCCTGCTGCACTTTTGGTCCTACTTCATCTCATCCTGCCTCCCCTGGGTTCTTTGACTGACCTCCCACCTCTAAGAGCTGGCCTCCCCCCCTAGTCCCCACCCAGATCTTTGAGTTTCAGATTACTAGATCTTCAGGGCATACTATGGCTTCTCAGGTCAGAACAGAGCACCCTCCACCTGAGCTCTCACACTCTGAGTACTGTCATGCTTCTCTGGTCACTGCTGCACCTATCCTGGTAGCACCCATGGGGTTGATATTGCTCCCCTGAGGGCCTCGCTGTAGGCTTACAAGACTGGGACTTTTTTAAAAGGGGTCCTTCTTGTTCAAAGCTGTGAGACTGGTCAAAAAAAAAAAGCAAGTGTAGAATGCATTTGTATTCTTGTATGTACTAGAGAAGGAACACTTCTCTATTAGCTTTGGGAAGCTATGGACTTGCTTGCTTGCACAGGCATTGGCCCCCTTTTTTTAACCACCTTCGGGCTGCCAGTTGATTTTTTTGTGAAGTTCCATAAAGGAAAAAAAAAACATACTGTGATTTCTCATTGGATTTCTTAACCATTATTCAGTCTGATGTGAATTTCAGGTTTTGCTGGAGTTAGGTTGGGGGAACTGGGCAGCCTGTCTCCATTCAGGCAGCCATCTTAGCTGGAAACAATCAACATTTCAGACAAGGACTATGGCATTTCAAGCTTAAAAGGAATATTTGAGGTCATCTAGTCCAACCCCCTTATTTTATAGATTAGAAAATTGAGGCTGACAAAGGGGAAATAATTTGTCTGAGGTCATAAACATATTTTAGTGGCAGAGACAGGACCAGAATGCAGGGGCCTGATGGTATTATTATGTTTAGATGTGTGTGTGTGAGAGAGAGAGACAGAGAGAGAGATAAAGAGAGAGACAAAGAGAGAAAGTGTGTGTGTGTCTGTGTCTGTGTGTGTGTGTCTGTGTGTGTCTGTGTGTGCATCTATGTGTGTCTGTGTGTGTGTGTCTATGTGTGTGTGTGTCTATGTGTGTGTCTGTGTGTCTGTGTATGTGTCTGTGTGTCTGTGTGTGCGTCTGTGTGTGTCTATGTGTGTGTGTGTGTGTCTGTGTGTGTGTGTCTGTGTCTGTGTGTGTGTCTGTGTGTCTGTGTCTGTGTGTCTGTGTGTGTGCGTACTCACATGTATGGACAGGAAGAGAAATGAGGAGGTTGCACTAGGTGACCTCGAAGGTCCCTTCCATCTCTGACATTCTAACTTCCAAGGTCCCTTCAAGTCTACCATTCCATTACTCTGAGCGTAAAGGGGAAGCCCTAAAAGTTCTGCTTACTTTTATATAACATCTCTTAGGGTTTGGTTTGTTTTGGTTTTTTTGCTTCTCTTCATATTCCCAACACTTAGCACAATGGTTGGCAAATGGTAAGAGTTTAATGAATGTTTGTGGACTGACTGACTGACTGACTGACTTCCTACAATTAAGTAAGAATGGGGGTCAGCAGCCAGGATGTTCAAAATCCCAGAGAAGGGGATCAATTCTTTTCAGTCTTCAGAAGTGGCAACATCCATTCTCAGTAGAATGAAGTGAGGAGTTGGGAAGAGGTGACGAGAGGGAGTGAATGGAGAAGCTAGCCTGCTGCCCAGTCTTCCTGACTGAGGACGACATCTTCATTACATGGTCATTTTATGGAATTCTCCAAGTGTCAAATGCAGTCATACTCAAATATGCCGTAGAAAAAAGCATGTCCCAGAAACAATTGCAAATTCTTTTTGGATCACGGGTTTTAGGCCATTTCTCCAAAGTTCCACTTCCTTTTTCTGCAGTAGTAGAATTGGGCCTCATTCCTACTCAGTGACTCATCTCTGGAGTCCATCTCTGTGAATTTTCACTGATTGTCTCCTATTCCTGGAGTGCTCACCCTCTTCATTTCTGCCCCTAGCTTTCCTGGCATCCTTCAAGAACCAGATAAAATTCTACCTTCTTCAATCTCCTTAATACTAGTGCTTTCCCTTTTAGATTGCCTCCAGGTTATCCTGTATCAATCTTACATGGTTGTTTTCACATTGTCTGCCCCCTTAGGACTATGAGTATCTTTGAGGCAGAGACTATTTTGGTTTGGTTTGGTTTTTCTTTGTTTTCCCAATGATAAATACTGTGCCTAGCACACAGTATGCTCATAATAAAGACTTGCTTAGCTTCATTACTATTCATTTTATTTTCAGGAAACTGTAAACTGGCTGGATTGGCTGCTACCAAAGGGCTAGAATTAGGAGTGGGAAGAGAGGACAGGGAAGATGCTATGCCTTGCTTGGAAATATCCTCCACTCTTCCCTATATACTAGGTGCTGAAGGATCCCATTTCACCCTATCAACCTCATCCATAATGAATGGCATATTGGGGTCCTCATAGATTTAATGTAACAAATACTTAATAAAAAACTTATCATGTATGGAGCACCATGGTAGGCTCTAGGTGAAATTAACATTTTAAATGAGATATGGTCCCTGTCCAGATCCAAGAGAAAGAGTGCTAATTTTGGAATCAGAAGACCTGGGTTTAAGTCTCATTTTGACCCCTTACTTCCTATGTGACCTTGGAGAAATCACTTAAATTCACTGAGACTTGGTTTTCTCATTTATAAAATGGGGAGGGGGGTGGATTAGAGAGCCAATCCAAATCTATGATACAATGAACATAGATACATGAGAGAATGATAGGACACTTTGCACTAAATAGGACTTTACATTCACTGATAATCTTGCAGGACAAGTTTGGGAATAAAGATAGGTGGCAATAGAAGGAGAGAAGCCAGTATTTCTAGACATTGTTCTAATGACAAGAGTGTTTTTCAGGCATCCAAGGCCTTCTCCTGAAAGCCCATTCATTCTCTCTTCCCGGTCTCTCTGTCCTGGTTTCTATCTAACTGTCTGTCTGTTTGAATTCTCAGAGGGGATCTTTGAAAGGCACCCACTGTAGGAATCTGGATCTCCAGAGATGGAGCGTATGCGTGTGTGTGTGTGTGTGTGTGTGTGTGTGTGTGTGTGTGTGAAGATTGTAGGACGGGTAGAATAACTCAGAACTCCCATTTCAATATCCCAGCCACAGTCCATGTGCTCAAACCCTGGCTCTCATACTTCCCCAGCTGTCCCTGCTGTAAATCTTTGGATATAAACCCGAGAAAAGTGGGTTAGAAGATTTGTGGCTTCAGTTCTTCAGCATCTGTAGGACTATGCTTATGGTGCTTTGCTTTCCAGCAAGGGCATTTTCCACAGGGATTATTTCATGAGGAGATTTATGAATGAAATGGTGGCAGCAGCAGCTGGCAGACTTTGGGATAATCCTATGATTTAGAGCTGGCCACCAGTTCATTCCCTTCCTTCCAAAAACGATTCACTAAGCATGTACCCTAATCATCCCCTGGCAGATTTGTTTTCTTCTCTTGCTAACATGCTCGGGCTGCCAGAGGCTCTGACGTGGGCTGGGTCAGCCATTTCCTCCAGCTGCTTCTCTCCCGTAATATTAGGCTTAAAAACTGCCTGTCTGCCTGGCCACTAAGTGAATGCTATAGTTTATGTAATAATTTACTGTGTAACGCTATCATGGGTCCCTGACCTACTTCATACCATCTGAGGCTACCAAAACTATTTTATTTGATGCTTGTCCTTCCATAAAGGAATTGTGGTAGAGTGAGTACCCTGACCTTGGAGCCAGTCATGTGCCCCTGCGCAAGTCATATAATTTTTTTCTTTGCCTCAGGCAGTGCCAACCAACATTGATAGAGGAAATTTCCTCATCTAAGTCTTCTTCTATCAATAAAAACACAAGTCTAGTACCTACATTCTAACCCAGCTCAGTGTCTCCTTCACCTGACAGTCCATCCACTGCACACCAGAATTTGGTGCTTAGCATGCCCAGCACCACCTATATTTCATCTTAAACATTCATAATCCCAAAATATGAGGCCTTCAATAGAGTCTACAAGTCTTTGACATCTTTATTTTTTCGTCCTTATCTGTACTTTCCAGCCTATTTTTCACTGTCTTCCCCTCAGCTCCTTTTTGCATTGAAATCACTGAGTATCACTCTAATTTGGAAGGTCTTATCAAGTCCTTCATAAGATTTCTCTACCTTCTCATCTTCTGAAACAGATGTTAACCCCAAAGCTACAATGATTTTCCTGGTAATCTTCACTGACAATGTTTATCATGAGTCCTACAATATGAGATAACGAGATATCCCGTGAAATGATCATTGTTGTTGCCTTTGGATAAGCACAAACACTAACTACAGCCATTCCTTTATTTGCCTCTCTGGGGAAAACTGAGCCATTTTCCCATTTAGATACAACTCCCTTTTGTCTTTTAGCTCCATTTATACCAAGAACGTCAAACTTGCTATGATTCAATTCTTAAAAATAGTATATTCACTCATTGGTCCTTGGACAAGGATCTCACATCTAGAATATCAACAATTAAGGTAATGTTTAGAGATGGTCTAAAAACTGTGATTTCTGACACCCTCTGCCAACATCACTGCAAAGTTGAATGGAGATGAACAGGACTGAGGACTACCATTCTATATTTTTTTCCCATGGATTGCCGTGGTCAAAGAATATGCCACGCAGTGGCCAAGTTATTGCAAATGAACATTCTAGAAGTAGTTATCTTGGTCCACAAAAAAACCAGGTGCTCTTTTCCCATTTTTCATTGTATTTAATGTCTTTCTAGCCAGGAAGAATGTTTTAAAAACTCCATTTCACTAACATAGCTTTCTAGACCTTAGGGTACTTTCTAGGTCAGTATGAGGCATCATGGGAGAACTTTTGTAGAGGATGTTCTGATGACATAATAATTAATAATAATAATGTTATTAACTGTGATTAAATGAAAGGCAGGAATTTGCTTAGAAACAAATATCTTCTTTTTCTGAAAAACAAAATATTCTAGAAACTTTATTGATTCCCTAATTTACCCAGTCTTTAAGTTTATTACTAAAACTGTATATAGCTTTTTTCTCAAACCAACTTTTACATTACAAACATATAGTCCCTCATCTCCTAGCCCTTTAAATATCTTTTAAACTTGTAAAGGAACTCAGTTCATCTGAACATATGATTTATTTATCAGAGTAGTAAAAGATTTGGGCTTTAGAAAGATGGGACCAATGAAAGGTTTATGGTTTCTCTCACTGCACAGAACAATACTTCATTCCAATCTGTGGAGAAATTGTGGCCATTATCATTTTTAAAAGGGGTAGCTAATTCATAACTGGGACACCCTTCCCAAGGTGATGTCCACCTAAGCTATTCTTAATTAAGCTATGATGAACGAGACATGGGCTGCATCCTAGGGCTTCATGATGGCCTACTGATCACCTAAGACCAGTGACAAAATTTAGATTGTCATTAATCCTCAGGAAATTCCCTGCACCAAGGCTATGATTGCTATTCAGGGCTTAAACAAAGATTACCAAAAACAAAAAAAACAAAAAAGCAACCCAGAGCTGCGTATTTGCCTTGTGTGGGAGATGGAGCCAAAATTGGCTTGGACAGGATGTTTTCAGAGTTCCAATGCTCTGTTCTCTTTTTGTCTGGATTGTCTGAATCATCTCTCAGCATCACACACACACACACACACACACACACACACACACACCCCACAGCTTCAACTTACAATGTTTAGCTAATAATAACTAGTTACCAAGTAGATACAGGCAGGGCCAACCTTGTTCTCTCCCTACATTTGATTTCAGTGAAAATGGACATATCTTGGTATCTCAAAAATGTCCCCACCTTTTTAATGCCTAGTATTCTCAGGCCAAACCCTAAGACTTTTGTTTCTGTTTCAATGCAATAAGTCATGCTTCAAGTTGTTATTAGTCATTTATACCTCAATGTGAATGAGGAATCTGAGAAAATGGTTTGATGGGACAGGCAGAGTGATTTAATCAATGCAATGTTGGACTTGAATTCAGGAAGACCTTGATTTAAATCATGCTTTCAGATGCTGGCTAGCATTGTGACTCTGGACAAGTCATTTGCCCTTGCTGTTTCCTCATCTGTAAAATGGAAATAATAGCACCTACCTCCCAGAGTTGTTGTGAGGATGAGATAAAATACTATTTATAAACTTTAAAGCCCTGTATAATGTCAGCTTTTATATTAAGACACAGAGAGTTAACTGCATTAGTTAAGAGAACTATGCATATTGCCTCAACACAGGAAATGGGTCCCCAGAGGAAGGGACTAGGAAAGCTGATAACATATTTTATTGACTTCAGAGATCTTCTGAAGAAAGGCAAAAATATTTCCTGCCCTGAAGGGGCTCACATTCTAATGTATACAGAATAAATGGAGATAATCTCAAAGGGAAGGTTCTATCTTCATGGGAAACAAGGGAATGGGGTGGGAAGAGCTAGACAGAAAAGGTAGGATTTGAGCTAAGTCTTGAAAGAAGCCAGGAAAACTAGCATTCCAGTCATGAGGGACAGCCAGTGAAAAGGCATTAAGTCAGAAGATTAAGTGTTCTGTATGAGTAACCACAAGCAGACCAATGACATTGGATCAGAAAGTACATAGAAGTAGAGCATAAGAATATTGAATGAGTAGGAAGGGGGCAAGTCATTAAGGACTTTAAAAGGCTAACAGGGGATTTTTTTTTTTAAATTTGATCCAGGAGGAAATAAAGAACTGTTGAAGTTTAGGACAACTTGGTCAGACTCCATCTTTAGGAAAATTACGCTGGCCAATTGTATCAGCAAGCACCCTAGCATACCCAGGGTGGCTGCTAGCACAGGTTCTTAGATCTGCTTTTCTAAAGGAAAGCAACTCAAAATGGGTTAACAATCTTACTTTAATCAATCAAACATATATCATTTACCTAGTTCAGGGGAAAAAGTCAGCAACCTGAACTTCAGAGAATGCAAACAGAATACAAACAGAAGTTACAAGCAGAAGTTACAGGCAAACAAAGAAACAGATCAGCAGATGGGCTTCCAGTCATCTGACCATTACATCCATACTTACCAGAGAGGAAGCACCAACATCTGGGTTTTCAAAGCCGGGGGCTCAATGGCTTCTCAGAGTCTCATCTGGCCAAATCACACAACTCTTCCCAAAGTGAGCCCCAAAGCAAAACCTCATATCAGGGTATATATAGCCTTCTCCTGGATCAGAGAATGTCACAGCCCTCTTGACCCACTGCCCAATCACAAAGTAATAAGGCATAGGCATCCCTGAAGAACAAGAATTGAGGTAGTAACACCAAGGTGCAGGTCATCACATTAGTACATTATCAGGTGATGATGGCCTACACCAGATGAGTGGAGAGAAGAGTACGTAAATGAGAGATGTGAATGTAGAAATCATGAGGCTTGGCACCAGACTGGATAGGTGAGTATGACCGAGAGGTTGAGAATAGCAACAAGGTTAGGAGCCAGTTCAATGTGAATCCTAACCCTAAGGGTTAATGGGTGAAAAGGCTCACTAGGTCAGGCAAGAACACCTGTGGCTAAAGAACTGATAATCTTAATAAAGAATTCTTCTCCTTGATGGTGTTTATTAATTCTAAGTTGCTTCACATTTCTTTTATCAGTCTTGCTTTGACCGTTGCTAAGGTGGCTGGCAAATATAGGGTCATAGCAATGAGAAAGGCTCTTTGGCGTGTCTGTGATCAGCCTGCTGCTTAGCTAAAGAGGGAAGTGTCCTACTCAAGCTGGTAGCCTTTGGTTGGCATACTTTTCAGCACAGATCTCAGAGCTCATGGTAGGGACTGCTGCTATATATGCAAGGGCTGGAGGAGAAGTAAATGGAGCGCTGGGTCTGGAATTGGGAAGCCCGGAGTTCCAATCTAGTACCAGAGATGGTACTAGCTCTGTGACACTGTCTGCCTCAACTTCTTTGACTATAAAAGTAGGGAAATAACGGCAACTACTTTTCAGGGTTGCTGTGAGAATCAAATGAGACAGTGTTGGTAAAGGTGCTTAGCACAGTGTTTGGCACACAGTAGGTGTCATATAAATGCTTGCTTATTCCCTTCCTTCCCTCACAGGTTTAGAAGACTAGCTATTCTCAGACAGAGGATAGTACATTTTAATTTGCATTCTTTTTAACAGGGAAATATGAAAATAGGTAGCATGATATACTAGAAAGAGTATTGCATCAGGAGTAAGGGACTCTAGGTCTGTCTCTTCCAATGGTTCCCCAACCTTCCTTTGTAATGGTTCTTTAAATAAAAAAAATAGCAAAACCTTTAGAGTAAAATTGCTTTCGTTGGTTTTAGTACTTACTTCTAGTGGTACTGAACAACATGAGAGTGAATGCACGTAGAAAAATAACAGCATTGCAAAAAACCTACTTGGCAAAAGAGGATGTGATTATTTTCTATCAATAAGTGTTCAGTAATTAGGTACAATATTGAATATGATGGCTCACCTCAGAAGGAATTTCACAACAATTTTCGTTTTACCTTGTGCTTACATAAGTCATTAGGGGATTTTTTTATTATTTTGCTCATATTTATTTTCAAAATTCAAGAGTTTTGTTTTCAAATTCACAGTGCTTGCTTTATAAATGCCTTCGTAATTCTGTTAACTCTGTGGAATCATTTTTTTTAAGCCCTTGGTAACATTGTGCGTACTTTGTACAGCTTGCTATGGTCATATTTGTGTTTATTCTGCATTTGGGATTTGAAACATAGGCCAGGCTCATGGATGTTTGTTTCATCATAATCTTGCTTATTAACCACTTTGCTTTCTTCAGTATCCCAACTTCTATATTTTATTCAATTATGCATAATAGGTATTTGTGCAATAAATATTTTAATGGGGGTGGCAAGTGTTGTTTGTTCGTTTTGTTTTGCTCTTTACCCACCAGAGTATAAATAGACAAGGCAATCTGGCTTAATGAATGGAGTACTGGGCTTGGAGTCAGGAAAACGTGGATTTAAATTTCATCTCTGTTTATTGTTATCTGTGTGACTTGGTGAAAATCACTCTCATGTTGTTCTCCAGGGGGTTCAAGTCATTCCTTAGGACCTATCTACTTAATCTGCAATAGTGGAGACAATTTGCACACTGGGAATTTTCCCTATCGTGACAAAGTAATAGATCTTTTTAGCATTTACATATATATATGATTGTGTTAAAATACTAAATGAAGTCATACTAACAAAAAAGTGATTGTGTTTCACACATTTGGGGGCTCATTCAGTTATTGATCCTAGGCCCACAAGAACTTTTAGGACATTGGGTTCATTTCAACCAATCTCTAGTCGTCCTATTGCCAACATTACAAGTGATTGGCAGAGCAAAATGGTGGATGTGGGTTTGTTATACGTTCCTGTCCATCATTATAACTTATTTTTCCCCATAGAACCTCACCTGTCCCACTCCAACCCCCTTTGTACAGAGCTCATTTTGAGGAACAATGGCTTTATTGATCTTTAAGGTCACTTAAAGATGCTAGATGTCCTGGCCTGCTGGGTCCTTTTTATATTTATTTTGGGGAGAAGGCATACATACAACTTCATCCTTAAAATGGTTCCGTATAGGAAGAGCAGGAAGGTGAAAGGGAAAGAGTCAACCTTACTCACATTAGATTTGGCTGAAGGAGGGAATAACATACACACTCATTTGGGTATCTTACCCTACAGGAAAGTAGGGGAGAAGGGGATGAGATGGGGCATGATAGAAGGGAGGGAAAATTAGGGGAGAGGGTATTTAGAAGCAAATACTTTTGAAAAGGGACAGAGTCAAAGGAGAAAATAGAATAAATGGGGGGGGGGGGGTGGGATAGGATAAAAAAAATGATCCCTTATAGCATTTTCTCACTTTTCTCCATTATCCTTTCTGTCTAGGAGCTATATTCCCAATCCTATGATGCTGTTGGTGTGATGTTTGCCTCCATCCCAGGATTTGCCGATTTTTATTCTCAGACCGAAATGAATAACCAAGGAGTAGAATGTCTTCGCTTGCTGAATGAAATCATTGCTGACTTTGATGAGGTAAACCCCAGGACTCCAGGTTTTATTGTTAAATACTAGGGCCAACAGGGACTAAAGTTAATAGAATAATCAGTTAACCAGGATCTTTCGTTGTGTCAGGCATGATATGGGACTCTAGAGATCCATGAAACATGGCCCGCACATTGCATACTGTAAAAATATAATGCACATATACAGTTTTTCCTCTTATGATCAAACCAGAGAAAGCAGTACACAATTACACAGAGAATAGATTTATCTTGTTGATTACAAGAGAGTAGCCATTTTCTCAAACCATGAAAATATGCACACAGGTACCTTCCCAGTCATCCATTCCATCAAACTCTAGGTACTTTATCCAGCGTGTCTACAAATGCCCAGCAATGACCCACCCAGAGCACTCTACCCACCATTCCCACATGCTTTTTAGACACACATAGTGACATTCCATTACAACTCTATCCCAAGGCAGAACTCCTATGGACAACAATAACTTCTCTGTGCTCATTCCTCAATGACTAACATTCTTCCACTCCATCATGACCTCCCCATCCCAGTGACCACGAAGTGCTGTGTGCCATTTTTCAAACCTCATTCTCTATTCTCTACCGATCACTCCCTTATCTTCACTCTTCTCAACTCAAGCCCCCCACATTCCACTCTAAAGCTATTTACCCATTACACTGTGGTTCTCCAAAATGCATGCTCCATAGACAACAACCTTTCCTCTAAAACCTTTATTTTCTTGTTCATTCCATCATCTGGTACTCACTGGCTTCCTCCTAATGACAGTTTCTCTAGCCGCTCTTTCAAGCACTGGCTACACTTTCACTCATGCCCTACCTCTATGTCACTAGTCATAGTGTAGGAGTTGGAATATTTTTTTTTGGCCCTCATTGCCACTTCCAGGTTATCTTAGTACAATCATCACTCTGTAAACCCTCTTTTGAAGGGTTTTAATGACTTTTTTTTTAATCCTCATCCTTCTTGACTTCTCTGTAGCTTTTGACATTCTTGGTCACCCTCTTCTCATTGATATTCATTTCTCTCTAGGTTTTTAAACTCTACATGGACAAGACTAAACTCATTATCATTCCTCTCAAAAGCTCCCTTCTTCCAAATTCACTTATTACTTTAAAAGATACTATCATCTTTCTGATAATCCAGGCTGGCAGCCTAGGTAGTGTCATTCTCAAATCCTCTATCTGTCTGTCTCTGTTTCTCTCTCTCTCTCTCTCTCTCTCTCTCTCTCTCTCACTCTCTCTCTCTCTCTTTCTCTCTCTCTCTCCCTCCCTCCCTCTCTCTCTTTCTCTCACTTTTAAACATTTGCCAAGTTGTCATCTCTACCTATGTAAAATCTCTCCTAAGACACTGCTATCACCCTGACACAAACCCTCATCACCTCACACCTGGACTATACCAATAACCTTTTGGGTGACTCAAGTCACTCCCCATTCCAGTTCATTTTCCATGCAGCTGTCAAACTGATCTTCCTTAAGCACAGTTCCTATCATGTCAGCCCCTATGCTCAATAAACTTCCATGGCTCCTTTTCACCTCCAGGATCACATATAAAATCTTCTGTTTGGCTTTTAAAGTCCTTTGTAACCTTCCCCTTTCTACCTTTCCAGGTTACTTAAACCTTTCTCTTCTCTATGTACTCTATGGTACAGTGACCCTGGCCTTTTTGCTATTACTTACCCAAGACATTCTATTTGTCAACTTCAGGCATTTACATTGTCTGTTCCCCATTCCTGGAACTCCCTCCCTCCTCATATCTGATTCTTGGCTTCCCTACCTTGCTTCAAAGTCTTTTTTCAAGGAGCCTTTCCCATACCTATATCATCCTAGTACCTTTATTGATTATCTGCCATTTATCCTGAATTTGCCTTGTTTATACATAATTGTTTGCATGTGGTTCCTCCCTTATTAGATTGGAATCTCCTTGAGGGCAGGATGTTTCTTTGTATGCCCTGTGCTTAGTACAGTGCCTGGAATATAATTGACATTTAATAAATGATTGACTGACTAACTGTTCTTTGTAGAATACAATGGAAATGTGAATGAATGAATGACTGCATAGCAATTATTAACTATTAACTATTTCCTATGTACTGTACTAAAAACTGAAGATACAACTACAAAAGTGGGATATTTCCTGCAGTCAAGGAAAACTTACATTTCGTTAGGAGGAAACAACATACGTAAGAGAGAGGTGACCAGGGAAGGGCATGTTTTCACCTGAGAAGCCACAAGGATAATGAATGGATCCTAAGAGAATTGATCAACATTCCCTTTTCAATTGTAAGTGTAGCAATGAATTGATTAGAATTCCCATGGCATAGGGGATGGGAGGGAGAAGACACAGGGAAAAATGCAAGAATATGGATTTTGGGGAGGATGAGCATGATTTGGTCTGGGGATGGCTAGATAGAGTGGGCTTTGCCCTCACTCAGCAGTCAGGACAGCTCAGCCCCAGGGCAGAAGTGCCAGCTGAGTAGATTAAGTTCCCCATGGCATGGTTTGTGGAGGTTCCATGATCTGGAGGATGTTAACAGTAAGGCAAATGGTAAGAAGATGACCAAAGTGGATGGCTGCATGTGATGTGAAACAACATCTGAGGCCAACCATTACTTATTAACTATTAAACCAAATTCCATAATAATTAAGTTATTAATAAATTTAATCTAAAAAGCTTTTATGATATACCTACTGTGTGCAAGGTGTTCTGCTGTGAGCTGGAGATACAAAGACGAAAATTTAAATAGTCCTTGCCCTCATGGAGCTTAAATTCTACTGGGGGAATGCCACATGTAGATAGATAAATATACTTATGATAAATTAGAAGGTGAAAAGGGAACACAGTTCCTCTAAATATCTGACAAACCTCTTATGTATGACTGGAACAGCAGAGACCAATATACAAAGAAGGTTTCTGGAAAAAGATGCAAACAAGTCCAGAAGTGCCTTTCATAGCGATAAAAACAAATGCAAGGCAGAGAATGCTTAGCCTATTTCCCCCCTGGGCCAGTTGGTAAAGAACTATTCCCTATAGTCGTAGTAGGCAAAGTCCAAGTTTCCCGGCCTATGTACCACAGCTCAGTCTCTTGCTGTTTCTCTAGTAAGGGGGCCAAAAGCTCTATCATCTTCTCCCCAAGAGGTTAGCTCTGATCCAGTAATCCCTCTTCTCTCTCTAACTGGCTAGAGCCCAAGCCCCTGTACTTTCTGAGAGATTGACTCCTCCTCTTTAGAAACCTGAATCCCAGGATCCTTATCTCCAGATACTGGAGAGGTGAGAGGCAACACTGCAAAGTTGGATTCAGAGTCAGTGGAACTGGGTTGACATCCTGTCTCTGCCATTAGGTCTCAAGCTTCCTGAGAAAAAGTATAGAGCCATGAGATATATTCAGAACATAATGAGTAATGCAGTTTTGTTGAATCATAGAGTATGATTCACAAGCCTATGTACATGGGAGATAAGACAGGAGGGATAGATTGGAGCCAGACTGAAGAGGACTTTGAATGCCAGGATAAGGAAGTACAGTGAACAAATATGTTTTTATAACAATCAGCAGGATATTCTCCCCACAAGGCAGAACTCAAAGTAATCACAGTGTTGTAGAGCTTCTTACCATAGTTCTTTCTCTAACAAAGGACCAGAGCTTTTTCTCCATTTCATCTCCATTTCTGGCTATTTAATTAATAAAAGATCCAATTAAGTACTGCATTATACCACAAACACTTTCAGTTGAATAATGAATTAAGTTTGCAGCCCACATATTAAATGAAATATTATGGTCCCTTACTAACTTCTAATCTACTTCTGGTAGACAGATGCAATTTGCATCAACCCAAACCTGGCCCATAGCCAAATGACTGTACACCAAAGCAGATAATGCCAAATGATTCTGTAGCAGAGGAGAAAGATAGGGGAACACAAGCATAGGGAAGGACACTCATTGTGAATATTCTCATCTACAGGGCTGCTCAACAAACTCCTGCTACTGGCTCCTAAAACAATATGTCAGAATCAGATCTGATAATAGCTCAACTTAGGTAGTGCTTTCTGGACCACAACTCTGGGATATATGTTGGACAAGAATCATTATTCCCATATGATGGAAGCAGAAACTGAGTTGTAGAGAGTTCTAAGGAAATTTCCCAATTCAGATAGCTAGTAAATGTGGGTCCTTGGACTCAAACCAAGTGCTTTATCAAATACTAACATCTACCCTGTTGACTACCCTCCTCCTCCTCTTCTTAAACTCCTTTCTTCCTTAGTTTCCATGACACTAATTCCCACCAATTACTTTCCTTTATTTACTTCCCTTTCCACGTGAAGATCTCCCAAGGCCCTGTGTTTGGCCCTCTTTTCCTTTCTTTCGAGGCCGCAGCAATACAGTGGGTAGAGCTGTGGACCTAGAGTTAGGAAAATGAGTTCAATCCAGCTTCAGATACTTACTAGCTGTAGGCAAGTCACTTAACCTTAGTTTGCTTCATTTTCTTCAATTATAAAACAGCACTTGCCTCAATTGAGTTGTCTTTAGGATCAAAGGAGATATTTGTAAAGCACTTAGAACAGTTCCTGGCACATAGTAGTATGTGCTATATAAGTGCTTATTCACTTCCCCCACTTTCTAATCCTATCTAGCAATCCATCCTGAGTATCTTGCCATCTCACCTGCCTAGCAACTGCCACCCCCCAGCCCTAGAATCATCCCCTTCAGAACAGAATGGGCCTATCATCTTCCCCCTAAAGATCACTTCCAGAGACCATGTCCCCATTCACTTTGGAATTCTTGCTGGGTTTGAGCTATTGCACCCTACATCCCTACCTTTTCTACCTCTCCCTCTCTACACCCTCACTTTCTGTCTCTTGCACCTTGAATCTTTACCAAATCAACACTGACATTGCTTTCAGAAAGGACATGTTATCAATTGCCCTCTTCCTATATTCACCGTCTTTATGATGCCTTACGCCAGTGGTTCTCAACCTGTGAGTCACAACTCCTTTGGGGGTCAAACAGGGTGACCTAAGACCATCGGAAAACACATATTTACAATGGTATTAGGAACCGAGACACCACTCCTCTATACATCTCCAGGCGGGTCCATCCACATGCAGATATGCCCACATGCAAGTATTAAAGGGTGGCAGCATTAGGAAGGTTGAAAACTATTGCCTTACACCAAAACTCCCTTGCCTAAATGTCACTCCCTTTTATGTATCCTCCCCTCTACTAGAATATAAACTTTTTGAGGGCAGGAAATATTTCACTTTGTATCCCCAGGGTGCTTGGCACAGAGATGGCAATTAATAAATATTTTTATTATTATTCATTCACCTTTCTATATTCTATTCCCTTTATCTTATCACTCATAGGGTTTAACCACAGCCACATAGATGACTCCCAGTTCTACATATCTAGCCCTGATCTCTCTCCTGGATCTCATTCACACATCACCGGCTGCTTGCTGGACATTCCTTTTGGCTTCTCAATTTCACAGTGACCAAAATGGAACCCATCATCTTTCCCCAGAAAGCTAGTCTTCCTTAAAATTGATCTAGTTCTGTTTAGGACACTGTTAATCCTTCTAGTTGTCAGGATTTATAACTTTAGAATTCTAAGGGAATTAACTTTTTTTTAGAGATCTTCCACATCCCACCCCTTCTTTCCTCTCACATAGCTACTAGCCTAGTTCATATATTTGTTATTTCTCATGCAGATTAGTTTAAGAGTCTCCTAATTGGTCTCCTTGCTTCTAGTCTGGGTTCTTTCCTTTATCTATGTGTCATTACCCTCATCAAAAATTGTCAATAGTTCCTTCTTTCCTCTAGAGTAAAATGCAAACTCCTCAACTTGACTTCTGTCTCCTATCTGTATGCCTTTGCCATGGAGCTCTCCCACATGCCTGGAATATATTCCTTTCTCTCAATATCCTTTGCTTCCTTCAAGGCTCAGTTCAGGTTTCATGTCACCTCCCATGTAAAGCTTCCCCTTCTCCCCTTCTACTTGTTAATGATATTTCCCTCATGAAATTTCCTTGTATTTACTTATCTACATACATATTGTATTCTTCACAAAAATATTTTCTAGGGCACAGACTAGTTTTGTTTTGGTTTCTTATTCCCAAGGCTTATAAGACTATCTTGAACATAGTAAGTGTTTGATATGTTACTGCTGTTTTCTCTAACAAAAAACCAAGAAATTAGTATCACAGAATCTCAGAGTTGGAAAGGGTCTCAGAAGTCACCAAGCCCAACTCATACCTGAATATATCAACCAGTCTAGTCAACAAGCATTGAGAAGAACTCCCTCATGTCTATAGCATACCTGGCAAGTAGCCATCTCATCTTGGTTCAAAATGAGAAATTAAGCATATGAGTCAGCAATAACTGTTATTTTCTAAATCATCTTTTATGAAGGATAATAAGGTCCAGATCATTTCTTTTCCCCCAGGAACTTAGTATCTTTTCTTTCAGATATCAAAATTATCAGTCCTGTAGCATCCTTGAAATTGTTACCTTCTACACAGTAATATATTGGTAAATATTTAACAACCAGGTCTCTGAAACTGCAAGACATGTTTAAGTTTAAATCCACATTATTAACCTTTTCTTCATCACTTTCTAAAGTGCGGACAGTCAACAGAACAATCAATCAAGCCCTGATTTGTAAGGTTTACCAATTCCTGAGAGAGAAGTGCTCACACTGAAAATTTAACAATTGGTACTAGCAAGCCAGCATGAGCTGCTTCCTATACTTTTTGAATGTATCCTTGGTCTCATCTACACTGCCATTTTTGTTTCCTCTGGTACCATTTCTATTCTCTCATAGAGCACAGCAGCGACCAAGATTAGACTATAGATGTGGTGGCTCACTCTCATTGATGAAGAAGAGCTTGTTCTCAACATCTTTCTAGACCTTTTTCATCTATTTGAAGTTCCCTTTTACCTTCCTACTTGAAGACTCTGGTTTTGATCTGGCTTAATTGTGTCTCTCATCGATCTTTCTTTAAAGCTGTTTTCTTTTTTCTTTCTTTCTGTTTTATGAAGCGATACGCCTCATGATTTTCTGCCATCTTCCATTGTAGGATTCTGCAAATGAATTAATGTCCTAGACTGGTTCTCACATTGGCTACCATATTTTTCTCTTGGCAAGGAGAACAAATGTTTGACTGAAAATGTGATTTGTAGGCTCTTTTGATCTCATTGCTGTGATAGGTTTCCATTGGTTAAACTACCATAAGAAATAATAATAGTCTGTGGTTCTTTTGGTCATTTCCTATTTTTGGTGTTATCTTTTTAATGGCTCACATTAGTTTCTTTAATTCTGTTTGGGATGACAAATAACCCTCATCCTTAATTTAGTGAAAAAAATAAATACAGAGATCTCTTAGGATAAGAACAAGAGTTTATTCTCTTCCCCAGAAAAAGAAGGCTATCTTCCCCATGACTCATCATGGAGAAGAGGCAGGTTACAAAAGACAGTGCAAGAATTTATACTCTAATGAAGTCAAGCCCCACTCCCGAATGTCTCCTCTCTTGTTGGTTGAGAGGCAGACTTCACCAAAATCTTCCCCAAATGGAAAGCAAGAAAAGGGGCAGGGGGGGTCCCAAAGCAAGAGAGGAAGAGTGAGCCTGGGCTGTCCCTGACTCCCACTGGCCAGGAGGAGGGGCGCACCAAGGCAGGAAAGCAGACAAAGGAAGATGAAAGTGATTGACAGCAGCAATGGAGGAGGAAAAGGGAAGTTAACAATCCCAAACTGAGAAGTTTTTACTCATCCCATACAATTCCATGCCATATCTTCTTTTCATTTTTTCTTCTATTTTGCTTTTGCTTTTGATCTCTGCTCTAGGGAGTTGATTGCCTAAATGTACAAAAATATTTGATTTGGAAATGGCTCTCAGATCAGTAGCCAGTCATTCCCTGCATACTAAAATGTAATTGACTTCATTTCTCATGCTACTCATCATCCTCACCGTACCCATTGTCTCTTGACTCTTTTCTTGAATTATAATATTCATCATTTGCAGGAGTGAGACTTCTCCATAGTCTACAAATATTTGGCCTTACTAATTTTTATCCGAATTTAAGTATCATAAAATGGTTTTTTTTTTTAACTTTCTTCCTTTATTCTCATCTTTGAATTAAAATCACTAAGAATTAAAATATTTCTTGATTTGATTTGAATAGAATTATCAAATGATTTATAGAATTTTTTCTAACTGTGAAATCCTCACAAACAATTTTGGCACCTAAGCGTCAATAATTTTCATGGTAATGCACCATATGGTGGTGCAAATACTTGCCATGAGCATTCATGAGATGAACAAATGTCCCATGAAGTTATTTTCCTTTCTGCCTTAGGACACACAATATAACTAACCCTAATTCCTTTGTTTGCCTATCCAAGGAGAAGCAGTAAGCCATCCTTCCATTTACCTGTAACTTACTTTGGAAATCCATTTTTGTAATAGTAAGAATTTCAATATTGCTATAATTCAGCTCTTTTAGTAGTATGAGCTTTCATTAGTCACTGGAAAAAGATATCATGTTTAGAGTACCAAGAATTAAGTTAACCTTTGTAGTCTAAAAATTGTGCAGTTCTTAGCACCATTTTCTTTCCACTCTTTTCCCCCCACTGTGCTATAATCACTATAGAAGCAGAAGAGACAGGAATGAAGATAATTTTGAGTTTTTGGTTTTTTTAATTGTGTCGCTCTGAATAACAAATTCATCTCTAAAATGATCAGTGAACTGATAGTCTCTCTATATTTAGCTAGTCTGACCCTCAGAAAGTAAGTACAGTCTGTTGTAGGACCATATTAAATACATAGGAGGTGGATGATAAATGTTTTTGAATAATTTTAAAAGGAATTTCTCAAGATTGAAAGATGGAAGGGATATAAGGCATCTAGTCCAATTCTTTCACTTTTCAGATGAGGAATACTGACACCCAGAGAGGTTAACTACCAACTTGTCCAAGTACATATGAAGGGGTGTCCTGGAGCCAGGTCTAAGTGGTGAGCTGGTTGTTGAATTTTCAGAATGAGCATTTACACCTCAGAATTAGGGTTTGAGTTATTTTGTTGATTGTCTCTAGACTTTAAAAAGTATTAATAATACAGATTAAACATAGTATATGTGCATAGATTTTTTTTTTTTGCCAGATTGTCTGATTGTTAAACATTCAACAGCACACCTCTATATTGTTCTATAAACATTGCTTAAGGGCAGTAGAAGGTACAGGAAATTAAATTGTCCTTAGACTAAGTAGTCTGGTAACTTGAGGCTAATAAGGATGGTAATAGTAATAATAATAACAACTGACTTTTCAATAGAGCTTTAAAGATTTGCAAAGTGCTTAACATCCATGATCTCATTTGAGCCTTCTACATATTTAAACCCAGGCCCTCTTATTCCACATCTGGTATTCTTCTGTTGGACCAGACACTACTCATTTTCTGAGAATTTAAAAACAAGCATGAAAAGTAATAAATATCTTATGTGGATGAAAGAGATAGTGCCCAGGAAGGAGTATGAGGAAAAGAGGGTGATTTCAAAGGTGGGGCTCATTTTGCAAATGTGAGGGTGGATTCCTAGATCCTGGCCTTACTATATAAGAGACAGCACTAAGGAAGATCAGAAGACTTGCATTTTTGTCTCAACTCTGCCTCTAAGTTGCTTGCTGTGTGATCTTGAACACAGCATTTGTTCTCTGGATTCTCTTTTCTTCATATTCCACATGAGGGCTTAGGACTAACTGATCCCTGAGGCCTCTTCTAACTCTATGACTCTAATCACCTTAAAGGAAACCTCCTCTAGGGCTCACTCTCCCCTTTTGTATTACATTTCAAAGGGAGAAAAGGAATTTTTTTTTTTTAAGATTTCAAAAATAGATGAAGGAAAGGGCAAGCTTGGAATTTCAAAGTAGTGTTGAGAGGTAACCAAAAAAAGAAAGAAAAGAACAAAAATTCTTTATTTCCCATTAAGATGCATGAAGAAAACGTGCCAAGTGATGCTTTACTCCAGGGATCAAACAGTAGTGGAAAGAACATAGAATTTAGAATCAGAAGACATGAGTTTCAGTTCCAGCTGGGACACTTGTTACTTGTGACCTGGAGTGAGTCAGTTGACTTATCTAGAGGAAGCTAGGTGATAGATAGAGCAATGGACTTAGAGTCAAAAAGACCTGAATTCAAATCCATTTTCAGACACTTGCCGTATGACCTTGGGCAAGTCAATTGTCTGTTTCAGTTTTCTCATCTATAAAATGGGGATAACAATAGCACCTAGTTGTCAAGATTGTTGGGAGGATAGGGGCAGCTAGATGGTGCAGTGAATAGAGTACCAGTCCTGGAGTCAGAAGGACCTGAGTTCAAATCCAGCCTCAGACACTTAATACTTAACTAGCTATGGGACCTTGGGCAAGTCACTTAACCCCAATTACCCTGCCCGCCCACTTCCAAAAAAAAAAGCAAAAAAAAAATTGTTGGGAGGATAAAATGAGATGATATTTGTAAAGCACTTTGCAAAGCCTAAAATACTATATAATTCCTGATTATACTTATTTTATTGGAATTAATTTCCTCAGTTGTAAGAAAAAGATTAGAAAGTGGCCAGTACCTTCTTCACAGGGTTGTTGTGAGAAAAGGTCTCTGCAAACCTAAAGCAGTAAATAAATATGCAAACTATTATACCATTGGCCAAAAGGTATTCTTAACCTGTTTTCAAATACTTTGAATCTATGGATTAAAAAAAAAAAACTAAAAATCTCAGGGGATCTCATGATGAATTGAAGATACCCTATGTCTCATTTTAGACTTTACAAAATGAAGAGTCTTTTACTGTTGTCTGGAAAATCAACCAATCAATAAGCATGTATTAAATTTCTTCTGCATGCCAGGTACGACCCCAGGATCTAAGAATACAAAATCCAAATGAAATGGTCCCTGTCCTCAGGGAACTTATATTCTTTTAGAAGAGACAATATTGACATAAATAAGATTATAAAGAATGTTTACAAATCAGTATGTGAAGAATAGGTTTAAAATAAATCTATTTTTGAGAGGTAGAGGACTGGGGAGATCAGGAAATGTTCCCTGTAAAAGGCAGGGTTTGAGTTAAATCTTGAAGGATACATGAGGCCAGAAACTAACACCAAGAAACTTATTTTTTATTCTAACCTAATTTCCACTAATCATAGCACCTAAAACCTCAATATGACATATGTTTCTCAAGACAATTCATTTCTTCCTTCATGTCATCCCTGGAGACCTGCTGACTTTTTTACGATATTTAGGTTCAAAGGTCAAGTTATTATGAAGAAGAAAGGTACAGAGTTGATCAATATGAGAACTTTCCCTGTGGTTTCTCTGTCTGCACATGAAAAATGGGCTTCTTTTCCTGAGAGTGGCTTCTAGGAATATAAAACTGTAAAGCCAGTCAGGAGCAGCTCTCTTGAGGACTGCTGCTGTGAATAAACTTTAAGGATCTAATGGCATAGTATAGTGAACTCTCTATTTATTCAGCAATAAAATAAAGCAAAACATTCACAAGAATATAACATAACAATTTATTACTAAGGTGGCCACATAGTGTTAAACAAAACATATCATCAGTAAGTCACAACCTCCTCAACCAATATAAAGTACCCATCTAAAGTCTTCTTTGATTTTGATTGAAGGCTGGCTTGCAGTCATCCTTAAGCCAATTATTCTTAAGAAGTAGTGGAAAGTACAAAGACCATCCAACCCAGGTCACAGTAAGTCACAAAATCAGCGTCAGCACTGAGTACCCAAGTACTACATCCTTTCATCTTAACTTGAGGCTGACTTCCAAACCCCATGACTCCTCTTCCAAGTTCCCAGCTCTTGCCTGGACTCATACCTAGGCAGCTCTCCCTCCTGTTTCACACTTCAGCTTATCACAACAACTCTTCAAAGTATCTGTTTCTAGGAAGACAAAGCTTAACAGCAATATTTATACACATTGCCGGCACTATCATCTCAATTCACTTTCTGTCTGAGAAATCAAACACAAATCAGCAGTAAAGTTCCAGGACTTCTGTGAACAGCAGTAAAGTCTTCTTTCAGGGATTCTGGATCATCAGTAAAGCCATTTTTCAGGATTTCTGTCCCAAAACAACAGACAAGGCTTTTGTCTGCCTGACCAACAGACAGAGTGCTACAGAGTGCTGCAAATCACAAGCACTCTCCCTCTTAGTCCTGCTTGGTCATGACTCATGGTCAAGCTTTTATATGCTCTGCTCCTTCCTCTTCTGCCTTTCCTGTTCCACTCTTTTGGCAAGTTCCTCCCACCTTAGGCTCCTTGTGATGATGTTAAAGCCTATTAAGGGCGGAAAGATCTCCAAACTCCTTTAGGCCTAGTAAGGGCAACACAACGTATACGGTTTCCAACAAAGACTTGATATAATCACTGGTGAGACTCAAAGGTACTGGAATAGCTGAAACAAGGAGCAAAGTACTACTTTGTTTGCCATTACAAAAACTCAGCACAGTCAAAATTAAAACAAGAGATAACATTTTGTGCTGTTAACACAAGTGTCTATTCTCAATTCTGCTGGTAACTTTATATAATTTTGAGCAAGTTCTCTGGGACCCAATTTCCTGATTTCTTAAATGGGAAGAAAGGAAGAGATCATATTATCTCCAAAGACCTAGCCAACTCTATGATTCTAAGAACTATTTTATAATTAACTCTAACCGCTGCATTAGATTCAGACACATAAAAAAACCAAATTTTTACTGGGATTGTCACTTGCTGGATAGACTCAATTGGAGGCTAGAATCAGGGGTAGGGAACCTTCAGACTTGAGGCCACATGTGGCCCTCTAGGTCTTCAAGTGTGGCCTTTTGACTGAATCCAAACTTCACAGAACAAATCCTCTTAATAAAAAAAATTGTTCTGTAAAACTTGGACTCAGTCAATATGTTGCTCCCAAGGACCTAGAAAGCTACATATGGCCTCAAGGCCACAGGTTTTCTCATCCTTGGACGATCACTGTGTGAACTATATTAGAAGGCATTCCTGTTCATGTAGAGTTTGAGCTAAATAGCCTCTGAAGTCCCTTCTAATGCTACAGTTCCATGATTTGACCCGCTATACATAAAAATGCATGCAATGATGAGTTATATTACAATAAGGTTCTACTCTATTAAGATTTCCTAAATGGAATGCAGTGCAATCATCCATACAGCAAATGGAATGAGACTTTGTAGATAATTAGAAAAAAGGCATGAAGATTAAATTCTTTCTAATCCTTTCCACATGGCCAATTCAACATGAGATAACTTATCATTACTTTCCCATACTCAAGTTAGAGCTATGAATTTAGAACCTACAAGATTCAATTTAGCTTTTGAATTTTAAAAAAATGTATCGTCATTTTGGTAGCACATAAATGCATTTTCCTCATCTTCCTTGAAGTGATTAGGTGATATTCAATCCAATAAAGCATTTATTGCAGCACCTACTATATATAAGATTCTGTGTTGAGGCCAAGGATGCAAAGATGTAAACAGAATCACAAAACCTCAGAGTTGTAAGAGACTCCAGAAAATATCTGGTCCAACCCATAGCTAAACAAAGATCTCTTCTGTAACATATTTGAAAAGGAGCTCTCTAACCTTCTCTTGAAAGCCACAAACCTTTCAAAAAACCATTTTTTGATGATTCTAATTGTTGGGATATTTTCCCCCCCATGTAAGACTCTGCTTTGGCAGGGGAAAGGTCAATGTTTTATCTGATAATGGCACATACACTCTAAGATTCAGCTAAACTCACCTTATTATTATTCCTCATACATGATACGACATCTTCAGCCTATGTGTCATTGCATAAGCTGTTGAATACATTTTCGCCTTCCCTTTGCCTCTTAGAATCTTTAGTTTCCTTCAAAACTCACCTTCTACATGAATCCTTCCTGATCCCCCCCTTCTCCATCCCATTTACCCAAAGGAGCTACTAGCCTTTTATTAATACTTGAGTAGTCAAAGCGCTCCATCTGAATAACCCACTAGGTAACACTGTAGACATCAGCTGAGTTCTAGTATTGGATCACCAACTCCCTGCTGGACATTTTATACTGGGTAAGCTTTAGGCATCTCCAACTCAGTAATTTTAAAGCAGAATTCATTCTTTCCCCAAAACACACCCATCTTTCATTTCCTGTTTCTATCAAGGTCACCATCACTATTCCAATCACTTAGGTTAGGAACCTTGGAGTAAACCTCAACCTCTTGCTGCCCTTCACTCCACATATGTAATCAGTTGCTAAATCTTACCTATTCTGCATCCACATTTACTATTTTCCCTCCCTTTCTCTCCTCTCACAAAGCTGCCATCTTATTTTAGGCCTTTACCACTTCCTGCCTGGATTATTAGAATAAACTACTTATTTGTCTCCCTTCCCCAAGCTTCTCCCCTCTCCAATCCATCCTTTTTAAATCTGCCAAAGTGATTTTAGTATCAATGCTATTGAAGCAAACCCCAAAGTAATTTTCCTAAAGCACAAGTCTGACCACATTTACTCATCTGCTTAGTCAACTCAAGTGGCTCCCTATTACATAGCTACAATTAAATGCAGATCAAATATTCCTATGTTTTGCAATTAAATTTCTTTACAACTTGGCTCCACCTTTCCTTTTTTTACCTTATTTTACATTTTCTTACCTTCATATACTCTAAGGTTTCAGCTAAACTCACCTTATTATTATTCTTCATACATGACTCTACATCTTCAGCCTATGTGTTATTGCATAAACTGTGGAATACATTTTCTCCTTCCCTTTGCCTCTTATAATCTTTAGTTTCCTTCAATACTCAGCTCAAGGAATACCTTCTAGATGAATCCTTTCCTGACCTTCCATTTCCCCACCGCTTTTCCCCTAAGGTACTATATTCACATATATACTATATTCACATATACAGGTAGATAGATAGATAGATGGATGGATAGATAGATAGATAGATAGATAGATAGATAGATAGATATGTGTGCCTGTTGCCTCTTCCAATAAGCTCTTTGAGATCAGGTACTATGTTGTGTCTGTCTTTGAATCCTCAGTGCCTAAGACAGTGCCTGGTACATGGACCAAAAACAGCCATCCAGTTCGTTTGCTATGCATTCAGGCTATGCTAGGAGGAGCAATGGGGATCAGCCACATACTTTTCAAAAGACCACCAGGAGGTTGAGCATACCCGTTTCCCCCAGTTTCTCTATCTTCACTCCTCCTGGTACATGTTTTGCATATCTGGCTACAACAGAATAGATCATCCCTCCATAATAGTCATGACTTTTTATTGAAATGGGGAACCCATTCTAGTCACCTTTTAGCATCAAGCAGAGGAACTGACCAGGGCCCACTTAGCAGTGTGGTTCAATGGAAAGGACACTGGATTTGAAGTCCAGAAACCTGAATTCAAATTCCTTCTCTGTTATTTATTACCGGTGTGACCTTAGGCAAGTCATTTAACATATAGAACTCGGTTTCCTTCTTTGTAGAGTAAGAAAGTCGGACTGGATGACTTCTGAAATTCCCTTCCATCTCTAATTACATAATTCTGTGATTTATTGCCCAACTCTTATTACATAATGAAGAAATAGTTTCAAATAGGTGACTAGAAACTGCTAAAGGAGATTACAAAAGATGATGTTTTTTGAGGTAATTACAAGGATGAAGAAGTCAAGGAAATACATAGGGAAAGACAGAGGAGAGAGGAGGCCCTAAGCATTCTGTCTCCACTAACACGGAGGCTAATCAGACTATCAACTCATAGGAGCTGGCCTCTCCTCTGAGGCTTAAATCAGATAACAGATGTAAAGTGCTTTGTAAACTCTAAAATCTTATATAAAACTGCTGTACCTGCTGCTGTTCTTGTTATTAAGAACTTATTGCTAGGGGCAGGGGTTGGGGGACAGTCATATTAAACCGTGGACATGTTAAGCTTGCAATCCACTAAAATGAAGGGGTTAAACTAAATGGCCTCTGAGGTCTACCCAGGATATTTTTTTAGATGAACTATCATCTAGCCATGCTACTTATATTTCTTATTTAAGTGGAAATTTTTTTTTTAGCCCAAGTGTTAAACTTTATATTCATCTCTTTAGAATATCACCTTCATTCAATTTGGCCCAATGTTCTAACATATCAAGATCTGACTGGATCTTGGAGCCAATCTTATTTGGAAGATGGCGTCCAGGGGATTGCCCCCTGAATACTGCTTAGCATTGTTATGAACATAGCATACTTCTCAACTTTGTAAATGACAAGAAGTTTGAGGGGGTAGCTAATACCAAAGCAACACACACACACACACACACACACACACACACACACACACACACACACCCCAGCAGAGTCTCGTGTCAGGAAAGCAGTTTAAATTCAACCTCAGACACTTTTTAGCTTGGCAAGTTATTTAACCCTGTTTGCCTCAGTTTCCTCATCTGTAAAAGTGTGACAACAAAAGTACTTCCTCCACAGGTTCTTATGAGGATAAAATTGGATAATATTTGTAAAGTGCTTAGTAACCCTATAAAGCCAATGCAATATTCACAGTGCCAACGGTAACTGCAAATATGATGGTATAGTGCTCAATCACAAAATATAACAGACTTTCTATGTAGAAGATAGAAGCAAAACATTTATTCAGATACCAGAAAGCTGAATCCATCATAGTAGCAAAGAAGTTAATACACCATAACAGTACAGAGAGCCACATCATCCTTTAGCCCTCCACAAACCAACATTTGCTCACAAGCTTAAATGTCTCCCTCATATACATCCTCTCCTCCCTCCAGTCTAGCTGCTCTGACTCTCAGCTTCCTGTGGGCTCTGCTCTACCCTTCAATAAACTCCTCCCACCACAGACTCCATGTGACTACATTCAGCCTATTAGGGGCAAGGAAGGTCTTCAAATTCCCCTTACTGTTGCAAACCCCTAAAGTGCTGTATAAATGCTAGTTATTGTTGTGGTTACCATCATTATTATCTGGCATTCTCCAATCCTTTGCTGCCTTTTCTCTATAGTGATTCAGAGGTGGCCAGACAAGCATATCTGACAGTTATTTCAGCACCTCAGAATTATGCTCAGTTAGGCTGGTGACTTGGACTCAGCAAGAGCAGTTGGGTCTAGCCTTCTCTCCCTTCTTATTTTGGCTCTGTCCCTTCTAAACCCAAAGATCATTCTCCTTGACATAGAAAACAGAAGCTTTGATTTAAAATTAAAATGATATAAAATAATCTCTACCCTCAAGAAACTTACAATTAAGAAATAAATAAAATGTCCAGTAAAATGTGTTGTGTAAAGAAGAGTTCCAGATAACTTGGCATTCAAGGCCTTCCACACTTGGCCTTCACCCTGCCTACACAGCCTTAATTTTCAATACTTGTCACACATTTATATGTCCCAGGCACACCTGAGGAGGGAAAGATCACATTTCCACTGAGGGTTCAAGGGAGTAACCTTAAAGCTAGATCTTGAAAGAGGAGAGGTTTTTTTTAACAGGTATATCTGTGAAAAGAATGTCTTCCAGGCATTCAAGGGCACAGAGGTGTAAATTTGGGACAAGACAGGATGAGATCAGAGAAAAGCCAGTTGTTTGTTTTTGCTAGAATTTAGAGTGTGTGACAAGTATTGTGAAATGAGACTACATAAGTAGGGTGAGGATTGAGTGTGGAGGGCCTTGAGTACCAAGTTTTCACAAATATACATAATATGTGCTTATATGCATGTGCATATATATATATTTGTATAAATATATAAATATGTAATTGATGATAATAATAATTTTGTTGTTCAGTCCTGTCCAACTCTTCATGATCCCATTTGGGTTTTCTTGGCAAAGATAATGGAGTGATTTGCCATTTCCTTCTCCAACTCACTTTACAGATGAGGAAACTAAGGCAAACAGGCTTACATGACTTTCCAAGGATTATATAGTTTAGTGTCTGAGGCCAGATTTGAATTCAGGAAGATGGGACCTCCTGGTTGCAGACCTGGCACTCTGTCCTCTATGCCATCTAGCTACTTGATATTAATAACAGTATTAGCTAGCATTTATACAGTATCTATGATGTGCTCAGCATTATACTAAGCACTTTACAAGTATTCTCATTTCATTCCCACAACAACTCTAAGAGGCAGATTCCATCATTATTCCTATTTTACAGATGAGAAACTGAGGCAAAATTTAAATGACTTGCCCAGGATTACACAGGGTAAGTGGCTGAGGCCAGATTTAAACTCAGGTCCTCCAGACTACAGACCCAGTACTTTATCTACTGTGCCACATAACTGCCCCATGGGTATGCATGTGTGTGCATATATATGTACCATATACATAGGGCTTGCTAAGCCTTTTCAGGGCTACTCATTCACCTTTGGGGCTCCATCCACCTTCACCCAGCTTTTGCCTGTGGCTCCAAGAAGCTGTAGTATGCACAGCATCACTACAGTGGTAAAACCATCTTGGCAGACAGGCTAAACCAGGTTGAGGATAACTTACAGGCTTCAAACCCATGAGTGAGTTAGAGAAACATCTACTCCAAACATGTGAAGACTTCCCCTGGTGGAATGGGTAAATGAAAGCAATTTGTTCCAGTAGCCGTGAAAGCAGCTGAAGCAGACGCTGTGTGATGCTTAGAGTTTGGTCAGACATTGAAGACACCAAGGTCAATCATTGCATCCCTGGCCCTTGCCAGTTGTCTTCACTTTTGTCCTGCCACTGGACTTTGATGATTCTGGAAGAGAGAGCAAGGATGTTGACTTTGTGCAATTCTGCCTCTCTTAAATCCAATTCACGCACAAGTCAAGACATCGCCCCATGATGTCACTTGTCCTCTTCAAAATGGAGGACAAAACACAACACACATACAGGTTACTGCCTAAAGGAAGGTGTTTTCTAATGGCAGAGGCAACATCTAAATGATGAGTGACATACAAAATATATGCAGTGCAAACAGAAGGGGATCTCAGATGGAAGGAGCTAGCAGCTGGAGGAGCCTGAGAAGGGCAGAAAATGGGCTCTGAGCTGAAGCCTGAAGAAAGCTGGGAAAGCAGGAGGCAGAGCTGAGGGAGTGGAGCCCTCCCAGCAGGAATGCTCTGTGTTGTCTCCCCATTAGCGCTTCAATTTTCCAGCCTGGATGATTAGGAAAACAGTGATACCCCCAAGAGACATTAGGAAATTTGGGAAAGGGCTATATTTTGAGGGGAAAATTATAATTTCAGTTTGGGATACAATGAATAAAGCTTTTATTGAACATTTGCTATGTGCAAACACTGTGCTTTGTGTTAAGGATACAAACAGAAAAGTAAGACAGATCCTGTTCTTAAGAAGTTCACATTCTAATAAAGGAGAAAACACACAGGGAAGCACAAGGTGGTGCAGTGGATAGAGCTCTGGGCCTGGAAGCAAGAAAACATGACTTCAAATCTAGGCTCAGATACTTACTAAGTCAGTGACCCTGGGAAAGTCACTTAACCCTGTTTGCCTCAGTTTCTTCATCTGTAAAATGGAGTCAATAATAGCACCTATCTCCCTGAGTGGTTGTGGGGATCAAATGAGATGATTGTAAAGTGCTGAGCACAGTGCCTGACATAAAGTAAGCACTATATAAATGTTGGCTATTATTATAATTAGGGGAAGTTAGGTAGCACTAGGTCTAGAGTCAGCAAGACTCGTGTATTCAAATGTGTCCTCAGACATTTACTAGCTGTGTGATCTCGGACAAGTCACTTAACCCTATTTGCCTCAGTTTCCTCATCTGTAAAATGAGCTGGAACCCCAAATGAGGTTATGAAGAGTCAGACATGACTGAAACAACTGAGCAACAACATTTCAAGTCAGATGGAAGGATCCCATGGTCTCTGGAGTACAGAGTTAAAATAGTACAAGAACTAATGCAGTGGTTCTCAACCTTCCTAATGCCGCGACCCTTTAATACTCTGCATGTGGGTGGACCCGCCTGGAGACAGATAGAGGATAAGATCATTGGAAATATGTGTTTTCCAATGGTCTTAGGTGACCCCTGTGATCCCTGTGACCCCTGTGAAAGGGTCGTTTGATCCCCAAAGGGGGCGTGACCCACAGGTTGAGAACTGCTGCACTAATGTTTCTTTTTTAATATAATTTTTACTGATAAAATCATATGCATTTCTGAGGCTGAACCATTTGATAGCACCAAGACCCTTGGTGACAAGAACTTTCTTTTCTGGGTCTTCAGTAGCTATGTCTGTAGCGCCTGCAGGAGCAGTTGCCAGGCTGCATCTCCATGGAAGCCCTTTCCCAGGATGGCGGCTGAGGGCACTGGGCTGGCAGCTTGCTATTCCCAAGGTTCTTGCGTTCAGGGTCCTCAACTGTCTCCATCTCAGTCTGAGGGAAGATGATCAAGGTGGTAGTAGTTGTGGTGGTTAGATTTGCCTGGCATATACCACCTACTGTCTCTCCATCAGGCCATCCTCGCTTGAACAGCAAGGCATCCTAGTGGTGAGCAGTGTGGTAATTATCCTAGTGGTAAGCAGAGAATTCTCTTTGTTAGGGGACACCATATTTTTTCAAAAGTTCAACATTCAGAAAGACTCCATGATGTCCACAAATGATTCCTGTTTTCTCACTCTCTTCCATTTTCAATGTAGACAGTACTTATTGGGATTACAAAAATCAAAAACTAATGTCATTGTCTTTGATTACTTCTAGTTACTTGGCGAAGACCGATTTCAAGATATTGAAAAAATTAAGACAATTGGCAGCACTTACATGGCGGTATCAGGCTTATCACCTGAGAAACAGGTAAAGAACAATTTTCTTCTTTATTTACCTTAATTTTTAGTATGCCAGCCAACATCCACTCCTAAGAAGTAAGGGCCAAGAACCTCTCAATTGTTAACCAGAATCAATTCAACTATAAATCCCATGAAAACAGTGGCAGAGACATATCTTTCAATCTGCCTTAACACCTCGTACTATGTTCTGCACACAGTAGGTAAAACATAAATGTTTGTTGAATGAGTCAGTGCTTGGGGGAGGGGAACATGAAGGGTTTGGACAATCATAAAGATCTGAATTTGTTTTTAACGAAACATTGAACAGTATCCCTTCCTCATTAAAATCTTCTCTAAAAAATATGTAACTGTACTTTCATATATTAATCATTAAAATCCAGGGAACATTCCTCAAAATTTCTTTGCTGATTCAGAATTCTGTAAGACATTATTGTCATCACAGTGAACACCAGTTATCTTTGTTCATCACTAGAGACATAAAAGAAGAAATTGGAATCAGAGGAGAGTGAGCCCTGTGTTCCTTCAAAGTTATTTTGGCAGTTTTTCTTTTGTAATTAGATCTCTTAAACAATCGTGTTTCTTTGTGGTTAATTTTTTTTGTCCTTAAAATGCATAGAGTAATTATAGATATTTAAGAACTTTGATCCCAATTGCTATATGATATTAATAGTAACAATAGCCTTTGTGACCATGTCCAAAGCATTTAACCTCTCATTACCCCCAGGTGACTCTCTAGTCTAAAGCTATGACATTACAAACGAATTACCTATGTACATCAGTGGAGTGAGTTTCATAGTGGGAATCGCATAGACTGGTAAAATCACAAGTTCTGACGTAAAAAAAATATATCTCAGAGTACTGAAGACCTGCATTCACGTCCCACATACTAGTAATGTGAATGGGGGGAAGGGGAATCTTTCAGTGTGCACGTCAAGTCTTTAATTCTCTAAGCTAAGCTAAAGAGTAGGTGCATTGTTAAGAGAGAGGGAGTTCCAGCTGGAATAATAATATTAATTATATAATAATATTAAGAATAATAAGTATAATAAGAATAATAAGTATTATAACCTTAGCATCGCAGGATTTAGAGCTAGAAGGAACCTTAAAGATTATATAATCTCAACCCCACTCACTGAGAAAGCCAGGTCAGATAGGTAAAATCACTTGTCCCAAAACGCACAGATAATAAGTAGCAAAGACAAAATTTAAACCCAGGCTTTCTGACTCCAGCTCCAATATTCTTTCCATTACACCCCTGCAGCTTTCTTATACAGAAAGCAGCGACGTTCCTCCAGTGCTGTTGACTAACCTAACAAAAATTCTAAGGACCCACTGCCATGAGTTTAAATTGGCTTGGCTCTGAGCATAGTTGCTCTTTGCAAGCAAGCTTCCTAAGAGATAGAGGAGAATTCCAATAAAGCTCTGAAGGGCAGAGAGTAGAACACTTTCTATGGTGCAAAACATTTCAGACTTCTCACCTCTGATCTCCACAATAACCTTGTAAAGGAGGTAGTACAGATATTGTTGTTATATGGTCATTTTAGTCGTGTCCCAACTCTCCGTGACTCCATTTGGGGTTTTCTTGGCACAGATCCTGGAGTGGCTTGCCATTTCCTTCTCCAGCTCATTTTACAGATGAGGAAACTGAGGTAAACAGGGTTAAGTGACTTGCCCAGGGTCACACAGGTATTGTCTGAGGCCAGATTTGAACTAGGGTCTTCCTGACTCCAAGCTCTTTGCTCTATCCACTTCACCACTAGCAGCCCCAGTACAAGTCTTAGTAGTGAATTAAGAGGCATTGATTCCCAAAGCACTTTATATGTGCTGGGAATACAAAAACAAAAATCCCTTCAAGGGGCATACATTTGGGAGCAGAGGGAAAGATAACATAATATACATGTAAGTGTACTATGCATGTAATCATTTGCATACATGTGAATATATATATAATCCTATGCACATATATACACATATTATGTATACATATTTATACCCACCCAAAGAGAATAAATAAAAGGTAGCTTTTATTTACCAAAAGGTAGGGAGAGAGAGGGTACTAGCAGTTAATGTTAATATCACCACTGGACAGATGGGGAAGAAAAAAAATTTAGGCTAAAAATATTAATATTTTGCATGTCACAAAAGACAAAGCTAGGAAGAAGAAATTATAATGAACAACCTAATAATGATGTAGTAACATGAGAGAAAATTATGAGGAGAAAATATCGCCAAAATGGCAAAAACACTATTTCAGATCAGTACATAAAAGAAAATCATGACTGAATTGAATTGTGTATGCATTATCATTGTCAGTGCCATGACAATCTTAATTTATTAAGTCAAATTACTTAGAAAGCCGATAAATACACTAGAAGAAAAGACTTCAAATCAGAAATATTTTTCCTCTTCTTACTCTTTCTTCCTCTTTTGAAAACTCTCCTTTCTCCTCATAGTATCTCTCTCCTTTCACACTCTTCACACCCTATTTCCACCTCTGGTTTTCTATCATTTTTCTTGTCTCTTTCCCAATCCTTACCTGGGCAGTGATAAAAAGTTATCAAGCCAGATGGACTAGTGACATGTCTGGCTCTGTCCATTCCTGCCTTGCCATCTACGGTTTTCAGCATTTGTCTTGAAGGTCTCTTTTCTGATATTCTATTTCCATGACTACCCTGTAGCAACCTTTGGGCTGGAAAACATAATCTATTGCTTGAGAGGACTAGAGAACATTTTATGTGTCAACAGGATCAAACCAGCCCCTAACCTATGGATGACCAGAGCCAAACAGAGCAGACTAGAGACAGGAGAGTCAGGAATAAACAGAAGTTTGATTTCAAAGTGAGGGAAATGGCTCATAAGTGAGGACATGTGCTGGGACCCTGCCCCTAGTGGTGGGACTGGAGGCAATGCAAGGAGACCTCAATACTTATACCAATGGCTGCACAGTGAGTTGTGAGGGGTAAGAGCAACAATGAGACCAATTTGATTCATGGTAAGACCTCATGACCAGAACATGGGTACTTGTCTGAGCTTGTCTGAAATCAGAAAATACCTGATGCTGGTCAAAGCAGTACAATAATTATGATTTGGCAGAGGGTGAGATCATCCAGAAGATGAGCACAAAGGATTGCTGTTATGCCAAGTTCAAGGGACAGCTTGCTTTCTGGGCCTTAACTCTGGAAAGCAGGGTGTCTCCTAATGTCTTGACACATACAAAGGTCAATTAACCAGGAACCAGGGATGTTTAGCCTGATGATGCAAAGATGGGGGAGGAGAAATGGGATGACAGGCAGAAGATAGATATCTTTAAGTACCTGAAAATCTGTACTATGGAAAAGGGACCAACCTTGTTCCACTGGCCATGAAGGTCATTTAACCTCTCTAAGATCCAGGCTTTAGAAGTAGTGGGTCTATGTTACATGAATCTATGAAATATGCTCTCCAGTGATTTTTCCTCTCACCCATCATCTTCCCAGAAAGAAACATGGACCTGAGGAATTAAAATGATTCAAATACTGATCCATACACCTCTAATAATGATTCCTATACTTTGTCACTTCAATAATTTGATGGTTCTTTGATCATTTTGATGTAGGCATGCGCTCCACCAGTGTAATTGCCATCCATTCGTCCAAGTCATTTTGTCCTTTGGAGATTCTTGTCCATCTTTTTCCACAAAGTCTCCATTGAGAATCCATCCAATTTGCTATAGACCTTTCTCTGCTTCAGTTTCATTCAAATGAACAACATTGATCATAAGCCTATGTATGATATATTTTTGGTGTTCTGTCTGACAAACTAAGAACAATGGGCAAGAATTCATATAATTCACACCTTGATTTTATATACATATGTGTATATGCATATTTATATGTATGTACACTCAATACATGTGTGTATATACATGTATGTGTGTGGACTATTCATACATATGCACTGTACTATATATATATATATGTGGGCTGCACATATATAATATGGTACCATACATACACATAATAATGATAGCTGTAGCTATATAGTATTTGCAAATATTTCATTTGATCTTCACAACAGCACTAGAAGGTAGGTGCTATTGTAATCCTCATTTACGTATGAGGAAACTGAGGCAGACAGAGGTTAAGTGACTTGCCCAAGGTCACACAGCTAGTAAGTATCTGAAACTGGATTTGAACTAAGATCTTCCTGACTTCAGGTACAATATTTTATGCATTGTACCATCCTGCTGCCCCATTTCTACAAAATAAGTGCACAGGATTAGGGATAGGAACTAGAATTGTGAATTCATGATGTGAGGAACTCTCATATGAGGAAATCTCCTCCACCAATGTAGATTGGCACCTTTTCTGCAAATCACAGTATTAAGAATTGCCCAGAGTACTGAGAGTTTAAGTGGTTTGTCTAGGATCTCAAAGGTAGAAAGTATCAAAGACTAGATTTGAATGCAGGTCTTCTTGGCATTAAGACCCAACACTTCATTCACAATACTATCTTGACTCTATATGTATACACATATCTGTATGTATATACACACATATATAGTATATAGATGTGTATACATGTGTGTATACATGGATAGATAGATAGATAGATAGATAGATAGATAGATAGATAGATAGATAGATAGATAGATAGTACATGTGACATAATTATTAGGTAAAGGAGCCAGACCAGTGATTTCATTGGTACAGAATTCCCAGGTGAGGAAATTCCATCTACCAAAGAAGGCTGGCACTGTCTCTTCAAGTTATAATATTAAGAATTTCTTAGAGCACTGAAAATTCAAGTCATTTGCCTAGAGTCAGAGCTAGTATAAGTCAGAGTGAGAACTGGAACCCACATCTTCCTGGCTTCAAAGTCAGCTCTCTGTCTGTGAAGTTATGTTGCCTCTCTCTGTCTCTATCTCTGTCTCTCTGTCTCTATCTCTGTCTCTGTCTCTCTCTCTCATATAAATATAGATACAGAGATATCATGTGTGTGTATATATATATATATGTATGTATATCTGAAGAAGGAAGTGTCAAACCATTCCCAAAAGGGGTCATGAAGAGTTGAACACAACTGAAAAATGATCAAACAAATGTATGTGCCTATATGTGTGTATATATTTCAGTTTATTTATGTGTGTACATATGCATGCACATGCATATACATATATGTGTGTGTGTGTGTATATATATATTGGTCTGCATCTGTGATATAATCAGCATAGGGAAACTGCACCCAGTGAGGAAACACTTCCATCAATGCAGATTGGCAATTGTTTTGAAATTTATAAAAACTTATTAATATGACCTTTGGGAGCCCAGATTTATGATTTCATCTATGTAAGAAATTCCCAGTGTGGAGACTCCCTCTACCAATGCAGATCAGGAACTTCACAGTAACATATACTGACAAGTTTCCTGGGGCAACCAGAGGAAAAGTGACTTGCCTATTGTCTCCTAACTCTATCAAAGACAGGAATTGAACCCAAGTCTTTTGACTCCAAAGCATCACACTGCCTCTCCTAACTATGGTATACATTAAATAAACACATAGGATTTGTGGACTTCATTCTCTCTTAATAACAATGAACTATGGGTAAGGTGGGACTTCAGGAATTATACCTAAATCCTTTTTCATTCTGAACATAGAATATAAATATCGTAAGAATCATCTTAGTTCAATCCTCTGACCCTACATGTATGGAAACTGAGGCCTAGGGAGGTGAAATTACTTGCCAAGGGTTGAACAGTCAGATGGTGGCAGAACTGGATAGAGAACTCGGAGCTCTTGACTCCCCAATCCTGTGCTCCTTCCATTTAAACAATTTACCTTCTTATTCAACATGGCTTGTTTGTCAATGCTGTATGAGCCATTAGTCATTGTTACAATCACCGTCAGTACCTTGAGTACAGAGTTGTGGGTCAGGGTGGGAGGTCATGGAATAAGAGCAGACTCCAACTGAGCAACAGCAAGCATACATGCTGAGAAGTGTTTGTTTTCCAGGCAGAGGCTATCCCCATTTAATGGGCTCTGTTTCTCTGTTGTTTAGCAATGTGAAGATAAGTGGGGACACTTATGTGCTCTGGCTGACTTCTCTCTCGCCCTGAATGAAAGCATACAGGAGATCAACAAGCACTCATTTAACAATTTCGAGCTCCGCATTGGTAAGTACAAGATGAGATTGCTCGTGGAAAGGAAAGCCCACGAGGAATCCACGGCTGCTTGCCATCAATACTAACAGCTAATCATAACTTGAATATATTTGTGGAACCTTTTATGTTTATAGATACTTTCATACACTGTATTGATTGAGAAGTCCATCTTCACAAAAACATGGGGAGGAGAGTGGGTTCTAAAAGTATTTTTATTTCCTTTCTCAAAATAAGGAAATTGAAGCTTTCAGGGATGAAGGGATTTTTCTAAAGACAAAAAGTGCTTTTGTACATAGTACTAATAATAGAAATACCACCACCAAAAA
>CM053587.1:273549968-273565684 GCA_028646515.1 Pseudochirops corinnae
ATGTACACACCTCAGCCAATCCCCTTCTTCCACATCAACAGGGGAGTTCATGCCTTCTCAACAATGGGACAGAGTTTGCACCTTCCACACTTAGCACCTAGTACTGTCCATCCACTTAGTACTAAGTGCTAAGTATCCTGCTAACCAATTACTATTACAGAAGTCAGGAAGATTCCTTTTCCTGAATTCAAATCTGGCCTCACACACTTACTAGCTGTGTGACCCTGGGCAAGTCACTTAATCCTGTTTACCTCAGTGCCTCATCTGTCAAATGAACTAGAGATGGAAATAACCAACCCCTCTAGTATCTTTGCCAAGTAAACCCTAAAAGGGGTCACAGAGAGCCAGACACGACTGAACAACAGCAATAATAAATGCTTACCGAATTAAACTAAACTAGATATTCTTTAATGTTCCATTTCATTCTTCTAGCATTGATTACCATAGAAATGCCACACAGTTTGATTTGGGCCTCAGTTTGGGGTGCCCATAATAATGTGAAGGGTTTACTCTCTCCCAGACTTAAATATGCTGACTGCTCTGCTTGAGGTGGGGGTGAGTTTCCCATTACCAGAAGTCTTCAAGCAAAAATTATATGACCATCTGTCAGGGATGTTGAACATGAAATAAGGATTGGTTCAGATGATCCCTGATGAGACTCTCCTTCAGCTCTGAAAGTATACTTCTCTTATTCTTGTCCTCTCTAAGGTCTCTTTTGACTCTCAAATTCTGTTATTAGGTAGTGATTCTTCTACTGTTGGAGTTTATGCCAGGCTGCATCACTCTCCAAGGAGAGCCCTGCTTCCAGCTCAAAAATACTGTGATTATGTGAGGAAGTCCCATATGGTGACTCCCAGTAGGATCTGTGAAGCTATTACTTCTTCCCTGTCATAGTCCTCCTCAGGCAGACCCACAAGCATCCTTGTTTTCAGACTGGAGCCTTTTATTCCTTGCTCTTTCTGCACACATGTCAGTCTGTCCAAACATGAGTGAGCTCTGGGGATGACCTTGGAGGAAGTGCAATGAAGGAGACCCAAGAGAGGGTTCAGCTCCTGACCCTGTGGCTAAGAATAATCGCAGTGAATGACAATTCTCAAACTGCATGTGACTTCTCCAGCTCTCTGCATGTTGGATGAGCCCAATCTGAGTCACTGGCTGCCAGCTAATCATTTGCATGTGCAAGGAAAGCAAAGAACTCAGCAATTCAAATCAATTCAGTGAGCATCCTTGACTGTCAAAGCAAGAACAAGGCATCATGCTAGGTACTTGAGATTTTTGTTGTTTAGTTGTTTCATTTATGTCTGACTCTTTATGACCCCATTTTTGGAGTTTTCTTGGCAAAGATAAAGGGATGGTTTGCCATTTCCTTTTTCAGCTCATTTTACAGATGGAGAAAGGGAGGCAAACAGGGTAAAGTGACTTGGCCAGAGTCACACAGTAGTAAATGTCTGAGGCCAGATTTGAACTCAATAAAGCATCCCCATTCTAAAAATAAATCAAGCATTTCTCAAAATAAACTCAAAGAAGACTCCTACTATGGCAAGTCACATCTTTTAAACATCTTTTCCAAGTCAGTCTATTCCATTGTTAGCTGGGTCTGATTGTTAGAATGAGTTTCTGGATACCACATGGAATCTATGTCCCTATAATTTCCACATGGTGTTCCCATTTTTGTCGAGAAGAGTAAGTCCTATATCTCTTTCCTTTCAGATTTAGGAAGAAAGCTGTCACCTTATCCCTAAACATCTCCAAAGTACTTAGACATACTGAATAGTAACATGGTTTATACCTGGAAGGGAGCTCTGAGGTTATTCAATACTTTGACTTAGCAGATGAGGAAACTGAATCCTGGAAAGGAGAAACAGTACTTTCATTTATTCTGTCTTTGTCATGGTCTCCGGCACTGGCAACATTACAGGAGCCTTGCTCTGGATTCCCTCCAGCTGGTTATTGTTCCTCTTAAGACAAGGTTGTGAATTAGCCCAATAGTTCACTTTGGGAGAGGATTAGATTCATAAAATGTTACTTAGAAACACTCAGAGAGATCATCTAGCCTTACCCCTATTATTTTCCAGATGAGGACCCTGACTTCCAGATTATGCAAGTTGATTGTCCGTGGTCACATAGCTCATTAGTAACTGTCTGTTGAAATGGGAGAAAGTTGGTCCCATGATGCTCTTGACCTAAAGACATGACAGCTGAGACCCTGGCTCATCATTTTGTATTAAATCCTTTCTCTCTAGAAGCAGCAGCAAGACATAAGAGATAGAGAAGTGGCCTTGGAGCCAGGAAGATCTATATTTAAGTCCTACTTCTGACACATACAGGCTCTGTGAACCTGGTCAAGTCACAACCTATCAATGCCTAAGGCATGTGTCTAAAACAATAATTTGCAGAGAAAGAGCCAGTCTGTGTTGGTAGACAGACTTTGGGCCTCTAGGAAGACCTAAGAGCAGAATTTAGATAGGGCAGTAGAGTGTTAGATTTGGATTTTTAGTGAAATGAATTTTAATCCAGCATCAGACACTACCTGTGCATCCCTGGGCAAGTCACTTCACCTTTCTCAGCCTCCGTTTCCTCTTCTGTCAAAAGGGCATCCATGAAATACCATGTAAAGAGCTTTTCAAAGCTTAAAGCGCTGTCAAAATGCCAGCTAGATCAATGAATTCACAAGAGTAGTTCCTCTTTCCATCCTACTTTATAAACTCATGGACAGAAAAATTAAAACAGAAGCAAAAATTTAACCTAGAAAAAAAATATGCCATGTGAATTCTGAAAATGCACCTCTAAGATCACAACTAGCCCTTAAAATGTCACATCATTGGTATAATCAAATTTTCTCAGCCATTGGAAAATTCCTTCTAAGTCTTCTTCAACTTTTAAGTAAAATAGGCCTGAAATTTATATATCCAAAACACAGATGCAGAGGTAGAAGTCATTTTATGTTATTTTATGCATTTATTTTTTAAAATTTTTTCATTAACTTTTCATTTACAACATTCAATTCCACAATCCCTTGAGTTCCAAATTTTCTCCCCCTCTCTCTCTTCCCCCAACCTCCCCTCTCCCATGGCAGGATGCAATCTGATATAGGTTCTACAAATACCTTTGCATTAAACATTAGTCAAGTTGTAAAGAAGAGTTATAACCAATGGAGTAAACAATAAGAAAGAAGGAACAAAACAAAACACAAAAGAGAGAGAGAGCAAATAGTTTCCTCCGATCTGCATTCAGACTCTGCAGTTCTTTCTCTGGATGTGGATAGCCTTTTCTATCACGAGTCTTTTGGAATCTTCTTCTAACCTTGCATTGCTGAGAGGAGCCCAGTCTATCAAAGTTAGCCAGAACAGATATGTGTCTGTAATTGTGTACAAAGTTCTCCTGGTTCTGCTCTCCTCATTCAGCATCAGTTTATATAAGTCTCTCCGGGTTATTATGAAGTCTGTCTGCTCCTCATTTCTTATAGCACAGTAGCATTCCATTCCATTCATATACAACAACTTGTTTAGCCATTCCCCAATCAAAGGGCACTCCATTGATTTCCAGTTAATTGTCACCACAAAAAGATCTGCTATAAATATTTTTGCACACATGGGGCCTCCTCCCACTTGTAAGATCTCTTTGGGATACAGCCCAATACAGTTGGTATTGCTGGGTCAAAGGGTATGCACATTTTGGTAGTCCTTTGGGTGTAGCTCCAAATTGCTCTCTGGAATGCTTGGATCAAAAGAAGTTATTTAATCATGTTACCTTCACATACTTACCTAATACTTTTTTACACTTTGAATCATTTTCCCATCCAACTGAGGTTAGTTCTCACAATAATTCTTCAGAGGTAAGTAGGGGAGACCTTGTGATCCACATTTTACAGATGAAATTACCAACTTTCAGAGAAATTAAGTGACCTGCCCAAGTTCACACACTTAGTAAATGGCTTAGGAAGGCTTGGATTGTAAGTTCCTCACTCCTGATCTGAGGTACTTTCTTCTGCTCCCTCATTGCCTCCCAAGAATAGACAGATGGATGTTAATACTGTTTATAAGTAGGTGTTTCAAATGATAGTGGCTTTCAATTGAATTCAGCCAAAATGAAGGGAGGTAAATAGGGAAAGAATAAACATTGATTGAGCACCTACAATTTGCCAGCAATTTACAAATATTATTTCATTGTATCCTCAAATGGATTAATCACCCGTTTGGTACAAGACTCTATGAAAAATTCTAGGTGAACAGACATAAATAAGACAGTCTTTGCCCCTCAAGGAGTTTAAAATTTGGGAGATAAGACACGCACACGAATAAAAAAATAGTACAAACCAGTACTGAGGGTGATTAGAGATACCACCAGCATCATGCCACCTGACCCAGACCTGTTGAGAGACTGTGGAAGGGTTCAGAAAGAATGACACTGATGTTGCTGGCACTGTAACATAGTCATCATCTCCTATCCTCCTGGTGTAGTCTGTGTCTAATATGGAGTTCTTAGCCTTTTTTGTGTCATAGACTTATTTGGCAGTTTGGTAAAGTCTTCTCAGAATAATGGTTGGTTTTTGTTTCTATTTTGGGGGGGGGATGAAAGAAATACTAGGCTTCAGTTAGACGTTTGTGAAAATAAAGATGAATTTTTTTTTCCCATTCAAGCTCATGGTCTAAGGCAGGGCTTTCTAAACTTTTTCTACTTGCCACCCCTTTTTACCCTCTGGAGGCATTCATTGGCAATTGCATGGCCTGAGGGCATTCACAGTGCAAAGTGTGCCTGCTGTGTGTTAGAACCAAGACTGTAACAAAGTTATTTGATGCTACAAGGACAAGTGCTGCCAGAAACACCTTGGATTCATTATGCTTTTGATTTTTAATTAATTTTTGGTCATTGTGCATTCAGAAGCCTTTTACTGTTGCTAAATTTGTCATGATCCCTTAAGGGGTCGTGACCCACAGTTTAAGAAGCACTGACCCTTACAGGGACCTTACACACACACACACACACACACACACACACACACACACACACACACACATACACGACGCACTCACTCACGCACCCACAAAAAAAGAACCACCCATAAAACTCAGAGCCTCCATAGCCACATGGCTTTGCCAGAATCCTCACTCACCTCTCTCTCTTAATCTCTTTCTTGTCACTACATTCATCTCTATAGCCAAGACACCAGAAAGACTGAAGGATCAGAGAATCATGGCTCTAGAGGTGAAAGGGACCTCAGAGTCCACCTAGTCTATCCTCCTCGTTTCAGACTTGACACTGACCTATAAGCCTAGACTCTCCTTAATTTTTTTTTTTTTTTGCTTTTTGGAGGGCAATTGGGGTTAAGTGACTTGCCCAAGGCCACACGACTAGTTTTTGTGTGAAGTGTCTGAGGACGTATTTGAACTCAGGTCCTCCTGATTCCAGGGCTGGTGCTCTATTCACTGCACCACCTAGCTGGCCCTGACTCTCCTTAATTTTCAAAGCTGCCTGCTGGCATCCTCAAAGTTTTATCCCAATTTTACAGATGACAATACCAAAACTGAGAAAGTTACATAGCTTCATTGGGGCCACTGGCAGAAGTGGCTGCCTTCCTTTTCATATAGATTGATCATACTTTTATTTACAGTAACACATAAAACCATGGACGTTCAGAGATGGGAGAAGTCACTTCTAAATTCTTTGCCTTTCCACTTCCTTTGCAGGTATCAGCCATGGATCTGTGGTAGCAGGAGTTATTGGCGCAAAGAAGCCACAGTATGATATCTGGGGCAAAACCGTCAACCTGGCAAGTCGTATGGATAGCACGGGCGTCAGTGGCCGAATCCAAGTGCCTGAGGAGACGTATCTCATCCTGAAGGACCAAGGCTTTGCTTTTGACTACAGAGGAGAGATTTATGTCAAAGGCATCAGTGAACAGGAAGGAAAAATCAAAACGTATTTTCTTCTGGGAAGAGTACAACCCAATCCATTAATCTTACCACCAAGAAAACTGCCTGGACAGTACTCCTTAGCAGCTGTTGTCCTGGGACTGGTTCAATCACTTAACAGGCAAAGACAGAAGCAAATACTCAATGAGAACAACAATCCTGGCATCATAAAGGCTCATTATAACCGACGGACTTTGTTGACTGCCAGTGGACCTGAACCAGCAGCACAAGCAGAAGGCGTTGATAAATCTGACTTGCCATAATAAGCATTTTCTTTGTGTTCCTTTTTTTTGTATTTCTTTTATATATGAAAAAAATAAATATACTAATAAAAAGGTTTAATTTTTTTTAGAATAAGGATGCTTTTACTGATCTTTGGTGGGTACCAGGTAGAAGAGACCAGTCATAGAGTCACAGAGTGAAAGGGACCACTGAGATCATCTAACCCAGCATCCTCATTTTAAAGATGAGGGAACTGAGGACCAGAGTGAAGCAACTTGCCCAGACAAATTAGTCGCAGAGCCATGATCAGAACAGTCAAGCCCCAAAGTTTGCAATCTAATGTTCTATCCACTGCACCATACTCTCTAAAAAAAAGTTTTTTTTAATCATTTTTTTCTAGTCTAATTTTTGTTTATGACATCTGGAAACATACAAAGTAGATTGCAGTTGCAGCAGGAACGGGTCTGGTTTGAAGGATCATAGCTCAGTAGACCCTTGAAAATAGTAGCTTTTGCAATAGAAACATGATTGGCAAGTCTTTAGTGAAAACTAGATATGAAAGGAGACATGGGGAGGTCACAGCTGACTGCACTTTCCAGTCTGTAGTTATTGATAACATTTCATGCATAAAACCCAAGGATTATTTGTGTGCAAACTCTTGCTCCAAGTAGTTATACTTGGACTGTAGGAGTGAACAGTATTTACAAATCCAAAGCAATAATAACAATCCTTGAAATATATTTGACACTTTCTACTTCCCAAAGCACTTTCACATATATTATCTCCTTTGATAAGGAAAATGTGTGGACTAGAATAATCTAAGAGGCAGAAGTTATGAGATAAGGCATAGAAAGATGCCGGGATCCTGTCGCAATTGGTGAAGAATGTAAGGAAATAATTTCTGCACTTATATAAATGTTGGTTCAAGTACAGCCTTAAAGAGGCCATTACTTTGGTGAATTCTCAAGCATGGGTGAAAGCCTTTTTGAAATGCATTTGATATACTTGATCTTTTAAAATAGGACAGGTAAACTCAAGGATTATAAACCCATCATTTCTTTTTTAAAAAAAAATGCCATATACACATGCACTCGTGCACACACACACACATACACACATATAAGCAAAAAATAATGACATCAGCAATAATATATCATTCATATAACACTTGACAGGTTTTTTGGTGCATGTTCATAAAAATCATCTCTCCTGAATCTCATAATAACCCAGTGAAATAGTTGAGAGGTATTGCTATCCCTGTTGTACAGATGAGACTCAGAGAGAAGTAACTTGCATAAATTCAAGTCTAGTATTGAAACTCAGAAACAAATTTGCTTCCATTTCAATCCAACAAATCAGACAGAAGTTTCTCCATGATAACAGGGGTATTTTTTTTTTCAGGTGCACAAAGCTCAACCACGCATTGATTACTTAGGTGAAATTTTACTTCAAAAATAAATATGGCAATCCACAAAATTACTTCTTTGCAAGAAGAATTTTTGTTTTAACACGAAAACCCTAACATCACCCATTCATATACTAAGAATACAAAGGAATTGTTAATGGATTATTCTATCCCAGTGTTCAGATGGTCTATTTGGAAGTCTTACCCAGAGAAAGTCTCAGAAATTAAGTTCCCAGTAGAACCACAAAAGTTTTCAAGAGCCACCAGGGAAAGAAGTGGGGAAACATTTCAGCCCTAAACACCTGAAAAGGTCTTATTAAAAAAAAAAATTTCACAAAGAACTGAGTCTACCATCATCTAGAAGATTCCAGCTTCCAAAAAGTTTTGTCCAATTAGGGGAAGAATCATAAACCCCTAATCCTAAAAAGTTCAATCAGGTTAATGCAATGCCCAGAGTTCTGGATTTTGATTTAGAACAGTGGTCATGACCCCTATGGGGGTTGAACAACCTTTTCACAAGGGTCGCCTAAGGCCATGAGAAAACACATATTTCCAGTGGTTTTAGGAACCGAGACACTGCTCCTCTATCCATCTCCAGGCAGGTCTGCCCACATGCAGATACGCCCACATATGAGTATTAAAGGGTCACAGCATTAGGAAGGTTGAGAACCACTGATTGAGAGGATCTAAGTTCACATCTTGGATTTGCTACATACTATTCATGTGATGTTAGCCAAGTCAGCCTCTCTGGGTATCAGTCTCTTCATCTGTAAAATGAGATGGTTAAACTAGATGACCTCTAAGGTAAGCTACATTTCTAAACCTATGACCTTATGTCCTATGCCCAGACAAAGGAAGACTTTATTTCTAATTATTATTGCTAATAAAAAAATTTCTAATATGTTATAGATCAAAAATTTCTTAGAGATCATCTAAATCCAACCCACTCATTTTACAGATTGGGTAAACTAAGGCCCAGATATATGAAGTGATGTGTCCAAAGACACACAGAATTTATGCCCAGTTCCTCTACTCCAGAATTAGTATTCTTTTAGTAAAAAGTCACGTACCTTTACCCCTTTCATTCCAATATTTCAAGTTCAGCAAGGGTTCCATCCCTTTTCAACCCACAAGTAACATCTTTTCACTATCTGGTGACATGGGATCAAGAGGAAAAATGACTCTAGCCTTCTTATAACATTTTACCTTCCTTTTCTCATGCTTCATGAGACATGACTTCAAAAGTCCCTTTACCAAACAGGTTATAGACATTTTCTAGCTTGTCAGAGTTCTTTCTTTTAAAAAATGGCACTCAGAATCTGACACAATATTCTAGATATAAACTAACTAGAAAAGCATATAATATGATTAACACCTCCTACAGCTAGACCCTAGTGCTGCCCCAAATTGCATGCTTTGGTTGCAGAGTCACCACAGAGAGATACTTGCTTCCTATCACTCATTGTCTCCCCATTAATAGATGGATGTTAATATTATTCATATCTCAAATGACTTAATATTTGTAAAGTGCTTAACACAGTGCCTAACACATAATAAGTACTTATAAATAATTGCTTATTTCCTCCTCAACCCCAAAGGTGAGTGTTTGAAATGAACTAGAATTTCTCACTATAACACCTCTGACAAGGGATTTTCCAGCATTTGATTGGACACCTTCAGTGATGAGAAACTCAGAATTTTCCACCAAACAAGGCACTCCTTTCCATTATTGAACTGTTTTTATTATTTGGGGGAGGGGGGGAGGTTTTTTAATTTATATTAACCTCTATTATTTTTACCCACAGATCCTTGTTCTGCCCTCTGGGGCTAAAAAAAAAAAAAAACAACTCTAATCTAACCCCCTTTCCACAGTATAAGCCTTTGCATTCTTGAAGATCCCTATTACACAGCCCTTGTCTTTTCTTCAGCAGTCCAAACAGCTCCACTTTCCATAACTGATCTCCATACAGGATAATATTGAGTCTTCCCAAATTCCCTGTTTCCTGGGCACATTCTGGTTTATTAACATCTCTAAAAATATGGTTCCCAGAACTGAACAGAGCACCCCAGATATTTGTTTTAGGTCACTTTTCTATCATACCTGTTTTCACTCTTATTGCCATCTACCCAGTCTCTTCTCTCTGCACAAATCCCACCAGCCCCTTCCAGAGGACTTCATTAACCTACCAGGTATTCCCAGTACAAATGGCTCGTCCAATCTGCTAATCTAAGAAAGTCTTCCTAAAACCACAGGCAGTTTCCTATCGCTGTAACAAACATTATTTACTTTCTGGTCTGCTGATTTCATTTATTTAAGGAGCATTAAATGCAAGACTACTGAGGAATTAAGCATCATTTCCATTCCTCAGAGAGTACTAAAATAGGAGTCAGCTGAAAAAAAATGCAATTGACAGAAACTCTAACCCTGCCTCATTCCCTCATTGACCTTGCAGAGACAATGTCTGCTCTGATCTTAGAAGCACCAAGGCAAGTTTAAACCTAACCTTACTCAACAGCATCATAGTGACTAAACCAGGCTTAGCTAGATGAAGTCCTAATCTCAAAATGAACTTTGCAAATTATAATAATAGCTAATATCATCGGTAGTATTTACAATAGTACTTAAGGTTTATGAAGCACTTTATAAACACCATCTTCATAACAACCCTGGAAGGTAGGTGCTAGTATTATCTCCATTATTTACATATGGGAAAACTGGACAGATAGGGTAAGGGACTTGCCCAGGGTCACACTGCTATTAAGTGTCTGAGGTTGGATTTGAATGTAGGTCTCCCTGTCTCCAGATCCAGTTCCCTATCCATTGCACCTCTTAACTTCCCTAAATACAACAATCAGAATATCTAAGTCTCATTTATTTGACTCCCAATCCAAATGAAACCCAATTGGCACTAGAGATTCCCACCTGAAATTTTTAGCAAATATGTTTTATCCCATTAGCTTATATGTGTGAACCAGGGGGTCAGGAGGGCATAACCACTTGACCACCACTAATTTTTTTTAATTGCATTAGAAGACATCTTCAAGTATCTAAAAGGCTATCTCAAGGAATAAGAACTAGATCTTCTGATGGTTCCCAGGGGCAAAACTTAAGGCAATTGCAGAGACTGCAGAGAAATAAATTTTGGTTCAATATACAGAAGGAAAAAAAAGGCAGTGAGACATAATGGATGGGGAATTGACCTTGGAAATCAGGAAGACCTAGGTTCAAGGCTCATCTCTGACATATGTTGACTACTTGATCCTCAACAAGTCATTTAGCCTCTCAACCCCTTAGCCAGGCAACTTTCTAAGTCTTAATCTATATGTTGTAAGTCAGGTGGAAATGTACATTAGGTAGAAAGAGTTATACATGAAAAATACATACTCTATAGTATATATAAGATGTCTCAAAAGCAGCTGGGGTGAGTCTTGACTCCATTACAACCTTTGCTTGATTCAGAGATACATGCCATACATGTGTATATACATGTATATGTATATGTACACATAGAGTAACATATGTGGAAAACTTTTTAATGATAAGCACTGTCCAAAAGCATAATTGTTCAGTTCTCTGTCACTAAAAGTCATCATACAGAGTCTGGACAGCCCTTCTTGTTACAGAAATTTTAGAAGAGATTTCAGTACAGGTTGCATAAAATAATCTCAAGGTTCCTTCTTACAACTCAGATTCTGGGATTAGGGAAATTTGAGATCTAGAGAGAGGAAATACTTTGCCTAGGGCAGGGGTGGGGAACTTGCAGCCTCAAGGTCACATGTGACCCTTTGACTGAATCTAAGCTTACCAGTTTGGGTATTCAGTTTTCTGGTATCTAAATAAATGCTTCAGTTCTGTTCTCTACCTGGAGAATCTGGTATATTATACAATCAAACATAATGCAATACTTATAGTCATGGTCTTTATCGTGATCATAGGCACTATAAATATTGCATTGGCGCTACAGTAATGAACTTCAAAAGTTCAAAATGTGGGGTATGGGTTGGGCATAGCTAGAGAAATACTTGTCTGAAAAAAAGATCTAGGGGGTTTAATGGACTACAATCTCAATATTAGTCAACACCGCAAAATGGCTACCAAGAAAGCTAATACAATCCTAAGAAGTAAGAGTAGGGAGATAATGCCCAAAACCCCAGAAGTTATAATTCTGGCATACCATAAATTTCTGTGCCATCCCACATTTCTGGCCAGACCACAAATGGAGCCTTGGGTTCATTGCAAAAGGCCTCTGACAAGCTAGAGAGTATCTAGAGGGCAACCAGGATAGCAAAATGCTTGGATACAAGATCATGTAATAGAGATTAAAGAAACCAGAGATGTTCATATATTTGAAAGATTTATGCAGAAAAGGGAATGAATGTGTCCTGTTTGACTCCAGAGGGTAGAACAAGGAGAAATAGGTAGAAACTGAAGGAAGCAAAGTTATGTTGCTAATAATTAGAGCAATTTAAAAGTTGAATGGGCTGTCACAGAAGGTAATGAATTTACATTGACTTGGAATTTTCAAAAAGAGATGAGATGGTCGTTTGTTGTAGATGGGATTCTCAGTCAAACCCAGATAGGATTAGATGGCCTCCAAAGTCCTTTCCAATTCTTAGATTCTAAAATTCAGTAATTCTGTGAAATTCATTCATTTATTTGAATCCATTATCACTCTACGTGACCAATCAAATGATGGAATTAGTAACTCTTGCTCATTGTTTCCATCTCTCTTCTAACAACTCTGTGTTGCTTATAGTTTTCCAGGTGGCAATTCACCATTTAAGTTAGAAATATATGATGTATTTCTTTTGTCTATTTGAATACCCTGCTACTGGAAGTGAAATTACCTGAGTGTGATTGGACTGACTAGGATATGAGCCAATGGACTAGATATCATTCCCATGAATCTGATTATGTTCTATTATTATGCTATATTGCTGCATATGTGAATTGTGTCCTGATTTAATAAACTGCATCTAAAGGACCTGGCTTACCACTAATTATTCATTTACTAGAATATAATTGAGGCCTAGGGAAAATAGTATGCACCAGTAGTTGTAGCATGTAAGAAGAAAAAAAAAAAAAGCATGTATTTCTTGCCTACTCTATCAGCTCTTTATCTGTCTGTGCTTGTCAGGTGGGGAACATAGTGGACAGAACAAGGCTTAGAGTTAAAAAACCTAGGTTTGAAAATCCACTTTGCTTTCTGGTTATTTCACCAAGGGCAAGTCATTTCAACTTTCTTTGTCTTAGTTTTCTCATCTATAAAGGAAGAATAATACATTTGTGGGGGCAGCTAGGTAGTACAGTGGATAGAGTGCTGGTCCTGGAGTCAGGAAGACTTCTTGAGTTCAAATCTGGCCTCAGATACTTACTAGCCATATGACCCTGGGCAAGTCACTTAACCCTATTTGCCTCAGTTTCCTCATCTGTAAAATGAGCTGCAGAAGGAAATGGCAAACAACTCCAGTATCTTTGCCAAGAAAATCCCCAAAATGAGTCAAAAATCTCACAGAGTCGAATATGACTGAAAAATAACTGAACAGCAAAATAACATTTTACCATCTACTTTACAGGCTTTTGGCTCTGAGCATCAAAATGAGGTACAAATTTGTGGAAACTATAGGAAGCACAAAAGGTGCCACAAAAGGAAAATCTTTCCAAAAAATTAGAACTCTACAAAAATGGAGAGGGCTGTCTCACAGCATGGTAGTTTCCCTGTTGCTAGAGGTCTTCAAATATGTGCCAGGTGAACTTTTTGTAATACATTGCAGAGAACTCAGGCTTTGAGCAGGAATACTGTTATGCATCAGGGAGACAGAGATTACAACTGTCATTTGAAGAATTAAAAAAACGTTTATCACACAGAAAACAATGGAGAAGTGCATGGTGGGTGGGAGTAAACTACAATGGGAATCACCAAAAGAAAACAGGAGTCAAAGATACTATCAGGAGAGCATATCCAATTCAAATCAATAAACATTTACGAAGTGCCAGGCACCGTGCTAAGTGCTGAAGATACAACTAACCAAAAGGATAGTTCCTGCCCTCAAGGAGCTTACAATCTAAAGGGAGAGACAATACACAAAAGGAGGCAGGAAAACAGTGCAGTACCCCAGAGGGTATCTTATTCCATGCAGTTGAAACCCCAGAGCAACAGATGCAAAGTGGAGATCAGTTTCTGCCCTCTATAAAGGAAGGAAGTGAGAAGAGTTTGCTACTCCAATCCTCCAATCAGAGGGAAGAGGAAGCTAATGGTGGTAGTGTTGATCCAGGCTTCAGTTAGCAACACGGTGGTGAGTTCAGAAGTGATTAGTTTGCCCTGGTTAGGGGTGGAGTAGAGAATCTTGTTCCCTAGAGGTGAAACCAGACAGAGCAGCAGATGCAAAGAGAAGACAGAAGACAGGGTATTTCCTTGGCAAGAATGACGGATGACAGGTATTCAGCCATAATGTGTCAGAGGAAAACAAGAAAGTCCTCTAGCATATTGGATAGACCCTATATAGCAAACTCTTGGGAGAACACAGACAAAAGCTGCTCAGGATGGCCAAGCATAGAGGAGTTACCAACTGTATTTGGAGGGGGTGAAACTCCCCAGTTGATGAGGTCAAAGATCTATTTGAATATTTAAGCAATGTAGCAGCATTGTTTCCCAAAGAACAGAGGAGTTACCTTCAGGATTTACCTTTGGGTCAGTAGTAGCTGAGAAGAATGACTTCATCTGTCAGTGATATCAGATGAAAATGAACTTAGTGGGCCCAAACCGATAGAGGGACTGAATCGACTGTGTCCCAAAGGTATTGGGGGAAATTGTTTGAACTTGTTTTTTGCTATATCTTTGAAATAAAAATTCTTTTTTCAAATCTAATTGATGTGAAGTGGTGAAATAGAATTAATTGCTAGTGGCTAACCACGGGGGAAACACAAACAAAGAGGGCTTGAGTCATTGACAGTAGAGAAGAGACATTCATTGTCCCTCCAGATACCCTAGAACTCTGAGAGTCCTTGGATCTGAGAGAGTGAATCAAAACATATTTGTTATAGCTATAACATACAATATTACATAAACACATTGGATGGTTAGTAAACTAAGGTTTAGGTGAAACCAAGAAAGGAAGTTATCAGTGACCAAGGGGATGAGGGAAGTCTTCATGAAGGAAGAGGCATTTGTGTTCTGTTCTAAAGGATAACAGAAATTCAAAAGTTGAAGAGAGGGAGGAAACATTTCATTCATGGAAAAATGTTAGCAAAGTCTAGGAGGTTAAGAGAACATAAGCCACATTTACAGGGAGGTACCTTACCAAAGGTAGACCAGTTTGACCATCATGTAGCCCATCAAATGGAGAATTTCCCATGGGTATTTTCTCAAGTCAAGAAATCCAAATGGCAAATGTGTTTAGAGGTAGCTAGATGGCACAGTGGATAAATCACCAAGTCTGGAGTCAGGAAGACTCAAGTTCAAATCCAACTTCAGACAGTAGCTATGTGACCATAGGCAAGTCACAACTTCTGTATGCCTCAGTTTCCTCAACTGTAATATGTGGATAATAATAGCCCCTATTTCACAGGATTGTTGTAAAGTTTAACTGAGATAATATTTATAAAGCTCTTAGCACACTGCCTGGCATATAGTAGGCATTTAATAAATGTTTCCTTCGCACTCATCTTATTCAGTCTGGTACTAGAAATGTTAGCAGTAGCAATTAGAGAAGAAAAAGAAATTGAAGGAATCAAATTAGGCAAAGAAGAGTCTAAGCTATCACTCTTTGCAGATGATATGATGATATACTTAGAGAATCAAGTAAAAAACTTCCTGAGACGATAAATAAATTGGGCAGAGTTGCAGGATATAAAATAAACCCACATAAATCCTCGGCATTCCTATATATTTCTAACTCAAGAGATAAAAAGAGAAATCCCATTTAAAGTTACTGTAGACATTATAAAATATTTGGGAATCTACCTGCCAAAACAAACCCAGGACCTATATGAACACAGCTACAAAATAGTTTTCACACAAATAAAGTCAGATCTAACTAATTGGAAAAACATCAATTGCTCATGGCTGGGTCGAGCTAATATAATAAAAATGACAATTTTACCTAAATTAAATTACATATTTAGTGCCATACCAATCAATCTACCAAAAAATTACTTTATAGAGCTAGAAAAAAAT
>CM053587.1:273566184-273627452 GCA_028646515.1 Pseudochirops corinnae
TTATTGGAGGCCTCTGGTGGGGGCGCTCTGGCTGTGTTCTTCTCCTCCCTCTCTCTCCCATGATCTTTCTTTTCCCCAAAGAAGGAATCTAGGGTTTGGGAGCTGTTCTTACTTTGCTTCTTATGCTTATTCTTACTCATGGTTGTTCAGTCCGTGATTTTTTTTTTTTAATCTCTGTGTGGCTCTGCTTCCAGAAGGGAAAGCTCTGTCCCAAATCGCTGGGGTCCTCCTGGCTGCCGTAGCTCTCAGGAATCTGCTGGGACCCTTCCTACTTACTTCTGGCTCGCTGGATAATGAGGACTCCAAGACCGAGGCCCAAGACGGCAATCCGGATCCAGGCCGCTCAACGTGAGAGCACTGGCCTCAGAACAATCGCTCAGTCCCCCTGCTGTCTGCAGGCCGTGCGTGGGAAGCTGCAACGCAGAGGTGGGTGCAAAACCTCTGCCTTTCACTTTTCCGCCTTGGAGGCCTTTCGGCCGGACTGCTTTTCTCCCAATTTCGCAAGTCCCAGTCACCTAGTTCTGAACGCTGCTGGCAGCTGCCACTAATCCACTCACCAGAGAGGCTCCTCCACTCCTCCCATCCAGCCGCCCCTGGGGCACAGCCACGGCTTCAGGCCAGGCTGGTTTCGATTCACAGCGCTGATATGGTTCCTTGTAGCTGAGCTAACTTTAGTGGGAAGTATCTTTGTGTGCGTTTTGGAGTTCTAGGATTGGTTTAGAGTCCTATTTTATGGGTATTTTGGGGTGGCTATGTGAGAGCTGCGATATGTTGCTGCTGCTATGCCGCCATCTTGGCTCCGCCCCCCCCCCTCCCCCGCCCCGTCCTTCATTCTTAAAGATGACCATGGCATGAGGAAGAGAATACCATGACTTGCAAGTGAATTGGATTTAAGTGAGAGAAGGCTGTGCAAAGTCACCAGCCTCACATTCTTCTCTGGAGCCAAATGTTGAAATCTCCAGGTAAACAACAGCCAAAAAAAACAAAACCCTAATGAGCTCTTAAGGACATATGGTGTCCAGGACTAAGGAAATAAGAGTTCTGCTATACACTTAACCCTGGTCAGACCATATTTGTATTCTTGTGTTTAGTTCTGCATATCACTTTATGGGAAGGGGAATTGATGAGCTAGATAACACCCATAGAAGAATCATCAGATTGATGAAAAGCAGCAAGACCACATTTTGTGAAAATCAGTTGAAGGAAATGGGGTTCTTTATCCTGTAGAAGATTCAGGAGTGGGTAGGATAACTGGGGGGACAAGGTAGTAAAATGGAACAGGCATTGTATTTGGAGTCAAAGGACCATAGTTCAAATCCTATCTCTGACACTTACTACCCATGCAATTCTGGGCAAGTAACTTGATGTTTTCCTCATCCTTAATATGAAGAGGTTGTAAAATATAGCTTCTGAGGAACCTTCTAACTTTTTGTCTATGATCCTATGATTCTAAGTATTTGAAAGAAATGTCGTGTAAAAGAGATATTTTATTTGTTATGTTTGACCCCAGTCCAACCCAACAAGATTTGTCAAGCCCTATTACGTAGGGGCTTAACAAGATGCAATGACAGTTGCTTGGGAACATAAAGACAAAAACAAAATAAGACAAATAAATTCTTGGCTTCAAGAAGATTCCATTAGTGTGAAGGGAATGAAGGAGGAAAATGGTCAAAGAGAGGTACACAATGTAGTTCTAAATAAATAAGGATTGTGGACATATTTATGGAAAAGATTCAGTAAACAAATAAAAGAGATCTGGAGTCTTCTCATTTTCTAGATCCCTCTCTCGCTAATCTATGATGTTCTTCTCTGCTTTAAACCCCTGTATACTCAGGACTTTGGAAAAAGTAAAATGCAGAACTAGAAACAATGGGAGACAAGTTTCCAAAAGGAAAATTTAGGAAGAGAATGAGATAGTATGGAAATCTATGGAAACAAAAAGGGAGTTTTAAAGATTTATTGAGATAAAGGAAGATTGAAAGGGAGAGAATAATGGCTAGTATTGAATGGGATGATGATATTAGATAATGAAGAGAGGACAAAGCTGCTCAAATCTTTGTTTCCATTTTATCTGTGCATAGAAATATTTGGACTAGACAGGCAAGAATAAAAAGGGGCAGTAAGAATTGAAAATTAAGATAAATAGAAAGATAGTTTTAAAAAAAGGCATCTTTATGAAGTCAAGTCAGCAGGCTCAGACAGATATATTCAGATACAGGAAGAAATGGCTAAAATAATTCCTGAAATATTATTATATTTGATGGTTTGTGAGCAACAGAGAGACATTGAAGAATTGGGAAGAAGAGAGAGAGAGGGGGGGGAGGGGAGGGAAGGAAAGGGGAGAGGAAGGGAGGAGGGGACAGGAGAAGAATGGAGAGAAAAGAAAAAAAATTGAATCTGCAAACTATGAGCCAATTCATTTGACTTCATTTTCCTAGAACACTTCTAAAAATTCTAGGAATCATTAAAGAACATCAAGAAAATTAAATGGTGATCACAAAGAAGAAACATGACTTCATGAAGAGAGGGTTATGATGAGCAAACCTATGTCATTTCCTTTTTTTTTAACAGAGTTACTAGACTAGTAGAATAAGGTAATGCTGTAATATAGTTTACCTGAATTTTAACAAAATCTATGGCAGATTTTCTCATATTTTTCTTGTGGGAAAATTGGGGAAATTTGAGCTAGATGACAGAATTAGGTGCACTTAGAAATGGTTAAAGACTTCCATCCAAAGAATTGTCATTAATGGTTTGATGTTATCTTGGTCAGGGGTCTCCAGCTTAACATCCTAGGGATCTGTGCTTGACCTTGTGCTATTTAACTTTTCATCAATTACTTGAATACATGTGTCACTGGCATGCTTATCAGTTTTAGAGATGACTCACAGCTGGGAAGAACAGCTAACACATTGGACAACAGTCCAGATCCAAAAAAATAAAAAAATCTAATAAATTGCAATTATATAAATCTGAAAGTGGTGTTACACTTTGGCTGAAATAATCTACTTTATAAATACAAGATGATGGAGCAGTAAGAGGGCAGCCATTCATCTGAAGATCTTGGAATTTTAGTAGAATCCAACCTCAGAACTATTTAACAGTATCATATGGCAATGAAGAAAATTGATACAATCTTCAGCTACCTTATAAGAGGCAAAGAATCCAGAGCTAAGGACCTAATAGTTCTACTGTTCTCTGCCCTCATTAGACCACATTTAGAGGACCAGTTCAGTTCTAGGAACCATATTTGAGGATCAATACTTATAGACTGGACACCAACTGGTAGTGAGAAACTAGATGATGAAGGGCTTGAAACTATGCCATGTATCAATTGAAAGAACTAGGGATCTTTAGTTGGAACAAGAGAAGACTGGGGGATATGGTAACTGTCTTCACGTATCTGAAAGGCTATAGAAAAGGGATTTGATGTTACTGTGACAGAAGAGATAGTGAATGAAAGAAGTGGTTTCAGAGAAATTTGGGAAGAAATATATAAACTGATGTAGAATGAATCAAGTAGAACCAGAGTAATGAATACAATAATCTCGTTTGAAAGAAAAACAATTTTTCAGATACTTAAGAAATCCATTCAGTGAAATGATCCTTTACAATTACATTAGACTGATAAAGAAGTATGCTACCTGTCTCCTGGAAGAGAGGAGATAGACTCAAGAAGCAAAATGAGACAATCACAATTTATGTACTCTGCAGCCCTCCATCTGATGAGCTCATACACGTGAAGGTGAAAGTTACCATAGGATCAAAGATTTAGAATGAGGAAGGAGTTGAATGAGTTCCAATTTCTCATCAATTTACAGTAAGAGGAAATTGGAGCCCAAAGAAGTGAAGTGATTCATCTAATGTCACATAATCATTAAGAGGCATACCCTGGCCCCCATCAGTCTAGCTTTAGGACTCTTTTCACTGTGCCATGCTAGACTTGCAGATGAAAAGTAATCTTGGTTCGACTTACAATCATTTGCCTAAATCATAGTAACCCTCTATTCTCCTGTACTCTCCTACACCCTTCTTCATTGCTTTGTTATATCACAAATGACAATGTGGTTGGGGAGCAGCAGCATTTTTAAGGAAGTTTTTGTGAGTGCATGAAGGATATGTCATGTAATGCTCTGGTTACTATGGCAATTTTTATTGGCTAATTGGGTTTGCAGAAACATCTTGATTCATCATTAGTTACTGAGCTAAAAATAGTCACTTACCATGAGGTTGTTTTCTTTTATAATGCATTTGCTGCTCAAGGTTCATAAAGAAACAGAATATACTTTTACAATTGTAGTCTTCCTACCTCACTTGTGATTTTGTTCCTCTCCCCACCCCCCTAACTTAGGGTACTTTGAGGACACCCAGGCCTCTTGCCCAAGCAAAACATCTGCAGACACTTCTAGGCCAAAGAGCTGATTTCTTGTGTCCCACATTCTTTTCTCCCATAGGTCCCCCAGGGCTCAGCCCACCTGCTTCATTGGTCTATTGCCACTACCTACTTTCCCCTTAAGTTTCTGTTTATGGTCAGACACAGATATCTTTAGTTCTTAACCCATTTAAAGAGCCTCAATGACTGACAGGTCTAGAACTTAGTGAGTGGCTAAAGTTCCAGTCATCAACTCTGCCAACTATTTACCCTAGGTTCTCTTGTGTGACACACCCCTCAGGTAACACTAAGGCATGCATAGGAGTGAGAAATGTTTTTTAAAATTATATCATTACAACTTTACAACAGAAAAGCATTTTACTTTAATTATAATAAACAATTAATTTCCATCAACTATATGAGAGGTTCTCTTCCCTCACAAGGGCAGCTAGGTGGTGCAATGGATAGAGTGCTGGCCCTGGAATAAAAAGGACCACAGTTCAAACCCATCCTTAGACACTTACTAGCTGTGTGACCTTGGTAAAGCCACTTTACCTTGTTTGCCTCAGTTCCTCAACTGAAAAAAAATGAGCTGGAGAAGTAAATGCAAACGGCTTCAGTATCTTTGCCAAGAAAATGCCAAATAGGATCTGTGGTGAATTGGACATCACTGAAACAACTCAAAAATGATAAATTCCCCCACAAGGACTATGTTTAATTACATGATTACAAAAACCCTTAATATTAAATGTCACAGAAGGGCATCAGATTGGTACAGTCAAGATTCATTGTTCAGAACAAAATTATCTAGTCTAGTTAAACACTTTAGAGAGAATAACATCATAAAGTCGCCCATCCCCTAGCAATTTCTCAGGAAAAGCATACATATTAAAGGAGAAAAAAAAATATTTTTTCCAGTCAACAGATTTTATTTATTTTTAGCAAATATGTATGGAGTGGCTACAATATGCACGATATGAAGTTTGTTCTGCAGAGTCAAGAAGCTAGAGTCTTTAAAAAAATGTGTCTCAATTTAAGGACCAAACACTGTCAAAAGTGCATAAGGAAGAACAATGGGCAAATTGACAAATGATCCTTGCTTATGGATAACTTTTTTCTTCTCTTCTTCTTAAAAGTGAATAGAATGTTCAACACCCCTCCAGTTTTAAGACAATCAGTAGTCATGAGTAAATGAAAATATGTCCAACATTTTCAATAAGCAGGTTTAAATGTCACAAAAGTGCGTCAGATTCAGCCAATCCTTTCATGAACTCTGTCATTTCAGTATAATTTTGTTTATAAGTATCTAAAATTATACTATGTTTGCTAGTTGTTTTGTGTGGGGTTTTTATGTCTTAAAAATAAATTTGTGGACATTGACAATTTTTTTATACTTCTTGAAATCTCATTCAGTGTTATATATGCTCAATAAATAATCTTGATTTTTAGAATAATATTAGCCAGCATTTAATTCCCTAATATTTGCAAAGTACTTCATAAATATTATTTCATTTTATCTTCACAACAACCCTGATAAGTATGTGCTATTATTATTCCATTTTACGTGAGGAAACTGAGGCAGACGTTTAAGTTATGTGTAATAAATGCTCCAAAAATACAATCACAATATTATATATGTATATAGTATTATATAATGTACTATATAAATGATGCCTTACCAAACACTTTAATGTACTTGGGGCATTACTACATGGGATGGAAGGGAAGACTACATAACCCTATTTGACCCTCACAACAAGAAACGTTTGCTTCCATTTTAAACACAGGAAAATTGAAACACAGAGAAGATTAGAAAAAAAAAAAATTATATATGATCACACAAACAGGACTCATAGCCAGGTAGGTGTTCTGATCCTTGTTCTTTTGCAGTTTGCACAGTACCGTGGAATCCAACCAAAGAGATTTTTTAAAAACATGAAAAGGTGCTCTCTCTCTCTCTCTCTCTCTCTCTCTCTCTCTCTCTCTATATATATATATATATATACATATATTATATATATATATATATATATATATATATATATAATATTCATAGCAGCTCTTTTTCACAGTGGCAAAAACCTGGAAACTAAAGGGATGTTCGTCAACTGAGGAACAGCTACATAAATACTGGTATATGAACATGAGAGAATATTATAGCATTGTAAAAAATTGAGGAAATTGGTGATTTCAAAGAGATATGGAAAATAAAGTGAAGAGAACCAAACAATTTATATTATAACATCAATTTTTCAAAATATGAATAATTTTGAAGACACACAATATGATGAAGAATGAAATGAGTAAAACTCTGAACTTTGAAAGGTGTAAGACAATGATCAATAAAATGACCATCCATTACTACAGAGAAATGACAATAAAGCATACAGTCCACCTCCTCAAAGAGAAATGATGGGCTGTGGGTGCAGAATGAGACATACACACAAATATGTATGTGTGTACACATGCATACATGTATATATGTATGCGTGTGCATAGTGCATATATGTGCATGTATATGCATGTGTATGCATGTCTGTATATATGTGTATATGTATGTAAGTGCATATATGCATGCATGTGTATGTGTGTATATATGTATGTCTATATGTGTGTGTATTCATGTACATGTGTGTATGTGTATGTGTTGTGTATATGTGTGCGTGTGCATATATGCATGCATGTGTATGTGTATACATATATGTGTGTGTGTATATGTATGAGTGTGTGTATATGTCTCCAGCCAATGAGGAAATTTGTTTTGCTTAACTATGCATATTTGTTGCAAAGCATTTTGGGTTTTTTTTTAATGGATTGGGGGGAGGAAGAGAAAATAAATTTCTGTTCATTAAAAATCCTTAAAAATACTGAGGGTTGGAGGGCACAGTTGTCAAATGGTGCATGTTTTTTCAGATGAGACTATTGTGTTGTTATTTTGCTTAATTGTTTTATTTTGTCATAAGAGAGCAATGCAGGGGAAGTGATCTGAAATGTTTGTAACATAAAAACAAAATGTGTCCATATGACATTTTTAATGTCTTTGAGTGGTCAATGCTGCGCAGTCCTTTTTCAGTCATGATCCCATTTGAAGTTTTCTTCACAAAGATATTGGCATAGCTGGCTATTTCTTTCTTCAGCTCATTTTACAAATGAGGAACTGAGGGAAGTAGGCTTAAGTGACTTATTGAGTGGCTACAATATGCAGGATATGAAGTTTGTTCTACAGAGTCAAAAGGCTAGAGTCTTTTAAAAATGTGTCAAAATTTAAGGACCAAACATTGCCAGAAGTCCATAAGGAAGAACAATTGGCAAATTCACAAATGATCCCTGCTTATGCAAGGCTCTGGTCACACAGCTAGTAATTGTATGAGGCCAAATTTGAACATGGGAATATGAATCTTCCCGACTCCAGGCCCTGCACTCTATCTACTATGCCACCTAGTGTACCACGTGTTTAATATTTTTTAATTGATTTGGATCATAGATTAATAGAATGTCAGGACTGGAAAGGAACTTTAAATTCATTTAGTCTAAAGTACTCAATTTATGAGTGAGGATTCTGAGGCTAAAAGTAGTTACTCAAGGTCACACAATGAGCTTAGAAACTGGTTCCCTCAGAAACCCAGGTCATATATTCTCTTTCCACCACGCTTATTAACAAAATGTATGTTGCTTACAGGCAAACATTGTATATCTTACCGCCTTTTAAAAATTGTTCTTGGTTCCAATAATAGTCTTGAACATAGTAGGTACTAAATATTTGTTCATATGAATCATTGAATAGCCTTCATCACAGAGATACACAGAACTCCAATTTGTGTATGTGTATATATGTAATTTCATTGTGACTTTCTGTGCATTTAGCTAGTATTCTGTCTTTAGTTAGAACATATACTAACAGATGTATCAAATCTTTTTGATTAGATCTATATGCAAATGTTGTATCCACAAGAAAATTGTTAAATATCTAAGGAATGTCTGGATAACCAAATGGAAAGCATGTTGCAGGAGGCATTACTGTATTGGTTGGGTGGCTACTTCTCAGGCATGTTGTTTAAAGAATTCTTTGTCAAGTTGGCTTGGATGGCTTTTGAGGTCCCCTTAAAAATATTGATTTTGTGATTTGGAGTCAGAATTCTGGAGAAATCAGGCCACTTCAACTCTGATTTCTTAAAACCTAGCAGCAAGTTTTTAGATCTGAACAATTTCCTTAACTCACAACTTGGCATTCTCTCTTTATTCAAATGCCAACTATATAAAACCTGTTCACCTTGCCAAATGAGAGCCCATAGTTAAGAGATGCAGAAAGCAAGGACACTCATGGCAGCAGTCCCTGAAATGCACTGAGACAACCAGCTCCTGTCAGAAAGTCCAAAATTCAACTGTCACTTAATACTCTTAGTCACTAATTTCCTACAGGCAGATTTGACCTCCTTGCTCAGAGGTGACAAGTTTCATAGGCAATTAGCAATCCCCTGAGTCATTCCCTGGCTGATGTACAGCCATTGTGGCTATTAATTCACTTTGGCCCTGGGAGTTTTCGAAATCCTCAAATAGAAAGCAGTTTCACTTTGTGAGCTGAACAATGGCAACTGAAGTAGAGCATCCAAGTCTTGGCCTCCTCATAATAAGAAAATACTTCTTCAATAATTCAAAAAATGTATTATTTCATCAATGTGAATACTCCTACTGATACAAGTTGTCACCTCTCTACTTCCTAAAGTAGCTTTCATCAGTTGTTGAAATTTTAAAAAATCAGCAAGGAGACTGATCTGCTGGTGAGTCTGTACAAACTTAGTTTAGAGGATATAAACATACAACCCATTAAGGGATTCATACTCTTTAAGCTATTTCAGTCTGATAGGAATCACAGATTTTGTGTTATTCTAACATGGACTTTAAGATTCTAAGGTTCACTTTACATCAGTTTGAGATAACAGATTAGGACTTAAGTAGGGGAATAATGATGCTGCAGCTTCAGCTACTGCTGGTTCTACTGAGAATAATAATAATAAAATGTCAATGGTATTAACATAGGACCATTTTTCAAAAAAGCATCTTAACTATAGTGTTGTATTTTGTTTCTGGATCACAGTTGATAGTTTTCTCTGCCACCTCGGAGTTATCCCTTATATTATTGATTCAAAAAGAAAGAACAGTTCATTAAAATTGGTCGAATTATCAATCGTATCTAACAATATGCAATGTTCCATACCCATAGTCCCTTACCTTTGCAATGAAATGAGGGAGGTACATTTTTCTCATCTCATCTCACCTTCAGGGCCAAGCATGGTCACTATAATTATGTATCAATTCATTTCATTTTCTTAGTCTTTGTATTTATCTAGTTATTGTCATAGTGTAGGAGTAGCTATATAGCTCAGTGGATAGAGTGCAGGGCCTGGAGTCAGAAATACCTGAGTTCAAATGCAGCTGAAGAAATTTACTATCTGTGTGACCCTCAGTAGGTCACTTAATCTCTGTTTGCCTTAATCCACGGGAGAAGGAAATAGCAAACCAATCAGTGTCTTCGCAAAAAAAAAAAGAACAATCCATGGATAGTATGGTCTATGGCAGTGGTTCTCAACCTGTGCGTCACGACCCCTTTGGTGGTCGAAAGACCCTTTCAACATATTTCCGATGGTGTTAGGAACTGAGACACTGTTCCTCCATCTGTCTCCAGGCGAGTCCACCCACATGCAGATACGCCCACATACAAATATTAAAGGGTCACGGCATTAGGAAGGTTGAGAACCACCGGTCTATGGGATCATGAAGAGGCAAACACAACTGAATGACTGAATAACAACAAGTCATAATATTCAATGCTTTCCTGATTCTGCTTGCCTCACTCTTCATCAGTTCATGTTTTCCCATGCTACTTTGTAGTCTTCACATTCATCATTTTTGATAGAACAGCAACATTCCAAAGCATTCATAGAAATGCTGGGCATGAACAGGGTCTGACACACCAAAAACCAAGAACCATGCCAGAGAAACATTGTAAAGGATATAATCAAAGATGTTTGACTAGAAAAGAAGGTGGGCTAGTCAACAAATGAGAGCTAACTCTAAAACTCTGCTGCTATCTACAATGTTAAAAGAACTAGAAGAAAGTCCTGTGTAAATTGATTAGAACTTCTTGGGAAATTTATGGGATGGCATAGTCAAGAGTCAGTCAGCATAAGTAGGTTGTAGTCTGAATCCTTAGAATGAATACCCCATGTTAATGAGATTAAATATTCATTGGCATCAGGAAGTATCATTGTTATTGCCCCCCCCCCCAAAAAAAATTGCACTACCATACAACTCCAAAGTGCTTAATATTTACTATCTCACTTGAACCTAGCAAAAAAAAGAAAACACTCTTTGAGGGCAGAACTTATTATTCCCACATTATAGATATGGAAACTGAAACTGAACAAGGCCAAATGACATACCTACCTAATGCTGGATGCAGCTAGAGTTTGAACCCAGGTCTTTGACTCTTATGTTTAAAGTCCTTTCTATCTTGAACTCATAACTTTTTTTTTCTTTTTCTTTTTTTTTGTGTGAAAAGTAAGACCAATAAAATTGGCCTACATTACTAGGTTAATCTGTTTGATTAATTAAACAACACAAAACTTTAAGATATAAGTTTCATTACAAATTCAATGTGTATTTTTTGAGTGCTCTTTTGAGTGAGCAGATCATTTGGGATAAATGTTAGTTCAAGTGAAGAATGTGGACTTTGCAATAAATAACCTCATTCAATATTTCATCAAAATAAGGCTCATCTGAGTCCTAATAATGTCTTCTTTGAACCACTGTAACTGTTTTAAATGTCAAAAAGGATAATTAATCTAAGAAAAGTTCATTTTTGGAAGGTTCCAAACCATGGGTACATGACATGTAGACTTTTAGAGGATCTTATGACTTTTATTCAAAAGATTTAGAGATGTCTGATCTCACCTCCCATTTTAAAGTAAGAATAACCATCATAAGTTCTGTCATTTACCCCACTCCACATGTCAAAACCTCACTACTTCTCACTATGCCCCAAATCCCTTCCTTTGCTGTAGTTTTTGAAGAAGAGATGATTTTACATTTTGTCAAAACTTGACCCCTCCCTCTTGCCCCAATCCTGTGCCTCCTCTTAACTTTTTTGTTACTTACTTCATTAATCTTTCCCTCCTTTCCCCCCCCACCCCCATCTCCATTTTCTCTGTTTTTCCTAGCTCATTCCCTGGTGTTTCTGAATATGCTAATGTTTACCCCATTAAAAAATTCTTTTGCTTGATCCTGTCATCCCCTCAAGTCATTATCCAATATCTGTCTCTCCTTTCACTACAAAGCCTCTAGAGTAATTTACTCTCACTATCTCTGCTTCTTAATTCACTTCTCAATCCCTTATAATCAGATTGTGACCTATTAAGACTGTACTGTCTCTGATTACCACTGATTTTTTTCCAAAAATTTTTAATTATTCTTTTTGTTTTTACATTGTCTTCATCTTTAAGCACCTCCCTCTTCCAGAAAACAGTCTTTTATAGCAAAGAAAAAAAAGAGGGAAAATATGTGAACTAAGTCTTACATCATATGTAGAATTCCACATCTGTAGTAGTTCACTACCTTGGTAAAAGAGGGAGATATATTTTCGTAGCTTTTTGTTGCAAGTTTGGGCATTACAGTTTCACTAAAGTTTCATTTCACTGTTATTGCTATAATTCTTTCCATTTATATTCTTATAGTTGTTACATTTATTATTTTCATGATCTTGATTACTTCAATTTGAATTAGTCCATACATCTTCCCATGTTTTTTATATATTTTTTAATCATCATTTTTCAGAGCTGTAAGAAAAGCCATTACATTCATGTACCATAATTTGTTTAGCTCTTGTCCAGTCCGTGGGAATCTACTATGTTTCTGGTTCCTTGATACTACAAAAAAAAGCTGCTATAAATATTTTGACATATAAAAGATCCTATATGTTAGTGGAATCTCAAAAAAACCTAGAAACACCTTTCTTCTCCTTCACCCCAATATTCAATCTGCTTTCCAACTTATTAATTATACTGTTGTCACATCTCTTGAATCTAACTCTTCTCCACCCACATGGCTCATACTGTCATTCAGAACTTCATTATATTTCACTTGGATTATTCTAATAATTTCCTTTTTTGGTCTCCATGTTTCCAGTCTTTCCTTTATACAATCTTTCTTCCACATAACCGTGTCAAGACAATTTTCCTAAGGCATAGGTCTGACCATGTGACTCCAGTGTTAAATACCTTTAGTGGCCCCCAATTTTGTTTAGTATAAATTGTTATAGTTCAGCTGGGTCTGACTTTTCATGACCCCATGGACTATACTGTTCATGGGGACTTCTTGGCAAATATACTGTGCTGGTTTGCCATTTCCTTCTCCAGTGGATTGAGGTAAACAGAGGTCAAGTGGCTTTCCCAGGGTCACACAGCTGGTAAAGATCTGAAACTGGTTTTGAACTTAAGACTTCCTGATTCTGGGTGAAACATTCTATTCCCTGAGCCAAACAGCTGCATCCCTTAGTATAACTCCTTAATTTAACATTTAAGGTTCTTTACTATCTGAACCAATTTACCTTTCTAGCTTTACACTACTTTCCTTCACATACCCTGCTTTCCAGTTAAAATTGTCTATTAGCAGGTCCTGAAACTTGACCTATCTCTGCACAGATAGACAAGCCATCTCTTATACCTGGAGTCCACTCCCTCCACCCGTTTGCCTCTCAGAATCCCTTTATCTCCCTTCAAAGGTTAGTTTAGGTACAACCTTTTACATCTAACTTTCCTTGTTTCCCTACAGTTTATGTCACTCTTGCCCACACCAAATTATCTTGTATTTGAATTTCACCCAAAGGAAAATGGAGTGGTAAAACATAAGCAAAATCTACTTATCTGTCTTCCACACCCCAGTAAAGGTAAGCTCCGTGAAGGTAGAGTTTGTATCATTTATGTCTTTGTATCCATAATGACTAGCACAGTATTTTGCACATAGTACACATTTAACAAATGTTCATCATTGGGTTTCTTGTATTAGAGTTAGTCTGATAAATTGAAGAGAACGCTGGATTTAAAATCATGAGATTTTGATTCACCTATTTACTGACTGTTTAACCATGGCCAAATTAATTACTTCAAGGCTTTACTTTCCAAACCCATGAAATATGGAGAATAATATTTGAATTACCTGCTTCAAAGGGTTATTATCTGGATATTTATGGCTTTTCCCTACTGGCTTCAGGACACTCTTTTCTCCCTCAATGAGCTCAGTGCTTAACTTACAGTCATTTTCTTCCACTCATATCCTGCCCTTACATTATAAAGCTTCTACATACACATTGCTACTAGTTCAAATACCATAACTTCCCAGTACTTCAATTTGCTTATTTCCCATGACCTATTCCTAAGCTCCACTACAGCTATACACAGTAATGGTCATAACTTTGATCTTTACATCACTCACAAGTGTTCCATATCCATATTCACGAACTCTGAAATTCTTTTATCTGATTATAAATGTGTTGTCATTCCACCTCTCCCTCTTCCTTGCAATTCCAATGCCATGTTTTCACCCTCACAGTAACCTCAATTATTTTCTACACCATCACCTACCGAAATGTTAGCTATTTTCTCTTCCCTTCCTCATTTCTATGCCTGAACTACTTCAGTCCTACACTGTCCTCTTCTCTTGAGTGCTTTTCCCCTTTATCCAATCAAAGAACTTGCCCTGCCAAGCTCCAGCCTTGGCTAACTGCCACCAACTATTGCCTTTGTTCTGACTCCAGTGGTGCTGAACAAAGCTGGAGAAAGTCACAAAATTGTGCTAACAAGATCAACTACAAGTTTGTGTTATATAATCTCAACTTGACCCTCAATAGAGCAAAATAAACCTTTCATACTTGTCTAATCAATTCTCTATCCCACTTAGAACAGCAGCTTGACTGTGGTTGTTGTTGTTGTTGTTGTTGAGTCATTTTTAAGTCACGTCAAATTCTTCTGACCCCATATGGTGTTTTCTTGGCAAAGATACCAGAGTGGCTTGCCATTTCTTCTCCAGCTCATTTTATAGATGAGATAATTGAGGCAATATAACACATAACTAGTGTCTGAGGTCAGGTTTGAACTCATGAATATGAGTCTTCCTTACTCCAGGTCCTTTGCTCTATCCATTGCTCTATCCATTGCTCTATCTAACTGCTCATACTACCTCTTATAAACTTTTTTATACCCCAAATCTTCCTCTTGCTAACTTACATATTACTGTAGAATATACCACTATCCTCTCAGCAACTCAACTCACAGCTGAGATGTGTCATTCTGATCTCCTTACTTTCTCTAACTTCCCATATCCGTCCTTCATAACATCTCTCATTTCTCCTCTGACATTGCTACCACACTGGTGAAGACTGTCATCACCTTATGCCTAGACTATTGCAATAGCTTGCTGGATGGTCTCTCTGCTTTGAATCTTTCCCCAATGAAATCCATCCTCCACACAGCTGCCAGAGTGATCTTCTGAAAGTACAGGTCTAACCATATCTTCCTCCTAAGCAATAAGCTCCAGTGGCTCTTATCACCTCCAGGATCAAACATAAAACCCTCTGGCATTTTGATTTAACAGCACCTTCAATTTATAATATATCATTCTCCCTCCAGCATTGCCTCATAAAAAAGAATTAAAAAGATGAGGAAAAAAGTTCAGCAAAATTAGCCAACATATCAAAAAGTCTGACATTATCTGCACTCCAATAGTCCCCTATCTCTGCAAAAAAATGGAGTATGCATCTTCCCTTCTTATAGGATATATGTTTTCTCTTCTTATGCCTTTTCTTTAAGATTAAACTTTAGAAAAGAGTCTTATTCAAGTACACATTGGATTATATGATCTCTGTGATCCCTTCCATTTCTGAGATTTTGTAAATTTGTGATACTTTGAAATTCATCTTCTGGGGACAATCATGAGGAGATATTGCATAATTTTCTTTCCTAGATCTCTATTATTAGACCTCTATTACTGTGAAATTTTTAGGTGCTATCTTAACTATACAAGTTCCCATACAACACTGTGTTTAACACACTACAAAGGACTTATTTCTGGGTAAGTTACCAGGAAGAAGACATTACCTTTTCCTAGAAGACACTGTCTTCATTAGGAAACTAACAACTTATTTTAAGTAGAGATACTATATCCTTCCCATACACCACTATTTAATAGAAGAGGAAAAAAAAAACTACTACACATTACTTGTGCTCCTCTATAAAGATCTTACCTCCTATCCCATCCCCTCATCTTGGAGGACAAATAGAAGAAGGATATTAAAGGAAAAACAATGTGGATATCTTTAAAAACCCAGATAATTTCACAGAAATAGTGTTATTAACCATTGCTATTCCACAGATTCAGTATATAAATGGAGAAGCTGTCCCCTCCGGCACAAGGAAACCACCTTTGTGATATGATGGTACCATATAAGGTATGATGAAACTCATTAGAGTTAATCAAATAAATTTATTTATTTTGAGGAAACCATATATTTAAAGCCAGATAATCCAAGTCAACAGAGTCACAGTTACTAAATAAAGATATTGCTCTGGAATAAGAATGGGGATAGCTGAGATCTAGCCCTTATTTTCTCAATAAATTTATCATCTTGTGGAAAGAATCAGAATGGTATAATAAAATAATACTGGAATTTGTGGCAGACAATCTGATTTCAAATTCTAGCTCTACTGTTTACTGATTGCATGCCTTTCTTTATATCCTCAGAGCTTAGTATAATGCTTGGCACACAGTAGGCATTTAATAAGTGCTTGTTAACTTGAATATGTTAGTTTAACTGTGATCCTCAGTTATATCAACAGTAAAATGAAAGAGTTGAACTAGATGGTGTCTAAAGTCTCCTCTAATTCTCAATAGTACAAATTCGGGCAAGTCGCTAAATGTCTCTAGGATCCATTTTCTGTACCTGTAAAATGAGGGGTTTGGGATAGATGATCCATAAATTTCTTCCCAGAGCTAATATTTTATGATCCCTAATTACTGCCACTGGAATAGAAAAGTATTGAATAGAACCATTAGCAGTAAGACATTGGAAAGTCAAATTAGGTCACGTCCTACACTCATCTCCCTTCCTGGCCCAATTATTTTACACTAAAGCACAAAAGTGATTCCTAGTACTTGGTGCCACCTAACCTTAAATAATTTAAGCTGATAGTTGTAAACAATTTTCACTTGTGTGGCAGAAAGAGTGCTAGATTTGAAGATGGAAGACTTGGGTTTGAATCTTGGTTTTGTCATTTGCTATACAGATGGCCTTGCTCAAGTCTCTTATCCTTTCTAATCCTTAGGTTCTTCATCTGACTAATGAGGAGGTTCTAACACAAGATTCTCTCTAACTCCAAATCCATGAGTCAATGTCTCCAGCAGAGAGACAATGGTGTATAATGTCTCTCACATCAGGAAGTCTTGATTTGAAATCTTGATTCACACATACACACTATGGGACTATGCATCATTCACTTAACCACTTAATGACCCTGACAACTCTCCTATTTTATTTCTTGATTTTTTTTTTTTTGTTTTAAACTTAACACTCAACAAAATAAGCATTTTCATATACAAAGTAAAACAGGAGAAGAGAATTATACATAATATTGTATCTTTATTACATTCAGCTTATTCTTCCTTTTAATCATAATAAATTTAATATGTTACTTTCAAAACTATCCTCTTGTCTCTTGGCTTTTGTGCATTTAAAACAAAGGCTTCTGTGACTATCTTTTACTTATTTACTTTTTTTGGCACTAACTCTGCTCATCCCTCCCTCTTTCTCCAAAATTGGAAAAAAGAAAAACAAAACCTTTGTAATAGATTCCTAGTCAAACAAAAACAAAGAAACAAAAATTGTGGTCTTAGTGGTATCCAAAAATATATGCCTCATTCTGAACCTTGATTCCATCATCTCTCTGTCAGTGGATAACATACTTTTTCATCGGTCCACTGGAATCATAGTTTATCATTACATTCATCACAGTTGTTAAATCTTTCAAAGTTGTTTTTATTTAAAATGTTGTTATACTCAACTTTCTCCTGGTTCTACTCTATACTCTGCATCAGTTCATGAAAGTTTTCTCAGATTTCAATGAAACACTACATTTAATAATTTCATCCAGTACAAGTATACTCAATTACATACATATTCTATAATTTGATTAGACATTCCCCAAATGATGGGTGGCTCCTAAGTTTCTACTTCTTTTCTGTAACTGAAATAGTGCAATAAATTCTGCATGTCAGGACTATGCACACCTGTGCCCGTTTCCTATTTATGTAATCTTGATAGTAGGCAATTCCCTAAACTGCTTTCATCTCTAAGAGGAGTTACTGTTTTCTGTCTTTTGAGATGGACTGCATACCAGAAGCATATACAATAATAAGAACAATAATGATATTAGAGGTCCAGACCAAAAATCTTTGTCTCCAACAATATCTTTTCCTTGACATTTTCTGGTCTACACTGACTGTTTCAACAATGGCTGAATGTTACTTGAGATGTCAGGCGACCTTACTGTCCTAAATGAATGCTTGCTCTACAGATCTCAATCCTGTTAGAAAGAAAGTTAAAAATGATAATTGTCACACACATGTATAAATATATGTGTGTCTGTCTGTCTGTCTGTCTTTCTATCTATGATTTTATTGAACAATATTTCAAAGAAATAAGATTGGAATTTGACCCCATACTATATCCAAGGGTAATTAAAAACTATTTGGATTTGAAAGGGATATTAGAGTCCATCCATTTCAACTCTTGGCTCAGGGCAGAATGTGCCTTATTTTAAATAAATATTGAAGGAAGTAACATTATTTCAAAACCTACATTCTTTACTTGGACCAACATTCATCCTAAGTGCTCTGCTAACACCAAGCATCCATACAAGAAATATACTTAGCATTTGCAACTCTTATCAAAACAATGAACAACTGCAATTACAAAGGATGAAATATACCATGCACATCCAAATAGAGAGCTGATAAACTCAGAGTGCAGACTAAAGTATATTTTCTTGTTTTTTTCCTTTCTTCCTTCCCTTCCTTCCTTCTTTCCTTCCCTCCTTCCATCCCCTGCTTTCCTTCCTTCTTTTGTTCCCCCTGCCTTCCTTCCATCCTTTTTCCCTTTCCTTTTCTTTTTTTTTTTTAAAATAGGATTAATGTAGGAATTTATTTTATATAACTATACATATTTGTAATGGGTTTTGTTTTTCTTGCCTTCTCAAGAGGTGGGGAAGGTAGAGGAATGAAGAATAAGGAAGAAAATTTGGAACTGAAAATTAAATTAAATTGAATTAAGAAATAAATATAAAACAAGATGTTAAGCTTGAGAGGGTTGGGGAGCAGAAAACATGGGAAATTTGAGAAGGGATTGAAAAATTTGGAAAAGTCACTGCAGTGAGACAGGGAAAGGATTAGGGGGTGTAAAATGATTACCTTGTTGAAGTCAGGGCTCAGCTGATTGTGTAACATAACTTTGTAGTGGACTCAGACATCACAGTTTCTTGATTTTCTCTAGTTTTATTCAGCAGCACATGAATAGGAGTAAAGACAGTGAATGGTGGGAGTATTCCAAGGCTGGGACTTGGAAGTAGAAGATTTAATAAGGGGACAAGGGATCTGAGAGGAGGAAAAGAAAACAGCATAGAAATAAACTAGTTCACCAAGGGTTCCAGATGAGGAAGAGAAGAAAGTGTTGCCGCCTGGGAAAGAACTGAGGGATTGAGGGATTAGGACCTGTGTAAGAACAAAGTTAGTGGCTAGAAAGGAGAGGCAAAGATGTAATGACAATATATTGTGATAAGATCAAGGAATTTCAGAATTCCTGAAGATGGAAGAGTAGTATTTATGGGTAATGGCAAAATCAAGGGTATGATCATATCTATGTAGCTGCTGTAGAGTGAAGGATTAGGTTGTAGGAAAAGAGTACATTGAAAAGTTGGGAATTTAGAGCATTTGAGAGACTATATATATATACACACACACACACACACACACACACACACACACACACAACGTATACACACACACACATATATATATATATATATATATATACATGTATATAGATATAGATATAGATATGTAGATATATAGATACGGAGTTGGAGAAGACTTGACAGTGTGCCAGAAGAGCTCATGAAATAATGAATGTGGGCATGGACCTTCCTCCTGGGGTAAGAAAACCAGTAAGAAGTCATAGAAGGCTGCAGTATGCCAAGAGGGTACTGAGTTTACCATGGATTTTAATAGAGTCAGAAGCCATACTCATGCTTCTAAATTCATTCCGACTACACCACAACACTTCTCTAGTATTTGTGCATCAAGGCAAAAACATTCATCACCATTCCCATTTCATCTTTCTATCTTCCTACTCCAAATTAAAAGAAAAAAATTACAATGGCAGAAAAAAAAAATCTATTCTGCAAACACACATGATATAGAGCCTCGGTGGAGATAGATGAGAAAGTAGAAAGTAGGAAAAAAAAGGCAGATAAAGGCAGGTAGAAGATACAGAAAAAACACAATGGCTATTTTTTTGAGGGGGTAGGAGGGAATGTTGGAAGGGGAGGGGAAAAATGTGACCAACTTGTCTTTCTCCTTACAAATAATGTCCTAGAAAAACAGCAAGAGTGGCTTAGGTTTTTCTGTCCTTAGTGCTTCCTAATGAATACTATTTTAGTAAGTGAAAGAACTGAAACAGAGTGTTCCTTTGAAATTCAGTGGCAATTCCCTAACACTGAGGTAGAACACAGTGTTTAGCACCCAGTAAGCACTTAATAAATGATTGTTGACTGCCGACTGATAGCACCATATTTTAATGTTATTTTTATTATTATAGCTCCATTACTTCTTTGGATTCATGATCTCATAGGCTGTTGAGCATTCCCTTCATACCAATGACAGTAATACATAATCACAACCACAATTCAATAAAAATCACTGTTAATTTGCCAGGAGATGTCACAGGATGATGGAGTCCAGAGAGGATTGAACTGAGAAGCTCTGTATTAAAATCTTGGTTCAGTTACTTATCACCTACATCACATTGGTCAAGCTATATAACCTCTCTATAGCTCAGTTTCCTTAACCATAGAATGAAAAATTTGGACTAAATGGTCTTTATGATAACTTCCAACTCTATAGCCTATCAGCTTAGATTCATCTGAATTAACAAATAAATTTGCAATGAATGAATGAAGCATTTAACTATGGGCAAAGCGGTATGCTAAGTTCTGGGGATATATATTGAAAAACAAGACAATTTCTGCTCTCAAGGAGGTTATATTCTAATGGGGAAGACAACATATATGAAAGGTTTCAGTTGCAAGCCAGATGGGAAGGTCCAATGGTGGAGCAGCAAAGAAGACTATCATGCCTCTATGTTAATGTCATTCCACTGAAAATCCTATCAGTTTTTGATGCTGAATCATTTGACAGGGCTAAGGACTTTGGTGACAAGAACTTTCTTTTCTGGGTCTTTAGTAGCTGGGAAGATAGCACCTGGAGGAAAAGTTGCTAAACTGTACCCTTTCCCAGGATGAGGGCTGAGTGCGCTGGGCTGGAAGCATTACTATTCCCTAGGCTCCTGGGTGCAGGATCCTGGGCCATCTTTTTCAGGGTACAGTAATAGTTCTACAATCATTTACAAAATACTTTGCATTATTTTAGTTTAACAGTAATTTACTTTACTTTTATTAAGTACCACTAAGTAGAAGGCATTGTGCTAAGTGAGAGGAAAATAGAGACAAACGCAAAGGATTTTCTTTCCTCTGGGAGTTTACCTTTCCTTGGGGTACTGCAACAGATATACAGGTAAGTATATATTTTAAAGAGGGTAGCTGGGTGGTGCATCAGATAGGACATCAGGACTGGATCCAGGAAGATTCATCTTCTTGAGTTCAAATCTGGCCTCAGATCCTTACAAGCTGTGTAACCCTGGGCAAGTCACTTCATCCTTTTTGCCTTAGTTTCCCCATCTGTAAAAATGAGCTGTAGAAAGAAATGGCAAACCACTCCAGTACTTTTGCCAAGAAAATCCCATTTCTGGTCATGAAGAGTCAGACACAATTGTACAACAACAACAATTTGAATGGGAGTATGTATAAACTAACAAATAGAAGGATGGGGAAAGTTTAAACAAATGGGGAGGAAGAGGTTAATAACTGAGTGGAGACCCAAATGAAGTATAAGATGTATCATCAAGCACCCTAGCATACCCAGGATGGCTGCTAGCACAGGTTCTTAGATCTGCTTTTCTAAAGGAAAGCAACTCAAAATGGGTTAACAATCTTACTTTAATCAATCAAACATACATCACTTACCTAGTTCAGGGGGGAAAAGGCAGCACCCTGAACTAAAGAGAATACAAACAGAATATGAACACAAGTTACAAGCAGACAGAGAAATAGACCAGCAGACGGCTTCCAATCCTCTGACCATTACATCCATACCTATTCAGTTACCAGAGAGGGAAGCACCAACATCTGGGTTTTTCAAAGCGGGGGGTGGGGGTGGGGATGGGGATTTCAAAGCTACCCAGAGTCTTGTCTGGACAAATCACAACTCTTCTCAAAGTGAGCCCCAAAGCAAAGCCTCACATCAGGGCATATATATAGCCTTCTCCTAGATCAGAGAATGTCACAGCCCTCTTGACCCACGGCCCAATCACAAAGTAATAAGGCGTGGGCATTCCTGAAGAACAAGGCTCCGGCCACAGACTCTATGTGACCACATTCAGCCTATTAGGGGCAGAGTATACTTTCAAATCAGGGAAGGTTCTCAGAGCCACTTAAGCCTATCAAAGGGCCAGGGGCAGGGAAGATCTTCAGATTCCCATAACAAAAGATTATCAAGATCACAGGATGCAAACCTTAGACTGCTATTTAAATGTTAAATTTTATCATTATTAACCATTATTAATTTTTATATTTGTGAAAGGGCTCACTGATCACAGCTAAACTATGTGCTTTGAACATACCAGGGAGACATTTCTCATGTGGTTCTTAAAAAGTAGCTAATTGAATATTTAAGATAATGAGATTCAATAAAATATCTATCCCAACCCCCCTAAAATAGATAAATTCAATACAGTGTCACAAGTAGGATAACCCATTAAATTGACCAAGCAGAAAAAAAACCTGAAAGAACCCTGTCATTTATTCACCAATTATCTAATGCACAGGCTAATGAATTGGATACCTTCCTAGACATGTTGGGAGTCTCCATGGGCATGTATAAGGTTTAAGAGTTCATATGATGCAGTGTGGCATTACTGGGAGTGAATGGAATTCTGAACTCAGAGTTAGGAAGAACTGAGCTCAAAACTTGCCTTTGAAACTTTATATGACCATGGACAAGACTCATTGCCTTGAATGGGCAATAAACTTCCCCAGTAGGAGGTCTTATACAGAAGAAATCCTAAAAGTCTATTAGAAATGCTGTTTTGACTAAAAAAAATATCCTATGCCACATATTGTTTTGGCATCTCTTCAGCTGGCCAGTCATTTCAATTCTACATGCACAATATTCCTTCTTCCCATTCCACTGTGATTATTCAGGCTTCCAAATATCTAATCTAGACTATTGTGATTACATCCTTTTCCTACTTCTCCTTTTTGTGTCCCTTCAATTCATCTTTCTAGATGAGGTCAAACAAGGTGAGGTCAGCATTCTTGTTTCAATTCACCTACTGTAAATAAGTGTCCTTCTTATGCTCTATTTAGTGTCACTTTTTTTGCATTATTGTACTCTTTGGTGATTATGCTAGATAAACTGGCTTCCACATGTAGCATAGAATTTGCTATCCAGTGTACTTAAGTGTAAGCCTGTGAACTGCCTTACAGAGTGCTGCTATCTGCCTTACAGAAAAGATACATGTGTGTTAGATTCGCTTCATTCAGGCATGAGTTATAGTGCTGCTGGCCATGAATTCAGTTGCTAAAGAATCCACAATACAGAAAATTCAGAAAAAGGAAGAGGAAATTTGCCAATCTTCAAGTGAGGCCACTATGGAAAGTGTTAAGTAAATATTGTGACCAGAGGTGCACAAGGACCTAACCTTTTATTTCCCCTAGGAGTAATGGTTAAGTATTCATGAATTCAATATTTGCAGCAACTTTATACAGCATAACTACTGTGAATGACAAAAATCAACTGTAGATATAAGGTATATGCAATGGTAATGAAAGGTCATCTCAGAGAGAAACTGGTAGTAAGGGGAATATGGGGAATGACCAGCAAAGACTCTTATAGAAGGTAGGATTTGGGCTGAGTATTGAAGAAGGACAGTAAGACCAACAAGCACAAGAGGGAAAGCATTCAAGGGCTGGGGGGCAGCTTAGGAAAAAGCACTGAGACTAAAGATAGCATCATTTTCAAGGAGGTTCAAGTAGGTGACTGTAGTTAGAACACAGAATGCATTAAGGGAGCAAAGTATGAGATAGGAAGACTAGTGAAGATCTTTAAATGTGAAACAGACCATTTTTCATTTGATCCTGGAAGTAAAATAGAACTATTGGAGTTCATTAAAAAATTTTTTTTTATTTTTTGCTTTTTGGAGGGCAATTGGGGTTAAGTGACTTGCCCAAGGTCACACAGTAAGTAAGTGTTGTGTCTGAGGTTGGATCTGAACTCGGGTCCTCCTGACTCCAGGGTCAATAGCACCACCTAGCCGTCCCTGGAGCTCATTTTAAGGAAGAACTTTGCAACAGTGTGAGATGTCCAACCACAGATTTGGCTGCCCTAGGAAGCTGAGTTCTTTATCACTGGAGGAATTCAAGCAAAGATGAGATAATCATTGGGTGGAATATGTAGAAAGTTTTCATGCTACAGGGAAGGGTTGAACTCTATGGCTTGCAAAGATTTTTTCAGCTCTGAGATCTCAGACTTTGATTTTTGAAAGCATGGATTTTGTTATCATTCAGACTTTTTACTCATAACTGATCATAAAATGTTAGCCTAACAAACTTGACAATTAACATGACTTAAAAACCATGAGGCAATAAATGAGTTAGCAGAGTGAGGTGAGAAGACGGGGTATTTGCCCAGCCCCTCATCATCATCTGCTGACTTTTTTTGTTTCAGAAAAAAAGACATTGCTAAATATCAGAAGAATGTTAGTCACCCCCTTCAGGCAGGTGGTGGGCTCTGTGGGCTTTAAGGATGGCCTGGGCTTCAGGGATGCTCCCCCTAGGGTCCTGGGCTTGACCAGACTCAGGAGGGAATGCTTTTCATTGTCTTCTATAATGTACTGAGGATTTTAAAATGTTCACTCAACCTCCATTCTTGCCAACTCTTTTAACTTAAAATGAACACTACAAGAATGTATGAGTGATAATAACACTACCACCATTCCAGCTCTATGGGTATTTAAAGTTCAAAAAGAGCTTTCCTCAGAAAAACCCTGAGGAGTATGTAGTGCAAATATTATCATCCACAGTATAAGAAATGAGGGATCAGGAAGCTTATCAGATATACCCTGGTCAGAAAGGTACTAAATATGGAAGCCTATACTTAAGCCCAGGATTCAGATTACATATCTAGGGCTCTTTCTATTAGAAGATAAAAATGCTATTAGGAAAAGTTACATAGAATTTCAGAGATGGAAAGGACCTAAAGGTGCCTGTATGCAGTGAGAATCTCTGCTATAATCTCTTCTATAATATTTCAGAAAAGCTGCCATTCATCCTCTGACTGAACTGATTTTTTAAAGGGAAAACGGTTGTCACCTAAAGCAGGCTGTTAAGTTGCTAAACTGTTTTGCCGTTCAGTCCTTTCAGTCATTTCTAACCCTCCATGACCAGATTTGGGGTTTTCTTGGCAAAGATTCTGGAGTGGTTCACCATTTATTTTTCCAGTTCATTTTATAGATGAGGAAACTGAGGCAAACAGGATTAAGTGACTTGCCCAAGGTCACACAGCTAGTAAGTATGGAAGGTCAAATTTGAACTCAGGAAGATGAGTCTTCCTGTCCCCAGACCTGGCACTCTATTTACTGTTGCCACCTTGCTGCTTTACAATGTTTTAACAGCATGGTATTGTTAATAAAGTACTATATTTGGAGTCAGAAAGCCCTGTATTACATATCCTACTCCTGACAATTATTATCACGGAGCAAGACACAGCCTCTCAGAGTCTCAGTTTTTTTATCTGTCAAGTAAACATGATAGCACCTACCTTACATGGTTTTAATAAGGCTTAAGTGGATAAAGCATTATGTAATATAAAATACTCAGCAAAATTTAAAGGACTAATACAGAGCCCAGAACTAGAAAAGGGGGAAACATGAAAAATAATTTCAAGTATATTATTTTAAGAGCAACATTGAATGGATAAGTTATTTGGACAATTATAAATACCCAAATTAGCTATAAAGGACATATGAAGAAAGATGTTATCTGCAACAAGAGAAAGAACTGATAAACAGAAGTATATATAAAACAATGTTACAGACACACACACATCACACACACATCATGTAAACATCTAATTGTGTCTAATGGTAGCCAACTCTAGGTTGGAAAGGGAGGGAGGGAGAAGAAAAAAGGGAAAAAAAGAAATGTAAACAATTTTATTGCATATTTGAAAGGAATAGCAAGTTGTGGGCAGTTTCTTATGCAATCATCTTTTTCTTAAATTATAGTATGATAAGGAAATGCTTGCTTTATTTCATAAAAAAGAAAAAATAATAATTTCAACTACTATGGCTTCTCCGAGGCTCCCAGCAGGATTGTTCCAATGGGTCAAACTCATTTCTTGGAGGCTAGACATTTTTACCAAATCTTGGTGGTAGTGGTGGTGGTGGGACAGTGATAGAACAGAAAGCAGACAGCAAAAACTGGAAGAGGTATAGAGCACCATTAGACCTATAGAAGACAAAGGATTGATGGTAACAAGCACATTTATAGCAAGGACACCATAGGGTAATGAGCAGAATGATGGAAAAGCAATAGAAAATATCTTACTAAAGGGATCAAAATCAACAAACAGTTAAAGAGTCATCTCAATGAACTAGTACTATGCAACAAAAGAAATTTAGGCAAAATCTCTGGAGGAAGGTAAAGTATTACAGCAAATTCCACTAGTTCCTCTGAAAGAATGTTGGAGCAACTGCAATAAAGAAAACAAAACAAAAAACCCACCAGCAGTGCTTCAAAAACATTTAGAAAAATAAATGAAGTTGTCAAAGAAATAAGGACAAATGTGATCTTAAGGAAATCAACAAGTTTATCAAGAAAATTGAATATTTCAAACAAAAGATATTTTTCTCCAAAACATAAATTATTATAAAAAGAGAATGATAATATTGGAATGGAAAAAAATGCAGAGGCAGAAGGAAAGTTAATTAAAGTAAATCAAAAGACAATACTGGAAGAACATGTGAGAGTTCCATAATACAACAAAAGAGAACTTGAAAATAAGAGGCAAAAGACAATCTAAGGATTATTGTTCTTCCTGAAAAAAATGATAATAAAAATGAGTATCATACTTCAAAATATCACATAGGAAAACTGTATGTCCAGAAATGCTTAAAACACCTAATAAATTATAGATTTAAATTGATTCCACAGAACACTAAAAATAAATGTCATGCTTAAATCTCTAACAAATATTGTAGCCAAAGTTCATAATTATAGCATCAACAAATTTGGTAAGCATCAAGGACAAAAAGCTTTCATATTCCAACAACAATGATCAGAATAGCACAAGACTATTTCTGGTTTATAAAAAAAGGAAAATTGAAATATGATATCCTTAACAGCAATAAAATTAATTAAGATACAAAAGTGATAAATTCTACAAAATGAAACTAAGTAACAAAGAAAATAACAGATAAGCTGAGAGGGAACTGGATATGAAAAGACATTAGGAATTGAGAGGGGAGATGTCTGTAGAATCGACAGAGAGTAAGAAAGGAACATTTTGTGGACAGATCACAGACAGAAGAGTTGGAGTTATAAGCCTCCAGTAAGAAAGAAACATTGTGGCAGAATAAAGGATTCCAGATCTACATTTGGAAGTTAATTCAAGAGGCCATCTAGCACAATCACTTCATTTTGCAGATGACGAAACTGAGGCCTGGGGAAATCAAACACTTTGCTTAGGGTCACATAGGTAGTAAGGGAAGAGATGAGCTTTGAATCAAGTTCTTCTGACTCCACAACTTATGAAGGTCTCCCCTTCTCCCACCTAAGAGGATCAGTTGAGGGGACTGGGAAGGTTTAACATATAGAAAAGAAAATTCAGAGAGAACATGATAGCTGTAAAATGAAATGCTGTCATGCTACAGAAGTAGTTAACTTGGTTTACTTATTCCCAGGGGGCAGAATCAAGGGCAGTGAATGGAAGTTACAAACAAAGTTTAGGCTTGATGTCAGAAACCACTTGTTAACCCATTTGACCCATCTGAAAGTGGAACCGGCTGTGTTTAGAAGTATTGGATTTCCACACCCTGGAATTCATTAATCTAAGGCTTGAGGACCACTAATTAGGCTTTTTATAGTGGGGATCTCTTTTGGGGTAAAGGTTGAACTAGATGGTTGGTAAGATCAGTTCTAATTATAGACTTCTATACTCCTGCAACAAAAGAAACTTGACCAACTCTTTTTCTTTCTTTCTTTTGATCTCTCCAAAGAGAAACTTTCAGCCATGCTTCTATTTAGTTACAACTTCCTCATGTCTTCTGACTTTTGTTTACAGTGAGAATGTCAAGACTGATATGATATAGTTCCTCTAGCACAGGAATCTTTAAAGCTGGAGTGCATGAATTTTTTTCCTTAGTACTATGAAAACTATATATTTTGATATAATTATTTCCCTTTGTAATGCAATATACTTTATTTTATGCATTTGAAAATATTAATCTGAGAAGAGGTCTAAAGTTATCACAAAACTAGACTGGATTCATCAAGTTTCCATGGCATTGGTTAAGAACCTTTACTCTACAATATTGCCCACTTAGTGTTTGTCCTTTGTTTTCAAAGAGGACTGTTGGGACCTGCTTAATATCCAGCATTAAGCATGCTCGGAGATGTAAATAAGAAAAGTGACCAGCCCATGTGGGTAGTTCAGGGAAGAACCATGAACTCCATTGAATGATGATTTGAACAAGATTTTTAAAGATCCAAAGGACAAAGATTCAAGTATTCTCATCAATAGACTTAGTTTATCACATCCTGGGATATTATCATAGTTTTATCATTACAATAGTCTGCTACATGCTGGAAGTAAACTCAGATAGAATCAAGTTTCTGAATTCTAGGCACTGACAGTCTTGGGAAATCCAACAGGTCTTTGGAAGTCAGGTAACAATTTAATAGAATAAACAAAGAGAATACAAATGAGAGCAGGTTTCCAAAAGTCTGGGTTTGTTCAACACAAACCTAGGCCAAAACCACTTTTTCAAGACATCTACATATGAACTGACCCCCAAAATCCAGTGCTTTGGCTTGCTTCATAGGACCAATGACATCATGGAGTGATGGTGTGAGTCACTCATGAATAGGATTTAATTGAGACGAAGTTGCACAAAATTGTAGCCTCACTCTCTCTTCCAGAGTCATCAAAGTCCAGTGGCAAGACTAAAGGAAAGATGAATAGTAATGACCCAGATGCAGTGGATGATCTTGGTGTCTTTGATGTCTGGCCACACTCTAAGTGCTCCTCATGACCTTCTTTAGCCACCTTCATGGCCAGTGGTGCAACTTGTTCTCACTCATCCATTCCACTGCGGGAAGTCTTTACATGGGTTTGAGGCCTGTTAGTTACCTTTAATCTGCTTTAGCCCATCTGCTGAGAGGATTTTACAGGGGTGTGGCCAATGTTTAGGCTACAGCTTCTTGGAGCTATTGATGAAAATTGGGTGGCTGGTAGGTGCTGAGCAGCCCTGAAAAAGGCTCAGCAAGCCCTCACACCAGAGGGGTTAATCCTCCCTGAAGACCTATATGCACACTTATACATAATGCCCAACAATTTCCCACTGAGAGTATCAGAGGTTAACATTTTTAAGATTAAAAAATTAAATTATTCTTATCACCTTTGGACCCCTTTCCACAACTCTGCCGTTGCTAAAGAATCATGAGACCACTCTAGTCATTTTGTAAAATAATTTTGTAAAATAATAATCAGAACCAAAATCATACTAATTTTAGTCCTTTTAGGTTTGTAGAGTGATATATACATATATATGTATGTATGTATGTATGTATGTATGCGTGTATATACAAAATCTGGGATGTTAAGTGACTTATCCAGGGTCTAATAGCTAATAAGTATCTGAGACAGGATTCAAACTCAGATCTTCCTGGCTCCAAATCTAGTACGCTATTCCCTATGCCACCTGTGTTTCATGGGTAGACATGACCAGAGAATTAAAGATGAAGTGGCCAACTTCATTATCAAGTATGGAGACAAGTTTCTCCATACTTGCCTAGGCTGCTCCTCAGAAGGTGGACTCAATCAATTGCTGGGATTAGACTCAAAGTCTTTCAAAGATGGGAGAACTTGTCAGTATTTAGACTCTACTGACAGTCTCTAAGAATCCAGGGATACCCCTATGTCAAAAGAAAAGATCAGTGTAGGACTCATACTGAGATTAAATCTGCCTCTCCATAGTTTCTACACATCATAACTAGTTCTTCCTGTTGAGTTCAAGCAGAGTAACTCTAATCTATCTTCCCCATATTATCAAATAGTGTCTAAAAAATCATGTCACCTTTGTTTCTTCTCTTCTATAATCTAAACATGTCTAGTTCATTTAATTGGTCTTAACATGGCAGGCTTTCATCTCCATCACCATTTTGACAACCATTCCTACATTCCCAGTTGTTATTATCCTTCCCAAAATGGGGCACCAAGACTATTAATAATATCCCAGATATGTTCTGATTCAAACACATATGTATATATTTATATGTTTCCTTACTTTGGATGCTGTCCTCTGCTTGACCTCTCCTATGCATCTACCTCATTTCAATTTATATCATACTTATCTGTGCACATTTCTTATTCTTTTATTAGATCTTCAACTCCTTATGGAAAAGGATTATGCCATTTTTGTTTCTGTTATTACCAGAACCTAGTATAGCTTTTTGCATTTAGTAAATGCTTACTATATTAGACCTTAATTTGGACTGAATCTGTTGAAAGTATCCTAAGGTCATGTCATATTTTTGGTTGTCATGTCATACCATGGAATCATATTGAGGTTTGCAGATCATTTCTACATGAATAAATGTCTAGACATATTTCCATTGAACTAATCCTGTCTAGTTTAGGTACTTAAACCAAACACAGGACTTTACATTTATTCCCTATTAAATTTCTTGTTATTAGGCTTACTTCATCAATTTAGCATGTTAAAATAATATGATGATAGGACTTATACTTGGAAAGAAACTTAGGGATTATCTAGTCCATCCCCTCTATTTTGCTATTAAGAAAACTGGGCCCCCAGGCAGATTATGACTTACCCAAGGTTACACAGGAGAGCCAGGGCATACATCCATGTCCTCTAACTTTAATTTTATTTTTTGCATGACAGTATACTGCACTTTCAACAACACTATGACAGTAGAATTTAAGCTTTAGTGGCTCCTTATTGCTTCTAGAATGAAACACAAATTTTTCCCTCTGACATTTAAAGTCATTCATAGTCTGATTCTAATTTATCACTGCAGACCAGTCTCACATTACTGTCCATTAAGCACTCCTTGTTCTAGTCAAAATGTCATACATCCCTGTGCATAGGCTATCCTACATGCTTGCCATGTTCTCCATCTTTCCCTCTGTCTGCCAGAGTAATTAATTTCCCCTTCAAAGGCTCAGGTCAACTGCCATCTCTCACAAAAGGATTTTTCAGATTCCCCTAGATGTAACTGCCATCCTCCACCTAAATTCTTCTGTATTTAGTTTGGTTATACTTATAGGTGAATCTATTGTTTTCTCCCAAAATAGAACATAAGCTCTTTGAGGGCAAGGACTGTTAATTTCTTTCTTTGTATTCCCAGTGGTAGCATAGGTAAAAAATCACTAAGGATTTAATGAATATATATTGGATGAATGAATTCAACTCTATTTCATTTAATTCTATTCAAAAAACAATAATTTATTATCTCCTAGGTGCAAAGCATTGTGATAGGCTGGGGATGAAGAGACCAAAAAAAAATAGTGCCTGTCCTCCAGAAGCTTTCTTTCTTTCTTCAGGAAATACACAGAAAACATAAAGAATTGCAGAGCTCAAAGGGACCTCAGTGGCCACTTCATTCAATTCATAGCTGAAAAATAATCCTCTTTACCACATATCCATTTTTTTTCATAAATGAAAATATCCAATCAGAGGAGGAGCCCTGCTACTTCCCAAGGAAGCCCATCTCCTCTTTGTGTAACTCTAATTGCTGTCTACTGCTCCAGCATTTTCCAAAAAGTTTCTTTGGTTTGACTGTCTATATTGCTATTTAGTTTATTTCACTTAGCCTAGAATTTTGAAACTTTCTAATATTCTTAGTATGTTGTATTCCGCACTAATTATTGTGCAATATTACATTTCTCTGCACATAAAACAAATCCCCTGCTAGGTTTGAAACTCCTTGAAAGCAATGATTATGCCTTATTTATTACTGGTGCCTATCACAATATTTTATATATTTGAGTTCTCAAAAAATTTGTAGAATGGAGTTTTTATATCTGTACATAAACAATTAAAGTGGCATGAAAACATGAGCAATTATTTCATTAATATATTCAGGGAATATAGCTAATTTAATCAATTCAGCAAACTTCCTTTTCTTTATAACATGATTTTGTCTTGAGTTGTTTTTTAACTAGAATAAATCATCTGAATAAATACATGAGCTCTCTATTTCTACTCTATGCTCTATATTTATGGGTTCTCTGACATGTATGTAGTAGAAACTCACATTTCTAGCTCTTTGTTCTAAATTGACTGTGTATTAGCAGTTCAGAAGATTAATTCTTGAATTACAGTTAATAACATTCAAAGAAGGAAGGGGTATCCCTTCAGTGACCTATGCTGTCCATTTTTTTTAACCTTTAGATGGATGGACAGATGGAGCAGGGAAAGAGGGAGAGGAAGTGGCTGCCAATGGCTATATGGTGTCAGGGTGAAGTCTGAACACATTCTCTCCCACACACAAAGCATAGTAAGTATCTCTTAAGCTTATGAGCTTATTCAAAAAAGTATCAAACCTGCAGAGAAACTACCAATGGTTCACTTTTTTTAGCTGTAATTCCCTGAAATGGACCTATCTTTTGGATTTTGATCAATACATGAAGTAATCAAAACTTAAAGGAATATTCATACCAGGAAAATTAAATTTGAGAAGGTTTTTGGAGAATTAATTTTCACATTCTTGGTGTGGTAATGGTGGTAGTAGTAGTAGTAGTAGTAGTAGTAGTAGTAGTAGTAGTAGTAGTTGTTGTTGTTGTTGTTGTTCTTTGTTTTCAAAGAGGACCAGTGGTATCGTGGGCTGATGTCTTGACTTGTGCATGAAATGGATGTAAGTAAGGCAGAGTTGCACAATGTAAACAGCCTTACTCTGTCTTCCAGAGTCATCAAAGTCCAGTAGCAAGACTAAAGTAAAGATGAGTGATAATGGCTTAGGATGCAGTGGATGACTTTGGTGTCTTGATGTCTGACCAAGCTCTAAGTGCTCCACAGAGACTGCTTTGGCCACCTTCATAGCCACTGGAACAAATTGTTTTCATCCACCCATTCTGCCAGAGGAAGTCATCAAATGCTTGTGATAGACATCCACCTAACTCACTGATGGATTTGAGGCCTGTCAGTTACCCTTGATCTGGTTTAGGCCATTTGCTGAGAGGGTTTCATTGGGCTATCACCACTGTACACACTATTATCTTCTTGGAGTCAGAAGTAAGAACTGAAGTGCCACATAGTACTTTATTAAAGTGATTTTTCTTTTTTTTTCTTATAAGGGCTGTGAATCAACTGACCTAGTTTAATTTTTGTTTAATTTTTTTTTCAATTAACATGTATTGCTTCTCTACAACCCTCTCCCAAATTTCCAAGTATGCTTCAACTTAGTTTGGATCCTATGTGATTTGTCAATGACAACTTTCTTCCTGTATTCCCAACCCCCAGCCCTAACCCTCAAAGTCCTTAAAAGTATAGTAGATGGCAAGGTCCTGATAAGTGCCATAGGCAAACCTACAATGAATAGCTACCACATTCAAAAGTGAATCTCAAAAGCTTCTGAGTATTTGGGGCTAGGCCAGTTTCTCCATAACTGCAGAGTTCTCATGTCTACCCATGTCTTATTCCTCCTGTGAAGGTGATTGTCCATTAAATCCTGCATTTCTTCTAACTGAGCCTAGAATGAATTTAGACTGCTGCATCACATTGATGCATTTGTACTTGGGTAAGACTTCTCTCACGCTGTCCTGTTAGCTCCTCTTGTTGTTTTCATGCCCATTGATGCTGAACATAAGTCCTTTTGTAGATTCTGTTTCGGGCAAAGGATCACAAAATCACTGATTCTTCAAGTTGTAAGGAACCCCCAAGGTAATTTCATCAAACCTCTTTTTGTTGTTGCTATGGTGTTTTTTGTCATGTCCAACTCTTTGTGACCCCATTTGGGATTTTCTTGGCAAAGATACTAAAGTGGTTTGCCATTTCCTTCTCCAGCTCACTTTATAGATAAGGAAACTGAGGTAAATAGGGTTAACTGACTTGCCCAGAGTTACATAGCTACTAAGTGTCTGAGGTCAGATTTGAAATCAGGAAGATGAGTCTTCCAGGCTCCAGGCTCAGTTCTCTATCTACTGGGCCTCCTAGCAAGTTCTTAAATGATTATTTTTAATAATATCTTTGATAATGACTGATCCAGCCTCTACTTGAACACTTGCAGCTATGAAGAATTCACAACCTTGTTAAATAGCTCAGTAAAAAAGGCTCTGGATTTGATGTCATTGAACCTCAGTTCAAGTCTTAGCTCTGATACCTACTACCAAGTATGGAATACTCTTCCTTCTCCTCTCTACTTCCTGGCTTTCCTAGCTTCCTTTAAGACTTAGCTCAAATTGAGTATGATAGTGAAGGCCTGTAACCCCTGCTCCTAGAGGAGACTGAAGCTGTTGTATCACTTTAGTTGAAGAACTTTATACTGCAGTGGTGCTAAAACTCAACTCATCTGGCATAGATACAATGAGACCCACCCCAGAGGTAGAAGGCAGTCAAGTTATCTAAGAGAGAGGTGAAGATGTCTAGGTTAAATACAGAGCAGGTTAAAGCTTTTGTGGCCATCAATATTAGACTCATAACTAGTCACCAAATGGCCATTGCACTTCCAGCCTTGGTGAGATAGGGAGACCCAGTCATGAAATAAAAACAAATAAATTTTAAAAAAAAGAAACCCAATACAATAGCTTAATTCCTACCTTCTTTAACAGACTTTTCCCGGTTTGCCTTTCTCCATCTCTTCCTTTTCCCACTTCTACCCCTCAGTACCTTCCTGAGATTACTCTCTATTTATCTTGTATATATCTTATATGTAAATAGTATTTACATATAGTTTCACCATTAAAATATGAGTTCCATGAGGTCTGTTTTTTGTCTTTCTTTGTATGCCTAGAACTTAGAACAGTGCCTGACACATAGTAGGCACTTAAAAATGGCCCTGACTGATTGTATGACCCTGAGAGAAGGTTCATGGTTTCTCACTACCTCAGTTTCCTCATTCAGCTTTAACTCTTCTGATCCCAGGATCCAAACTTTGCCAGCTCTAATTGTTAACAAATTCTGTTACCCTTCTCAAATCTCTCTTTCTACTGTCTAAGTCTCTCTTATGTATTGAAGATGTAATGGCTTCTCTTGTCATTGTTTGTGTATTTCTTTTCTTATTCCTCTATTAGATGAGCCAATTCTTTGAGGTCAAGGATTGAGGTTTCTGTCATCTTTATATCTCTTGCACTAAACATAATGTTTTACAAACAGCAGTCACTTAATAAATAATTATTGAATTGAAACAAATTATATTTAGCTGAAATATATCTTGTGGTGAATTCGACTTATTGGATCTAATTCAGAAAATCATAGATTTAATGCTAGAAGGGACCATCAAGGCCTTCTGATCTAACCATTTCACTTTAGAGATAAGGAATGGAAAACCAAGAGAAGTTAAGTTACACTAAGGTTACAGAGGTGCCAAGTAGCACAACACAAATTGGAACTCAGGCTGATATTAAATCCAATGTTTTGTTTTGTGTTTTTTTTTTTCCCAATACACTATAGACACACCATGATGGTGAGATTATGCTCTAGTCTTTCATTTGCATCATTTCCTCATAAGAATAGCATGGGAATTTTCCAAGAAAACATGTTCAAACTCACCAGTCTATTGTTTGTAGACTATTCTCTTCCCTTATTTAAGGTAATTTATGTCATTTTCCAGTCCAGTGGTTCCTTTCCAAAACGGTCAGTACAACAGTGAAACAGTCCCTGACCTTGCATAGTTTATAATCTAACTGGAGGATCCCACACACACACACACACACACACACGCACACACACACACACACACGCACACACACACACACACAGATACAAAATAAAAAGAGATAGGCTAGCATATTATATAGAGAAATGGCCTTTGAGTCACTTACAGCCTGTGACCTTAGGCAAGTCAGTTGATGGAAGAGTGATTCAGGCAACTCTTCCACTGAGGAGAAGGTAGACATTTGCTTTGGAAGAGGAAATTCCTCATTGGAATCTTACTATAAATATGAAATCATAGGTTTAGGTTCCTTTTTTATATAAAATAGATAAAATTTGGGTTGAGAGGGAAAGCAATGGCAACTGGGAGGGATAAGGAAAAGTTTAATGTAGCAAGTGACTTGAGCTGAGCTCTGAAGGAAACTAGGGATTATAAGGGATGGATGAGCAGGGGGAATGCCTTCTAGATATGGGATGGAGTACTATCCTGTGCAAAGACAGAGAAATTTTTTTGTTCATTTTGGTCATTGTTTGTTTGAGGAATACTCTTGTGGGAAAGGGGTTGAAGTATGTTATAGAGCTATATAGGTAATGGGTTCCTATCTAACCTGGAAAAGGTGGCAATGCCATTCTCTCTCTTTTTTTTTTGAAAAAGAATTAATCCTTACAGAATAAAAGTGAGTGTTTAGTTCTTTTTGAAGTCAGGAAAGTCTCTCAGAACTCCTTAAGGTAGGTATGAGCATTCCATAAATGAGTAAACTAAGATAAATAATAGTTTTCACAATCATGTTAGAAACTTTTCATTTACTTAGTTAAAACTTTTTGGCTTTTTTTTTTTGGAGGGGGAAAGGCAGGGGGCAATTGGGGTTAAGTGACTTGCCCAAGGTCATATGGCTAGTAAGTATGTCAAGTGTCTGAGTTCTGATTTGAACTCAGGTCCTTTTGACTCCAGGACCAGTATTCTATTCACTGTACCACCTGGCTGCCCCTAAGTTAAAACCTTTTCAGTATAACTGCCCACAATTACTTGGCCTTTGATGCTAACTGTGTTGTTTTCCCTTAAGTCCCTGTCCTAAAAGGCAGGTACAAATGAAATAAACAACAGCTATGAGCAGTAATTCTTTGGGTAAAGAAATTTAGGGGTGTGCAAAACTTTAAAAACAGGAAGATAACATGACTAATGGTATATGTTTTGCATGAATTTCTAAGTATAATGGTATCATATTTCTTGCTTATTTAGTGGGAAGGGAAAATATAAAAGGGAATGGGAGAATTGCAAATGAAAAATTATAAATAAGAAATAAAAATATATGTAGATCCTTTTCTTTCCTCCCCACATTACTTTCAAATCACATTTATCCTTTCTATACCTTAAAATCCCACACTAGTTTTCCTGGCATTTTTGTCTACCAAAGGGGTGGTTGGTATGATTCTCTATAAAGATATATATATTTATATATTATAATAAATATTATTGACTTAGTTTCATAGTATCTTGGGGTTGAAAATGGCCTTCAGGGTCACTGAATCTAACCTCTCATCCAGGACTAGAATCTCCTCTACAATCTCCCTTGCAGGTAGGCATCCAATCTCTTTCTGAAGACTTTCAGAGATGATGAACTCACTGTGAAAATAAGACAACTCATTTTGAAAGGTAATAACTATTAAGTTCTTCTTTATATGGATTCAATATTGTCTTCTACAACTTCTCACCATTGGTCCTATCCCATATTATACCTTTCAGAGTATGGCTATGGAAAAACAGCTGTCATTGTTGATCCTTCATAAGTGGAGAGGAAGAATGACATCATGATGTTGGAGTCAAGGTATAGTATGTTCAACTGTGGCTGTTCAGTGCTATATGACCTCCAAAGGCTCTACCACAGGTGAAGCACAAATATTCCGTTTGAACATTTGGAATGAAGATGTCTCTAGATTTATGCTTCTCACATTTCCTTTGTGAAGAAAGCTATGACATTTCTCAAATATCTTCTCTTCTCCATATGCTAAGCAACTTAAGTTCCTGTAATTTATTGTTGTTTCTTTTCTTTTCTTTTTTTTTTTTTTGTCTATAATTGTGAATGCTTGGGTGTGTGGAATTCCAGGTATAGACCTTCTTTCCACCAATGCAGACCTATTAACACTTATAATACATAATCTTAGTTTCTTGGAGTACTAATACCTTAAGTGACTTGCCCATTCTTACCCTGGTGGGTATATCAGCAACAATACTTGAACCCAGATATGCTAGACTCCAAAGTCATTCCCTTAGCACTATGTCACTCTATGCAAAGAAATTTACCCATAACAAAGTAATTTCTCTTACTACATTTTTCTCCACAATCTGAGTCAGAAGAGAAAAATAGGTTGTCTTTATGCTTTTTTTTTTTTTAGGGGATCCTATATCTTGGTAATGCAATCACAAACAACAAAGGGACATTGAAATATCTGTTCCAATTGATTATAAAATCAGCTAAGATACAAAGAATCATTCATTTTCAAAACAGAATGATTCTTAGAGTATGATTTAATTTTTCTTTTATATAACATAACCTTTTCACAGAAAAAGATGATTTTTAAGAATTATTCATCTCAAAGTGACCAGGGTGGTTTGTGGAGAAGGAGGAAAGCAGTATGATTTAGCCTCATGTCTTTGCTGAAATTTGGAATGTTGTCTTCAGAACTTTATCTCCTATTCTTGATTTATGAGAGAATTCTGCTTGCAAGACATTTGTACAATTAGAAACACCTGAGCACAGGCACAAAAAAAAGGACTATAAAATCCCAACAATTCAATGTGTGAATAGTACATATGGGAAAATATGCAGTCCAGATATTGAGTCACATACATTCTTACTCAGTTTCCAAGGTACATTTCACAAAGAGACCAGCAAGTTCAAATTTATCTAAGCACAATCCATCAATAAAACCCAGATAGAACATCTGCCAGAGCACAGTCAATGGTCTTTTTTAAAATGTTTTTTTTAAAATGGATTTTATTCTTACAGGGATACTGCAGTGTCTTCTCAGATAGTCTGGCACCGAAGCAGTTAATTCATCTCTTCTGCATTCTTCCTCTGCCCGGTAGGGTTGACTGTGAAAAATTTTGCGGTGAGAAAAACTGACATAGGAAGAGCTGCTTAAGTAACCTGACTTCTTAAAATAGTTCTTTATAAACAAAACTCACATGATATGATTTGAGTGTGTAAATCCAATTACATTTCCGCAGAAAGCATTGCTCACTCACTCTTACATTGGTTTTCCATTTTCTATTGTTGCACCCTAGACCAAAGAGCCCTATGCCTCTCAGAGTACCTCAAAAAATACAGAGGAAAGTATAATTTGCATAATCCATTCTCTCACTCACTGAAGTCAAAACCTTTGTACCACAAAATCTTATGCCTCTCTAGCCTTGAATTTTCCTTTTGCCTTAAATACCTTTGGTGGGAGATGAGGAAAAAGAGGAGGAGATGTCACATTAACAATCAAGATGTCAAATGAGTTTCTATGTTGATCATTCCTGATAAGATCTTGCCTATGTGTCCCACATTGGGTCAGTATCTGCCTATTTTCTTCCCCAAAGGGAAGCTTTTTTGAGATGTTCATTGGCATTGTATTGGGCATATACTTTGAATCAGACCAAAAATATCTGGATTAATGAAATGACAAGATTGCGATCACAGGAAGTATTTAGACAACAACAAAATGTCACATCAGTTTGATCACAGCAGTGACCTTTGATTGCAAGTGCTTCCTTGCTGCACTGAGTTTGGGATAAGTGATTGTGTGTGTGTGTGTGTGTGTGTGTGTGTGTGTGTGTGTGTGTGTGTGGGCTTCTTTCATTTTTATGCTTGGTTTCACTTATTTTTGATGAGTTCTTAAAATGCCATCAATCATCAAAGTGTAAATATAACTAATGTGTTTGCTCTATTAAACAGGACATAGATGCAGCTGCTTCAGGAGAAAAGTAACCCCTCCTCATACTCACACATACATACCCTGTCATCCAAGGAACCTACCCCAACCCCCAATTCAAATATAATTATGTTCTGATGCACTGATAGCAGTTAGGTGATACTACCGGATATGAAGAAAAATATATTGATAATTCAATCAAGAAGAAAACAAGCTACACCATCAGATTATGAAATGTCCTAAACCCATGAAACCTGAACCCATTAGGAAATGACAGGGCAAAGGTGGCAGAGACTGATCAGGGAAAATTTAACTAGAATGTTTGGACTGTCACACAGCCATCCAATGCAAAGCCCTTCCTTCTACCCTGCATCCACTGAAGGAAATTTAAAAGGATAGTCTCAAGATATTTTTCACCAGTAAAAGAATAATATTTCCATTCTCTGGCATCCATAGGAACCCCCTGGGAAGGTTGACACTCAAATCTGTTTATTGGAGAGGTATTTTTGTTCCCTCAGGCATGCTGGGATGCTGCAATCATTTTAAAAAAAAAACCTTTAAGAATTTGCTGAAGAAAAATGTACAGCAGAGTGCCATAGGTTTTTCAAATAAATATACTCTATAGAGTGTAATGATGAATTCAGTTGGGGCCTAGACTTATCCAGCTGTGGAATATTCACTTTTTTTTCTTTTGAAGAGACTATCTCAAAACCCAAATTGAGGTGATTTAGCAAACATGACATTTGTTAAGCACGAAGTAGAGAAATTTGTTTATATGATATGAGTTGGAATGAGTAAGACATTCCAGATATCTATTAAGTTCAAATTGGCCTTTCTTTCCTTAAAAATGATTTTAAAAGTTGGTTATTCTGTCTCTACTCTTTTGGCTTCTATGACAAGTAAAATCTTGATTCATAGTATAAGCAATATACAATCAACATACACACATATGCACACACACACACACACATACACACACTCACGGATACCCTTGATCCAAGCCAGGGCCAAAAAAAAAAAAAAGATTCCTAAAAAATTGTTCAAGGGGAGAAAAAGCATTATTCGGGTAAGTTGACATGATTTTATGTTTCTTTCAATTGTTTAGTGGGACTAAATTTAGATTGCGGTGGCGTGAAGGATGGAGTTGGAAGCCATGTGCTAAATTCAACTCCCCATGGGATTTGACCTTGGTAAGACTAGTCCTCTCCCATTTGGAGGGCCTCTTACTTGTCTAGCTAATATAGACAAATCACTTCACCACTCTGATGTACCTTATCATCCACCTTACCAAGATGTACAGAAGATTAATGAAGGACATATTTGGATCCACCAAAGGAAAGCCTCAGATCATTGTTTTTCCTGTGAGCTATTAGTAGATATCAATGTCCAACCTCTAAAATGATTTCCACCCACCTCATCACTAAAGAGCTGATCATTAGGTAACAGTCAAATACCAGAGAGTTTCTAATTCTCATCAGCAATTAAAAGAGGACTAATAATGATGACAACAGTATTTAGATCACCTCTAATTCTTCTAATAACCAGTTAACATTATCAGCCCCAGATGCCCCCTCCTTGCCCCCCCTTTCTCTCTCTTTCTCTCTCTTCATACACACACACACACACACACACACACACACACACACACACATATATTCATAAGAAGTCATTGTGTCATGAATTGACAGATGGATAAACTAAAACAACAGGGTAATTTATTAGTCTAGGATGAGCAGAAAGTCAGTGACAGAAGCAGAAAGAGGGCAAAGAAATGCTTGTCCTTGGATTGTATCAGATACATTCTATTCCTTTGTTGGCATGAAACTGATCCACCTTTGGGGAGACAGTGGTACTCAGGGGAGCATCAGTTTTACAACTAATGGCAGAGCTCAGGTGAGCAGAGAAATAAAGGAGCCTTTTGAACTGCCTATACCCTTAGGGAATTAATCACTTTTTCCAGCCCACAGGGGAAGAAGAAAGCAGTAGAAAGGGTAGATCTGTCCTGAGACATAACTCTTTGTTTGCAGATGAGAAAGGGCTGACTTTATCCTAACCTTTACCTTTGAGGTAGGTAGCAGGAGAGATAATCCACCTCTTTGTGGGTTCTTGGGTGACTTTTTTAAGGAAGCATTTTCTACTCTTGGCTCACTTGGGTAAAGTACACTATACATCAGAGAGAACACTAAGGCCTATTCTCTCTACATTTTGTACAGGAAGAGAATTACAGCTTCATTATTTTATACAATGTCACAGATCTCATTTCCTTGTTTGGGGAGGGAGGGAGGAAGGGAGAAGCTTCTCATAGCACTGACTTTAGTAGAGGCAATTATTGATATTACTTGTACACTTAGAGACTGCATTTTCAGAGAGATAAAACAGCTGCTAAAAATGCACTGACTCTGAGTTCCATTTTTATGTTTCCTGATTTTTTTGAAGATGCTAAGTTAACATGAGCACTTCTCTTAATGGAAGTCAAAATTAATTTTGAGATGGGATGAGATCCCAGGGTCTGTGGCTGTCAAATGATAAACCTGTATCCTGCTGAGAGAGATGATGAAGTTACTGCAGAATAGCCTCCTGCCTGGGTTGCAGCATTTGTCTACCATGGTGCCTCTCCTTAGCTCCTTCAGTAAATGTTCATTCATGCATCACATGTGGTGCTACCTTCATGTTTCCACTTTGTGAAAAATTTCATAGCTATTCATAATTATCCAGAGTAAATCTCAAAGAGTTACTACACAGAAATTACTATTTGGACCTCAAAGGTGTTTGCATTCAATATACTTAAACGAATGTTTGTATGCATACACAATTACTATATTCTCCGTTAAAGCCCACCCCTCCTGACTTACAGCAGTTGGGGTAGCCCTGGGGTTCTTGATGTTATGCCAGTGGGATATAAACTCACAGCTAAGCCAGTGGCAAATTTGCTTGTATTTTCTATCTGAGAACCTGTCTAGCTAAAGTTCAGAGAGTTTCATGATCAGGTGAGTCACAATATTATGTATGGTACATTGTCAGGAAGGGGTGTGTACAAAAATAATTCATCAAGAGTATTTACTATGTCAGTTATGGGACTTGAGAGACACTTTGGTTGAGAAATGTCACTAGTGAAATCAGAACTCTTCTAAGTATGCTTTATGACAAGTTGGAGGATTTTTTGTTATTTAGTATCAATTATCAGGTTACTTGGCTTTTTGACGTTGTCAAATGCAAAAAGTGACTTTAGAAGATATTTTACCATCTAGAACAGGAGGTCTTAATCTGGGGTCTGAGAACTTTTTTGATCATTAATTTATATCTAACTATAACTATATTTCAACATTATTCACTTCTTTTCTAATGCTGTGAATTTTATTTTATTCATTAAAATTATTCCAGGAATGGGTTTATAGGCTTTATTAGATTGCCAAAAGGGGTCTATGATATGTTCAAAAGGATAAGAATCTGTTCTAGAAGAAACCTGCAAGAAACTGGTGTAAGGTCCAAGACAGATGCCGCATTAAAAGTCATACTCTTATTATAAGGGCCCAAAGTGCATTTTAAAAGTTTAGGGCATCACTAAATAAATGATGATAAACTCAAGAGATGTTGCTTTAAGAAAAAAAAGGATTAGAAGGGGGAAAAAATCAACACTCCATTTAAAAACAACAGGGAGGGTCATTTTCGAAAAACATTGAGAACAGCAGAGGGAGCCAAAGGAAAAAAATTACAAACCAAGAAGTGGAGGACTATTCAGCACCAACAGCTAGAGGAGAGCTCCCTGCACTTGCACCAAAGGTTAAGGATAATCAAACATCCTAAGAGACTAATAATAGTACCATTAAATGCTAAGCAATGAATTAACGTGCATTTTAAAAATAAAACAAAATATGAAATTAAGTTAGCATGGGTTTTATGGGCCAAGGTTCATACAGAATATTTTTCAGTGTAGAATTATTTGGAATGTGAAGTAAAGGAAAAGGTGGTTGACGATTATTCTAAACCACTTCTTGGTAACATTTGAATGGCATGTAAAAATAAAGAGTATAAATAGTTTGACTTTCTGGATTAATTTCACAGTAAAAATAAAACACAAAGACTAAGAAATTTTGTATATTTTGTACTTTGAAACTATTCAGTTTTCCACCTGGAAGTATCTCAAACATGTTAATCCCAATGCTATTTAATTTTTAAATGAAGTATTTTACTAATGTTTGCCATCATTGAGAAAGAATAGAATGTGAAAAGGAGCTTGTCAAGTATAATTTATAATAGAGTATAATTTCTTCAATAACCATTTAGAAGAAACAACATATAGCCATCTTTCTCCTCTTCTCTCTCTCTCTCTCTCTCTCTCTCTCTCTCTCTCTCTCTCTCTCTCTTTCTCTCTCTCTTCTTTCATTTCTCCCTCTAATACACACACCACAATGATTTGTTCAGTGTCAATTTTTGGTATGCAAGAATAGCAGAGAAAGAAGAGCTATTTAACAGGACAGATGGATTTTTAAACTGTTGGAATCCATATTCAAAGTGTGATAGGATTGTGAGTATGTTTAAGAAAACATTGTAATGCTGTTGTCTAAAATATCCTTCACCCTACCCTTTTAACTTCCCAAAGGTAATAGAAAATTTTCAGAAGCTCATTTTGAAGGTTATGCTTTCTAGAAATTCCTCTTTTGTTGTTTTAAATTAGCTTTAAGTTCAATTTGTCCAGACCTATCAAAGCCAGTGATCACAATCACATACATTATAAATTCCATGTTTCCACCAGAAAGACAGCTAAAAAGTACTCTTAACAACCTGCCAGATAAGCAATGAGAGCAAATGGGTATGGAGTTATCAGAGAAGAAATAGAATATCAAACTGACAACATAACCTGGAGATCAATGATGAGTGAAGCATTTTAGAGGCACTAAAGTTCTAAAAAGCATGCATTCAGTTTAACTGAATGAATTTTATGTTTAGTACTTGCCAGTGTCTGTTCAATAAAGCCATGCAAAGTACCATGAAGTCAAAATAGCACGTAAAGATTTTACTGGAGAAAAAGAGAAATAAAATGGAGGGGGGGGACTATGCAGGAATTTCTAATCAAAATATAATGGAAGTTTTCTTTTACTTTGGGACCTTTCTCCTCCCCCCACTCTTCAAATGCAAATATGGTACTAGGGAAAGGAATAGTTGGAGCATTATTGTATTTACTACATTTAGTTGAATGAAGTGGAGAAATCTTTCACCATTAGTTCCCTATACACATGAAGTGATAACTTTCTTCCTCAGCTCAGATACTCTGCAGAAATCCTGTGCTAGGAGAGGAATGAATGGAGATCTGTAATTAGATCATCCTTTTGCCTGAATATGTTTCAAATCACTGAAATAAACTTGCCCTCCTAGGAAACAAAAATCCTTCTTCCTTCCCTTACCCCCACTTCATTATTCAAAGGACAGAACTTCACCCAGTAAAGGGGGAGGGTCCTCATTAAAAACCAATAAACATGAAATCATATGTTATACACATATAAAATACTTATATTATTACTTTATTTGGGTTTCTTGAAGGCCCACAAGTTCTCAGAAAGTATTTCCCAGTTAGAAAATATAGTAAGGGAGTTGGGGTGCTGAGAGGAGTATGGGGATATGAGGACTGAAGATTGAGTATGTGGAAGAAAGGCATCAGAAGTGAAGTGAGACTGAGTTCATAGGCTTAGAGTTGGAAGGGACCCAAGGTCTTCATTTTACAGATGAAGAAACTGAGGCCCAGAAAGAAGTGATTTAAGATTACACAGATCAGTAATTAGCACAATCAATACCTCAATCAGGTCCTCCAATTCCATAGCCAACACTGAAATACATTGTATATAGGATTTTTGACTTGGAAGGGTCATTAAAGATTTTCTGATCAACTACTACACAGTTTCTTAATGATCTCTGTTGTTCTTGCTTTATATTGTGAAGAAGAGCACCTCCCCTATGCTTTTTTCTGGAGTGCCAAAAGATAAGCTAGAGGTTGAGGAAGGGTGGTGGGGGTGGGGTGATATCGTTTAAGAATGGTCAAATAAGCATCACTCATAGAAGCCTAGAATATTGGAAGGAGGATCTTAGAGGTCATTTCGTTCTTTCCGTCACTCAGTGAAGAATACACTCAAAAATAACCTCGAGGCTCCCCAGAAGCCAGAGGCGGGCAAGGGGTAGGGGGAGGTACCTGGTTGATGGAGTTTACTGCCAACCGGGGGATGATTAGTTCCAGGACAATCTGCAATAGAGATGTGACCAGTCCCGCAAGGATGGCCCAGGTGAGGGGCAGCGGCAGCATGCTGTAAGTGGCGAAGAGAGTGAAGAGCACATAACCAATCCCATCCCCTAGGAGTCCGTAGCCCAGACCCGCGGCCAGGATCTGAGTCGTCATGGCCACCCAGGTCACCAGTCCACTGTACTGTAGGTACGTGTAGGAAGTGGTGTCCTTCCTGACCACCACCAAAGCACAAATGACCACCTCGATGCCTGTAAAGAAGCCCAGAAGGATGCCCTTGAGGGGGTCCATGGGGGCCGATGCCAGGGTCAGGTGGAGCACGAGCAAGGTCAGTTTGGTCAACACATCCAGGATGTTCATGACCACCTCGGATTTTCGCCGCTGTCCCAGGAAATAGCGCTGATAGAGGCGCTCCAGGTCCCGGGACTTAAAGGAGTTCCGTAGGGTGGGGAAGATCACCCCTCGATAGGTGTAACCCCAATTGAGAAAGAAATCCGAGTTACTGGGAGCGCAGTCGAGGTGCAGGAAACCCAGGTCACCGCTGCTGCCCCTCCGCTCGGGGAAGACTTTGGTGGGGCCACCCCCGTTATTGTGACCGCCCTTCCCGGCCGAACCCAGGCGCCCGGGCTGACCCAAAGGGTAGAGGGGGAGGGCTGGGGCTTGCTGGAGGTGGGGCGTGTGGTGGTTGAGGCCGCCAGGGTCGCTGGTCTTGCCGTTCCCGCCGCAGACGCCGCTCTGGTGGATAAAGCGCTGCTCCGTGATGTGCCGCACCGCGGTCTGCCACAGCAGCCTCTGGGGTCGCGAGCCACCGCCGGCACCGCTGCAGCTCCCCCCGCTGCCGTCGCTGGCCGGGGGTGTCGGGTTAATGGTGTAGAGTTCTTCCGTGCTGCTCAAGCAGCGCACATCGGATAACTCCATTGCACCTGGACCTAAGGAGCTGGGGGGAAGAGAAGGGAAGGTGGCGGAGCGCCCCAAGGGGTGGGAGTTCCTTTATATTTGAAAAAGAAAGAAGGAAAGAAAAAAAAACCAGAGTTGTTGGGAAAGGGCGCCAAGCTCTAGTCTAGCCTACCGCCGTCCTTTCGTCCTCGGAAGGTGACGCCAGTGAGAGCGATCATGATCCAGCCACTCCGGGTAAGGGGAGCCTGGAGGAACGCAGCCCCTATCTTTGCACGCCGTACGCGCCAGCGCTAAGAATTGTACTTCCCTCTTCTTCCTCCTCCTTCTCCTCTAACCTCCCCACTTTGGCGCGAGGTGGCCCCTGCTATTTGCTGAGCCCGGGGCTCTCCGAGGCACTGCCTCCAGGGCTCGTCTCAGTTGTGCAGCCTTTGCTCCTCGAGAGCCACCCCGGCACCTGAAAGCTGCCGCTGCCCCTGCCGCCGCCGCCGCCGCTGCTGCTTCTGCTGTGCGCCAGGCTGGTCTGTCCGCAGCCGTGGTCTCCCAGCCGCCCACGGCACTGCTGCATCCTTTGAAAAATGGGGGCTTTTTGCGGGGTGTCCGGTGGATGGTGGGAAGTTCCTAACGGCCGCTGGGGCAGCGCACATCGGAGAACTCCATTCAGTGGGGATGGGAAGCCAGGCTGACCAGATGGGAAGGGGAGAGGAAGAGTACGGGGGATGGAAGTAAGGGAGGGGGTGGCTGCGCGTCCCACAGGAGGAATCGGAAGGGAGGTGGGCGCTGGGCTAGTAAATCATAAACCAGTTAATTGGTGAGAGGGAGGCTGCAGCTGGTCGCTCCTCAGTCCCTTTCCCTACCCTCCTCTTTCTGAGCGAGGGTGGTTAGGGCAATATTAGGTCGGGCTGTTTGTTTTCTGGGGTGGGGATGGGGGGAGGAAGGGTGGAGAGGATGGGGGCGGTTCCCCTACCCCTGGCTCATCTATGAGGAGAAGTGAAGGACTCCACTTGCGGTTTCGAGGACTCAGTCAACCTATTTTATCCCCTTTAGATTGGCACTCTTGGATCCATTAAGCCAAAAAAAGAAGAAGGTGAGAGGGGGAAGCAGGGAAAGAGGGAGGAGCAAGAAGAGGGAGGAGGGGGAGAAGAGCCCTGACTGTCTTCAAAGCAAACTGGCCGAAGAGAGAATGAACTAAGATTGTCCAGAATTCAGTTGCCTAGACCACGGCCTTGAGACACCGAATAGGATGTAGGATGGGATTGGGTGATGGAGAGAGTGAAAGTGGTAGTGAAAAGAAAAGGAAGAAATTAGTAGATAACAGCGATGTCCTTGGCGCTAAGGGAACAACTGTGTCACTAAACCTACTAATTTAAAAGAACGTTTGAAGGGAAAATGCAACCATTCGTACTATCCAACGAGGGAACTGAACAGCCTAAGCACCCTAAAAGCAGCAGGGGAACGAAAAAGGCTTACTCACAAGAAAAATAAAGCAAGGTCTTGAGGAAGGCGGGCATTCTTCCCAAATCTATTTTAGATCCCTCAAAGGCTTGAGTGAAAGATGAGAAATGTAATGTCTGCACCCAGAGCACACTTCCCCGGGGAAACTGATCAATAAGCAAGGGCTCCTGGGCTTTTTCTCTGAGCCTTAAAATCCAACTTTTCAGTCTGGCGAGCGGCTATTTCCGCTTTGAGTGACAGCGGTGGTTACCAGCTACAAGGTGTGAAGTGCCGAGGGTTCTAGCTGGTCTCCAACTTTGCCTAGAAGATCTTCGTTTCCCAGTCCGAGTGGAGGGAAAGAGTAATAATTCAACAAAAATCTCCTCATGCTCTGGCCCCTGCCCTCACCTTTCCTTCTCCCTATTCTTGGAAAATGCAAAAGCACAGATTTCCGACTGGGACTGCTGGGAATAGCAAATAACTTCCCAACTTTGAATGGACGATAATCCCTCTGAAGACTTGTGTAGCCCCCGAGAAAATCCAAGGGGAAACCTTGGATCAAGTCTTGATTTTGTCACATACTGTCTGTGTGACCCCGGACAAGTCACTTAACCTTTCAATGCTTTAGGCAACTTATGTTGTGTGTTTACTTTTACTCTCTCTTATATACACACACGTGTATATACATATATGTATACATGTATACATGTGTATGTATGTGTGTTTATGTGTGCCTCTATATATATCTGTGTATATACATACATATATGTGTATATACACATATACATATAATGTAGACGTTGGTAGAAATTGGTAGAAACAGTTTTCCAGCTCATAAACAGGTTTAGGTTCCTGCACATAAAACATAAAGGTTCAGACATTCTCTGGGCGTCATTTTATCACTCTAATCCAAAATTTCAAGGAATATTGGGGGGGGTGCTAAAAGAACTCTCTAAAGAGTCAGGTGTTGGCCCTTTAAGACAGCTGCGTACTCAAAAGTTAGTTCCCATTAAAAGTGAAGCACCAAGAATATCAGTTAAGACATTTCGGCTGGCTCCTTCCAGCTTTTCCCAAAACCCAGTCAAACATAGCCTCAGTGATCTCAGCTCAACCCCAATGCCTAAAGCCACTGGAATGCAGTTGGAGACCCTAATGATTTCTGGTTGCTGCAGAGGGCGCACCAGCAGCCCAGATTCCGAGATCGTGAAGAGGCTGCAGTCTCTGTTACGGCTGCTGCTGCTGTTGCTGTCTCCCACTTCCTAACTAGAAGAGCCAGGGACTGCACTGTCAACTGGTGCCTAGAAACGTTAGGTTCAGGCTTCTTTCCCACTCCCTTGTTGGCCAAAATGACCACCTAACTTACCCCATTAGGCCCACCTCATCTTCAAAAGAAGAGACCTTCCCCTAACCTAAGGGAGCAATTCACCTCCTCTGCAGTCCTGGAGAAAAGAGCATCGATGACATCGGACACAGCAGCCCCTTAGACTCTAGAGTTGTCTGTCCTCTAGCTCCTAGGTGTGTGCGCCTGTGTTATGAGTGTGTTTCTTTCCCTTGTAGATGAGTTGCGGAATAGACTGTGTAAGGAGCCAGGAGATTTAAGGCAGTGAGCACCCATGCCTTGGGAGTTCATCAATATTTTTAAGGCACCTACTATATGCAGAATACTATGCAGGAAGAGATAAGATTCATGGAGCTTACTACAGTGTATAGGGGCCTACTCCTACAAAAATAACCACAAATGCAAAATGCTCAATAAGTACATTAGAAAATCCCTAAAACAAAGTACTATATAGTGTGGAAAGAGGAGAGAAATCTCTACCATTTCCCCTTCCTTAAACTGATTTCTGGGATTTGTCAGATAACAAGGAAACAAGGAAGAAGTCAGCTTTGATTCCAATCCCTAGGAAATTTAATGCGGCACCCTCACTGCTCCCAAAATGTCAATAATAATATCAGGACAGAGATTTGTCTAATTACCTTTTCTATCTCAATCCTATCAAAAAGATGAAATAATAAGTATTTTTCTCAGGAAAGAAAGACTATCCTGTTTTAACACTAGTATCTTTCTTTGCAAAATACATATTTATTTTATTATGTGTGTGTGTGCACTTGTGTGCCTATATACACTTGTGTTATCATTCCTACAAAGATCTCAACGTTCTAACAGGGTCTACTTTAGACAAAGAATATGCAGGGTAAGCGTTTAAAGAGAGGAGGGAAGTTGCCTTCTTTCCCCATTTTTGAAACAATATTCAAAATGAGGATTAACAGTGTTTTCATTTTGCCTTATTTACAGACAGGAAAATGTTACAAAAAAAAGAAAAGTAATTCTCACTGGGTTATTGTGAAAAGAGTTCACTAGAGAACTATGAGTTATTATTAAATGTGAATTATTATACCATTCCCTGCTCGTCTAGAGAAATTGATTCACTTCTCCAGCCAGTTCTGGTACATTCCATCACCACCACCTGCTCCCAAGCCTTCTATGCTAAATGGGCACATTAAAAACTTTTGCCAAAGGAAGAAACCTTTTCATTTTTTTTCACGACCTTGGGGGGGGGGGGGGGAGGTAATGTGGATTTAGCCCAAATAAAGCACAGGTTTGAATTGAGATGAAACTTGCCATATTTAATCATTCAGGCACTCAATCAGAATGCCTCCCAGTATAATTTCTCAAACATAAAAAAGAATGAATGCAAATTAATGAATTGATAATATTTTTTTTAAGTTTCAAGATGATGAATGAACAGAGTAACTTGAAGAAAGTCAAGGAATTTCATGGTCTTAGAGTCTGAATCTAATATCAGTGAATCAGTGTAGAGGAGGGTAGAAATATCTATTAAAATGAACCTGAAAGATTTCCCCTTTTGCAGTGGTAGATTATAATAGTTTTAAAATAGTACATAGGGCATAGTTGCATAGAGTGTTTCACTTAATGGTTATCAAAGTACTTAGTCCATGAAGAGAGTCTTCAAGTAGGAAGACCCTGTGTGCCCAGGGTTCCCTACATCCAAATGCATACCAAGCTTCAGTTAGATTCCCAGACTAGAATCTATGAAACAGTATCCACTATCTCAAGAAATGTCCCTGTAATAAATAAGCAAACCTGCCTTCTGTAGACAGACTAGATAATATGTGTTGCATATATATTGACAAATTTGTTTAGCCTCTGGAAGACTTGGTTCCAAGTCCTACCACAAATAATATTGGCCATGTGACCTACGGCAAATTCCTTAAACTCTCAGCATCCCCAGACAATTCTCTTGAGAGTAAAACTTTTAAAGAAGCAGATAGTCTGTATCGATGAAAGATATTTTCAGGGAAGATAGTTTCCTAGACAGTTACAGGATTCCAGATATAAATGTATACAAGGATATACCCACAGGCTCAGATATATATATATATATATATATATATATATATATATATATTTTTCAAATATATGCAGATTCTGTTGAAAATAAAGTATAAAATATGCATTCAATCAATCCACAAGCATTTGGTATTAATGAATTCTTAGTAGCTATCTGTCACATATTTCACAGAATCCCAGAACTGGAAGGGATTCTTGAATCTCCCCAAGAAGCAGTAATTCAGCCTGTGTTTGAAGAGCTCTGTTAAGGTAACCCATTCCACTTTGGAAGAGCTTTGGCGCCTTTCATATCAAACCTAAATTTGTCCCTTGGTTGGTTCCTTCATCAATTGAATAAACATGTATTAAATATGTACTAAGTGCCAGCCTGCTGTGGTGAAACTTAACCTATAGTTACTGAAGAAGGAAATGACAATCCGCTGCACTATCTTTGCTAAGAAAACCCTAAATGGAATCACAAGGATATCAATGAAAATAACGAAGCAACAACAATTTAGGAAAATGAATACTTTCAGTATTTACCTCATAGGGTTGATATGTAAAGTAATATATAAATGAGCATCTGACCTCAGACACTTCCTAGCTGTGTGATCCTGAGCAAGTCACTTAATCGTATTTGCCTCAGTTTCCTTATCTGTAAAATGAGCTGGAGAAGGAAATGGCAAGTCACTGCAGTATCTTTGCCAAGAAAATGGCAAATGGGGTCACAGAGAGTTGAACGTGACAGAAAACTGAACAACATCAAGGCTATAGTTACAGAGCCAGTAGGTGTGAAACATGGGACTTGAACCCAAATCTTTTAAGCTCCCCAAATAGCTCTCTGCCCAGTGCCCTATCATGCTTCTCCGTACCTTTAGACAACTTTCTGGAATGTTAGATTTCAGAGATAGTTATTTATCTGAATTGATAGAGGAAGTTCCCCACATACCTCCCTACACAGATGAAATCCTCTGGCCAGGAAAAAAAAAAAAATGCAAGTTACTACATTAGAAATAGAGACAAAATGAATCAATGGGTATTGTTGTGATCATGTGACAAATGACATTTTTTAATAGTTAAAAAGAGCCTTTTCTACTAAGCAAGGTTGGGAACCACTGGTATGGTCCAACCCACACTTGACTAGAACCTCCCTCTGTCCCTACAACACTGTCTTCAAGCTTCTTCATAAAGATCTTCAGTGATCAAGAGCATACTTTGCCAGGCAACCTGTTCCACTTTCAGACACATTTAATTTTTAGAAAGATTTTCCATACTAAAACCATCTTCTTTACAATTAACAGTTCTACTTTTGCTCTCTGAGGCCAACACTGGAAAAGCTCTTCCTCATTTTTACTGTTGGGTGTGGGAGAATCAAGTTATCTTGGATCATAAATTTAGAGCTAAGAGACCATCCAATCCAACTCCACCCTGAAATTTTATAGATGAGGAAGTTGAGGTTCAGGGAAGTTCTTTGATTTGTCAGGATCACACAGCCAATAAATGTCTGAAGTGGAAATTGAAATGAGAATTATCCAACTGCAAGTTCAATGTCCTCTCTAATGTGCCTCACTGATCTCCCTGCTTGGTTCTCCATCATTTTTATAAACAAAGTTAAGAAATATTCCTTATATTTTCCCACTCATTTTAAAATGCCTCATGGATTATAGTAATATTTATGTTATTCAAAATATTAGTCTGAATAAATCTTCAAACACAAATACAATATGTATATGTTATATTGACTTGTTTTTTCAGTTGTGTCCCACTCTCTCTGACTTCATTTGTTTCTTTTTTTTCTTTTTTCTTTTTTGGAGGGGGGAGAGCAGGACAATCGGCGTTAAGTGACTTGCCCGAGGCTACATAGCTGGTAAGTGTTAAATGTCTGAGGTCACATTTGAACTCAGGTCCTCCTAACTCCAGGGGAGGTGCTCTATTCACTGTGACACCTAGCCACCCCCATTTGGGTTTTTCTTGCAAAGATACCTGGAGTAGTTGGCCATTTCCTTCTCCTTCTCATTTTACAAATTAGGAACTCAGGCAAACAGGGTTAGGTGAGTTGTCCACAGTCACACAGCTACTCAATATCTGAGGCTGGATTTGAACTCATGAAGATGAGTCTTTCTGGTTCCCAGCTCAGTGTTCTATTCACTGCCTCCACCTAGCGGCCAAAGTAACCATGTAGTATCACTGAAAAATGAACATTTCCCACCACCTGCTAGTTAATGGTTTAAAAGTAAATACATCCGAGGGTCATGTCATCTGCAAAAGTATGACTCAGACCTCCATCTAACTCATTAAATTAATCAAGAAAAAGACTATAATTTATCCTGTCTTTAAATGTTGTTTCTTTTTCTTAAGCTCAGGAATGAGGACTTTTGGTAGTAAAAATTTGGTGAGCTAACAAAAATTTGCCTGTGCCATGTGAGTTCTGATTTAGGATCATTCAAAAGTAACTGGAAAGTCAAAATATTTTGTATGGAGTTCCATAGTAATGCCTATTTATTCATACATGCATTCATTCAACAAATATTTGTTAGTGAAAGACACAGTATATGGGATTATAGGCAGAGGGGAAGCAAAGATAAATAATACATAACATCTTTGTCCTAGGAGCTAGGATCTAATAATTAGTAAAATATCCCTTCCTCTGACTAGATAATTCTCCAAACTGGCCACAGGCAAACATCAATTTACATCTGATTTTCCATAAACAGAATCTTGATTCAGGTTGTGAAGAATGCTATAAACTGACAGGATCAGGCTCTTATCCCAGAAGGGGGGAAAAGAAAACTGTAGATGAAAACAGAATTTAGCAAGAAGGTAAGTAGCAATTAAAAAGAATTTAGTAGAAGGTTACTATGTGAGTCACTGTTTTAGAGTCTGGACATATAATTTAAACAGGCCTTGGCCACAAGGAATTTACATTTGAATGAGTGGAGAATCCATTATTCTTGATAGGGCTATTCAAATATGCCTGATATTAACTCATCCTGTATTGGTTCATGGGTGAAGGCTCCAGACTCCCTTTGTCTACCACAGTACAAAAGAGCAAAGATACTAACCTTCTTGGGTCATTCTTTTTAGGGTCTAGCATCTTCTAGAGCTGGTTTTGTGGATCACCATTTTATGTGTGGTTTCATTCCTGAGAACTCATCAAAGCCTGGGAACCCAAGGGTGGTGATGAGAAATACATCTCTTTGTCTTTCTTTTTTTTTGTGGATGAGAGAGTGCTTGCTCCATCTCTTATTTGTATGCCAAACACTGTAGTTAAATTAGAGTTAAATATATTGGGTTCCTGTTCTTTGACATTCAGAACCAGATTAACTTACAGACTTTGAGGTGTAGCGTATATTCAGAGAAGATTAGTACTTCTTCTGCCAAATCCTTTTCAGGGCTGTTTTCTGCCTTTGGTGTATTCCCAATCTGCCAAAGTCTCACCTGTGATTCCAAGAAGCTGTAGCATGTGCAGTGATCATACCTTGGTTTTGGCAGATTGGCTGAACCAGGTTGAGGGGAACCAAGGGGCTCAAACTCAGCTGTAAGTAAGGGGGGTGTCTAAGCATGTGAAGACTTCCCCTGGTAGAATGGGTAGATGAGAACAATTTGTTCTACCAGCCATGAAGAGGACTGAAGCAGGCATTGTGGCTTAGAGAATGGTCAGACATCAAAGAAGCCAAGGTCATCACTGCATCTGGAGCCATCACCAGTCTTCTTGACTCTAACCTGTCATTGGACTGTGGTGACTCTGGAAGAGAGAGTGAAGCCAACAACTTTTGCAGCTCTGCCTTACTTAAATACAATTTAAACACAAATCAAAAGGCATCACTCATACCATTTTACCATTTGATTATGCACTCAATGCAGCCTCTGAAACTGAAATGCAACAAGGTATGGATCAATTTTCTGCTCCTTGTGCTAATTTTGGCCTAATCATTAACACCAAGAAAACACTTGCCAGTACAATACCAGCCATATGTGAAACAATTATTTATAGCAAATGGAGAAGTTTTGAATACTGTAGATAAGTTCACTTACCTTGGCAGTATACTTTCCAGGGATATACTTACTAATAATGAGGTTGATGCATTCATTGTCAGAGCTAACTCAGTGTTTGAGAAGCTCTGAAGGAAAGTATGGGAGAGGTATTAGAATGCCTACCAAACAAGATCTACTGAGATATTGTTGCTGACCTCATTGCTGTATGCCTGTGAAACATGGACAGTATAACAGAGTCATGCCAGGAAAATGAATCACTTCCATTTGAATTGTCTTAGGGAGAGTCTGAAGATTACCTGGCAAGATAAGGTACTATGCCCTGAGATCCTCTCTCAAGTTAAACTGTCAAGCATTCAAACGCTACTGCAGGTAGCACAACTGTTGGGTTGGCCACGTTGTTTGAAAGCAAAATGTAAGTTTGCCTAGAAGACTATTTTATGAAGAACTCACACAAGGCAAGTGCCTACCTGATGGGCAGAAAAAGTGATGCAAGGAAACTCCCAAAGTCTCTCTGAAGAACTTTGCAATTGATTGCGTGACATGGGAGACACTGGCAAAGGACTTCCCAGCATGGTGTACCCGCATAAAAGAAGGCACTGTACTCTATGGACAAAGCAGAATTGTAGTAGCTCAAAAGAAATGTGAGATGCATAAATGTAGAGAATCCATCCCAAATGTTCATGTGGACTATTCGTGCCCAACCTGCAGTAGAGCCTTCCAAGCTCATATTGGTCTGATCAGTCACTTGGAGACACTGTAATTTGACTCCAACATAGTGATGTCATTTTGGTCCTTTTTGAGAATGAAGGATGGCAACCCACCACTCAAAGACTTAATTGTAAAGATTTTTGTCCAAATCGCTAATATTAAGAGAAAGGCATATCAAAGCAACCCTGACATTTTACCTCAGATCCTGAAAACTAATAAAATTACAAAAAAAAAAAGACAATAGTTCAAGTGGCAGCAGAAAAAAAATAATTAGAATAAGAGTTTCTTATATATTTTGCTTAAACCAGAGTTCATGATGTATCTAAAAAGGAGCCAATTTTTGACAAATAAAATGAATACACACTGTTTCAACTCCACATGCCATCTAGCCACTTACCTAGATCATCGCAGTCTCTTTCCCTGTTGCTGCATATTTACTACCACACCTGTCCCAACTCCACCCCCAACCCCCAATTCCACCTCTTCAGAACAAAACTCCCTTTTGGGATCACCTTTTTTCATATATGTGATGTCTTTACCTATTAAATATAAGATTCTTGAGGCCAGGTAATGTCTTTTTTTTTTTAAATAAGTTTTTCTTGATAACTACTTTTATATTACCAAATTTTACCCAAGTCTACCTCTCCCTCTTCCTCTGAGAGCCATTCCATTGTATTTAAATAGAAGAAAAGGAGAAAGAAGAGAAAATCAGCAGAAATTATCAATATAATTAAAAATTCTGAAAAGATATGGGTGGGGTATAATACTTGCAGACTTCCTACCACTACAAAAGGGTGGGGTAGCATTATCTTCTCTTTACTCTTCTTTCAACCATGGTTGATGTTTGTAATTTTGCAATTATTTACTTCTGATTTTCTGTGTCCATGGTTGATCTTTGTCTGCTTTGTTGTAATCATTGGGTATATTATTTTCTTGTCTGCTTACTTCATTCTGTATCAGATTATATTAAATCTTTCAATACTTCTCTCTACCCAACATGTCAATTGTTTCTTACAGCAGAAAAATAACCCGTTACAATCATTAGTCACAATTCGATTAGCTACTCCCCAATTGATGGCCATCCCCAATTGATGCTCCCAATTCTTTGTTATCACAAAAATGTGTTTGTGTGTGTGTGTGTGTGTGTGTGTGTGTGTGTGTGTTATACATGGGGACTTTCTTCTTATCAGTGGCTTTCTTGAGGTGAGAACCCAGTAGGGGAGTTTGGGTTCAAAGGGTATAGATATTTTAGTCACTTTATTTGCATAATTTCAAATTGCTTTTTAAAATAATTATATCATTTCACAGTTCTACCAACAATGCAACAATGTTTCTATTCATTCCATTCAAACTATTGCCATTTTTGGTCATCCTCCTGCCCCCAATTTGCAGTATCTGAAGTGAAATCTTGGGGTTATTTTGATGTGTATTTCTTTCCGTATTAGTGATTTGGGCAATTTTTTCATGTGGTAGTTAATAGTTTGAATTTTTTCTTTTGAGAACTGTTTGTTTATGTCCCTTGCCTACTTATCTATTGAAGAATAGCTTTTGGAGATACATACACACATACACACATATGCATACATATGTATAAATATACATGTTATGTATATGTGTATATTTCAATTAAATAAAAACTACCATTTATATAAAACTCTAACATTTGAAAAACACTACAAATATTGTCTCATTTAATCCTCACAAAAATCCTGTAAGGTAGGTGTTATTACTCTTATTTTACAGATAAGGAAAGTGAAGCTGAAAAGTCAAGTGACAGTAACAGAACTAGCAAGTCCTTGAAGCAGGATTTCAATTTAGGTCTTCCTGACTCCAAGGCTAGGGCTCTACAACTTAGCCGACTTATGCTATATGACAGAAATCTGATATAGTTTTGCCTTATTTTTGAGCTTTCTTGCTTAACCTAGGGACATTAATTTTATTTATGCAGAAGTTTTTTCAGTTTCATTTTATATAATTAATTGATCTTTTTCAGTTGCTTCTATATTTATTTCTTATCGATAGCTACAAGAGGTATATGATCAACTTCTCTTTCAGGTATTTTTGTGGTATGCTATTTAATATTGTCACATAATCATTTTGAATGTATTGTAGAATATGGAGTAAGATATTGTCTAGATCAAATTTCTGTCAGATTCCTTTCCAGTTTTCCCAACAGTTTTTTTTTTTTTACAAAATTACAAGGGAGTTCTTTTCTTAATAATTTGTGTTTTGGTTTATTGAATATTGGGTTATTGAGTTCCACCATTTCTGATTTTCCTTTGTCTAGTTTGTTTTATTAATCTGTCTGCTTTTTAATCAATACCAGATAGTTGTGATGGCTGCTGTTTTATAAGATAGTTTGAGGTCTGGAGGTTTGATTTCTCCCTTCATTCCCACCTTCTTTAATATTCTAGGCTTGGCATTTTTCAAAATGAATTTTATCATATTATTGAATTCTATTAAGTGTCCCTTTGATAATTTGATTGATAAAGCATCAAAAATGTAAGTTAACTTTGGTGCTATTATAATTTTGAGTACATTGACATTAGCTAGACATGAGTACTAATTATTCTTTGAATATTCAATGGTTCTGAATATTTAAGTTGTTATTTATATTTTAAAATATATAATGTATCTAAATGTAGGTAATGTATAATGTAAAATAAATATAATGTAATACTAATATGTAATATAATATATAACAATATAATATATAATAATGTAAGATAATAAGATGTAATTGACTCTATACAAGTATTTTATGTGCTTTGGTAGATTGTTCTTGAGACATTTAATGCATTTTTAGCTATTTGGAATGAGATTTCCCTTTCTATTATTGCCTCTAAAATTTTGTTGTTATTACATAGATATATTGTTGATTTTAGAGGGTTTATTTTGTAGCATTCTACTTTGCAAAAGCTGTAATCTCAATCAGTATTGTTGTTGAATACTTAGGACTTTCGAAGTAAGTCATCATATCATCATCATATGAAGGCTGTTTTATTTCCTCTTCACATGTCTTTACATCTTTAATTTCTGTCCCTTGTTTTATTACTCCTAGTAGCATTTCTAGAACTATATCAAATGATAGTAAGGAGAGTTGGTATTCTTGCTTTCCTCCTATTCTGCTACATCTCTTACATATGATGCTTGTTTTTTAAATTTAGACAGATACTTTTTACAGTATTAAAAAAAGTTTTCTATACTTTGTAGCATAACTGAGTATGGTGCGGTGTCAAAAGCTTTTTCTGTATCTATTGAAAAAAATCATGATTTTAAATGTTTTAATCTTTAATGTGATTATGTTTGTTTTTCTAACATTTTACCATCTTGGCATCTCTGATATGTATCCAACTTTGTCATGATAAATGACTTCCTGAGAGAACTATCTTTTTTTAATATTTGTGTCCCTTGAAACACATAATAAGTGGCTTTTTGTTCATTCATTTATTCATCTATCAATTCATTCCATTTTATTTAATTTGTGAGGTGCTTTATGGCTTTTACAAAGTGCTGTCCTCATAACTTTAAAGTTAAGTGGTACAGTTATTAATGTCTCTACAAATGAGAAAACATAGGTTTAAAAAGGATATGTGTCTTGTCCATAGCCACACAGCTAGCAAACATCAAATCTGGGACCCAGCAATCTTTATGTAATGTCTAGTGTCCTTTTTTAAAAATAAAATATTTTCAGTTTCAGATTCTCTCTCTTCCTCCCCCATCCTCCAGTGTCCTTTGAAACATTAAGCCAGACTGTTCCATCCTTTGCAGATTCTCTGGCCTGAAAGAAAACTCTTATATTGATAATAGTCAAGTTAAGGAGAAGAAACCTTTTTTATTTGTCATAATGGAACTATAATTTCCAGGTTAATCTTATTAAAGTATAGATTTAATATTTATAAAACCAATGTCCGTTGCAAAATGCCATAGGAAATTCTTATACTCTAAAAAAGCATATATAAAATATTAATATGTTGAAGAAAAGATTGGCAGTTCAGGAAAGAGAAATGAGACCAGAGAGATACAGTTTCCACAGAGGAAGAGGTTGGTGGTGGTTGGGCAGAACTCCAAAGTTGGAAATCCTTAAGGTAAAGATAGTCTCTGGAAACTTAACTCATGAGAAATGTCAGAGATTAACTTTCTGGGTGAGTTCTTAGGGAAACATCATGTATAAAGTATCTAGAGTCCAAATTCTAAAAGGTATGCAGATTAAACACATTTGAAAAGCTGCAACCGATGCAATCAGTGAAAAGTATTTGCATGATTCCTGTTTCATTTATTTATTGGGTTGAAAAATGTAGAGGAGAGAAAAAGATCTATAGTTATTTTACATCTTTAGAGGTACTGCTTAAATAAAACCCTACCTCTTGGAAGGAGGCTAGAGTTCGTTCTGAAGGAAAACAATCCTAGAGTGGGTAGGAAGAGGGGAAGAAGAGGAGGAAGAAAAAACACTGCTCTCATCAGTCAAGTAGGGTCAAGAAAAAAAAATCACTTCGTAAAAGGGATATCCTCCTTCTCTCTTTAGCCCTCCTCCAACTTCCTCTTAGGAGTAACTCCTAAAGTTAAAATAGCTTTTATTTTATTTTTATTTTTTTGACCGGCTTTTTGTCTAAGATTACACCATGAGGGAGAACATGGTATACTAGAAAGATCACTGGACTTGCAGAGAGGCCTTGTAATGTCAAGCAAAGGCAACTTCCAAGGTTTGGATTACGTGCATTTATTTATTTATTTATTCAGCTATTTATTTATTCAGCAAACATTCACAGAACAGAAAAAGTCAAAATACACTGTAACTTGTTCCTTTAGCAAGTTCTCAATT
>CM053587.1:273627552-273646479 GCA_028646515.1 Pseudochirops corinnae
GTCAATCACTCAAAGACTTCCCACCCCTGAATCCAAAAGGGGCAGGAGAGCACAAAAGGCCATCCACCCTTAAGTTACAAGGTTAAGCTCATCATTGAATACCCAAGGAAAGGGCCTTCTTTCATCTTCACTGGAGGCAAGCCCTCAGCAATCTCAGTTTCTGGGGAGACAAGGCTCAACAACGGCATAGCCAGTGTCCTCATCAAGTTACTCTCTGCCTGTAGAACAGTCCCAGAACCCCTGAAAACATCAGCAAGGTGCTCTTCCAGGATTTCTGTGCAGGTACCACAAGAAAATCCTCCTTCAGGGCTTCTGAACCAACAGCCAGGTTCCAGGACCTCTACAACAGCAGCATTGTCCTTCGCCATCCAGTGAATCTGGCAAAATAACAGCAAAACAGACAGACAAAATACCGGCATCACAGCCATGCCTCCTCAGTTCTTGGCAGTTCCAGGTGGCAGTTCCAGGTGACAGGTCCAACAGGCTCTTAGCAGTATTTCTCTCAGTAACTCAGGCTCCACAATACTGGATACTACTCTCCCAAAGTCACTCTAGTCTTCTCTAGGCTTGGGCCACTCTCCCAATTCATGGCTCCTCCCAGTTCAGCCCTCTCTCTTCATGTCAACAAGTCCATCCCACAAGTGGGATTCACAAGCTCTGGGTTTTAACATTCAACCCAAAAACCAAGCCAATACACGGGTATCTCCAAAATACAGGCCTTTAACTTGTCTCCCAACTTTACTAGCCCTTTAACCTTGTGCCAGCTTTTCCCATTGTATGAACATTAGTTTTCTCGAAATAGTTTGATATAGACAGAGTTTTTAGATCTTTATATCTTTCAAAGAACATGGTATCATTTTGACATGTGCATGGGGGATACCTTGTTGGGAGAGAGGGTTTAAGGCAGTATTTTGTTCTAACAAATAAAATACTTTTTTATATGTATTGTCAAACAATAAACACTGAGGGACTTTGTGATTTCTACTTTTTATGAAGTTTTATTGATATTTTGTTTTTACATTGTAAACATTTATAGATCACTCCCATTTCGTGAGAAGTCTCTTGTAATAAAGGAAAACAACTGAGTAAAACTAACAACTCAAAGATTTCAATCAAAAGTGCATGCAACATTTAACATTTGTAGATCCCTTATCACTGTATTTTTAAATGGACAGAAATCTACTTTCTTCCCCTCTCTCTCTCTCAAACCCAAAGCAAATTTTATAACAAACATCCATAGTCATATCTGCTATGGCTATACAACCTATAATTCAAATATGCATGAATATATGTGCATACATATAAATGTTTATATGTATACTAATACACATGCATTGACAATATAACTATGTGCACACATCTAAATACAAATATGCATAGATATGTTTCATTCTCAACCCTAAATCCAATATTTTGTAATGACTAGCATGTTTCATCATAGGACCTCTGCATTGTATTCATCATAGATCTTATAGCTTTCAAAGGTGTTAGTTTTACAATGTTGTTATTGTACAAATTGTTATTCTGGTTATATTAATTTCATTCTTCATCAGTTTATAAAAGTAACCAAAATTATTTATTTTCATAATATTGGTGTTACAATGTAGATTATTTTTCTGGTTCTACTCACTTTGCTCTGTATCAGTTCATATAAATCTTTTCATGTCTTTTTGAAATTACTTATTTATTCATTTCTCAACATCTTTCTGTAAACTTTGTGATATGTTTTTTTTTACTATGTAATATTGCACGTAAAAGTCTTTCTTTCCCCCTTTAATATCCTCATTATGAATGCTACCCTTATATAGAATGTTCTCATAAATATCTTATATATAGAAGAAAGTAGACATGTGTTACTTGTCTCTGTCATTATCTTGGTCAACTTTTTAATTTTTTTGTTTGTTTTTATAGTATAAAGTCCATAATAAGCATAAGACAGTATTAAAATGGAAAGAAAACTAACCTTGAAACTAGAAAATGGATATATGTATGTACATGTAAGTATTTATAATCTCATTTAGTCCTCATAACAAGACAAACAATATTCTTATAATATCCATTCTAGTCCAATCCTTTTATAGTACAAATGAAGAAAATGAGGGACAGAGATATGAAATGAGTTGCCCAACATCATACGGGTAGTAAAGGACAGAGTGAGGATTTAAACATACATCCTCTGATTCCAAATCCAGTGTTCTTTGTTTTAAACCAGTGTTGATTGTCATCGTCATATCTCTCTTCTTGGCATATACACCAACTATTTGCTGACTAACTTAGTTTTTAGATTCTTTTGATCTCCCAATTAGTTATAGCAACTGATTTTCATCAATGAAACTTCTATATGAGATTCTTATAAATGGTGTTCATATCACTTCCTTGATCAATTTCCCATTTTCATCCTTAAATAGGTCAAGTTACGTTATCTTAACTGTAAACCTTAAATAAAAGCTCATTTTAATCTTTTATGCAGTCTCATATTAATTTCAATCTTTGACAAGTAAGCAGTATAACTATACACAGAAAGATTCAGAAATGGTTTTCATCTCAGTAACAAATTGTTTCCTATCCAAAATACAATCCAATTCACTTTTTGTCATATTATTGGAATTCCCTATGACCATTGCCCTTCAATTCTTAAAGAAAATATTCAAGTTGTCTAGGTGTGAAGGTCTCACATAGTCTATAAATCTTTGGCCTTTCTTAATGCTTATCTCTGAGGCATATTTGCAATATATATTCCCTACCCTTATCTGTGTCCTCCTTTGCACTGGAGTCACTGAATATCTTTCCTACACATGTGCTACTGAAATAAATTAGAAAAAAATATCACCCAACTGTTCTGATAGGGTCTATTACAAATTTAGGTTAAATATCCTCAATTGGACCCTCTCTGCTCCTTGGCAATCCTACTATAGTATAGCTCCCTTTTCAAGTTACTATCCCACTCTCCACAATTGCTCTTCCAAACCTTGTCATCCCTTCTAAAACCTCACATGGCTCCTTCTTCACCCACTCTTCCAGCTGAGAACCTTGCCTCCTATTTTACAGGAAAAATAAGGTCACTCATCATGAACTCCTCTCTTCTTTCTCATTTCCTCTCATTCAGATGCCTTCAGCCACTTTCTCCTCCTTCTCCCCTGTTTCACATGATGAAATGGACTTATTTCTTACCAAGAATAGCCCCTCTATCTGTGCAAGTGACTCTATTCCATCCCATCTCCTTTAATAGCTTAGTTCCTGAGTCATCCTTACTTTTTCATTTATTTTCATTCTCTACCTCTCTACTGGCTCCTTTCTACTCCCTACAAACACACCCATGTTTATCCTAGCTTGAAAAAAAAACCCTACACCTGATCCTTCCATGTCTAATAACTATCACCCTATATCTCTTCTTTCCTTTGTAGCTAAACTCCTTGAAAATACCTTACACAATAGGTGCCTCCACATTCTCCTCTCACACTCTTCTTAAGCTGTTATAATTGGCTTCCAACTTATCATTCCACCAAAATTGCTCTCTTCAGTGATCCAATGGTCTTTTCTCTATTATTCTCCCTGGCCTTTCTGTAGCTTCTGACTCTGATGATCCCTCTATCCTCTTTAATACTCTCTTCTCTCTGGGCATTAAGGACATCACCCTCTCTTGGTTTTACTCCTATCTGGCCACTCCTTCTCTCTCTTTTGCCACATCCTCCTCTAGGTCATGCCTTCTAGTCATAAGTGTCCCTAAGGTTCTGCTCTGGGTTCTCTTCTCCCTCTATATTACTTCAATTGATGAGCTCCTGAAGATTTAAATACTATCTTTCTGCTGACAGTTCTCAAATTTTCTTTTCCTGTCCCAACCTTCTCCTGGCCTCCAATCTCATATCTCTGACTACCTTTCAGACCTCTTGAACTGGATATCCATTAGATATCTTAAATACAATATATCCCATAAATATAATATATTCCCCCCAAACCACCCTCTACTCCTATCTAGTGTAGAGGTTAGCACCATCCTCCGAGCCCCTCAGGTTCACAACCTAGGAGTAATCCTGGATTTCTCACTCTCTCTCACCCCCATAACCAAGTTGTTGCCAAGGCTGACAATTTCATCTTTTCCATATCTCCCAAAAATGATCCATTGTCTCCTCTGACACTGCCACCAATCTAGTGCAAGCTCTTATCACCTCATGACTTCATTGTCACAATAGATTGCTACTAGTGGGTCTGTCTGCCTCAAATTTCTCCCCACTCTGATCTATTCTCCATTCATCCACCAAAGTTATAAGTGATTTTCTTAAAACACAGATCTGATCATGCTACCCCTCCTCTCTGTTATGGGAATCTGAAGATCTTCCCTGCCCCTAGGCCCTTTGTTGAAGTGGCTTAAGTGACTGTGAGAATTTCCTTGATTTGAAAATATACTCTGCCCCCTAATAGGCTGAATGTGGTCACATGGAGCCTGTGGCAGGAGGCTTGTTCTTCAGGAGTGCCCACACTTTGTTGCTTTGTGATTGGGCAGTGGGTCAAGAGGGCTGTGACATTCTCTGATCGAGGAGAAGGCTATAAATACTGCTGATGTGAGGCTTTGCTTTGGGGCTCACTTTGAGAAGAGTTGTGTGATTTGGCCAGATGAGACTCTGGGCAGCTGTTGAAACTCTCTCCCCACCCCCCCCTTTGAAAAACCCAGATGTTGGTGCTTCCCTCTCTGGTAACTGAATAGGTATGGATGTAATTGTTAGACGCTGGAAGCCTGTCTGCTGATCTGTTTCTTTGTTTGCTTGTAATTTGTGTTTGCATTCTCTGAAGTTCAGGGTGCTGACTTTTTCCCCTGAAATAGGTAAACGATATTTGCTTGATTGATTAAAGTAAGATTGTTAACACATTTTGAGTTGCTTTCCTTTAGAAAAGCAGATATAAGAATCTGTGCTAGCAGCCACCCTGGGTATGCTAGGGTGCTTGCTGATACACTCTCCCAACAAACTGTAGTGGTTTCCTATTACCTCCAGGAACAAATATAAAATGCTCTGTCTGGTATGCAAAGTCCTTCATGACCTATCCCTTTTCTGCCTTTCTAGTCTTCTTATACCTTACTCCTCGACATAGACTTGGATCCAGTGACACTAGCCTCCTTCCTGTTCCCTGAACAAGACTCTCTGTCTCTTGGTTCTGGGCATTCTCTCTGACTGTACCCATTTCTGGAATGCTCTCCTTCCTCTGCTCTAACTACTGACCTCCCTGGCTTTCTTTAAGTCACAACTAAAATATCATCTCCTACAGAAAGGAAGCCTTCCCCAACCCCTCTTAATTCCATGCCTTCCCTCTGTTAATTATTTTCTCTTGATCTTCTTTATAGCTTGCTTTTCATATATTTGTGTTCATGTTTACTCTCTCATTAGTCTGTAAATTTCTTGAGGGCAGAGGCTGTCTTTTGCTTTTTTGTATCTGAAGCACTTAGTATGATGCCTAGAATATAATAGGGACTTAATAAATGTTGATTGAATTGAATTATCAAAGTATATACTAATTTAATTTGGGGATTCTTCTTAGGTTATTCATATAATTTCTATACCTCTTTAACCTCTGCATATTTATGTAATTTATATAAATGTAAATTATTTATGTAATTATTGCTAAAGCAGTCATTTTGTAAATACTTATGACTAGTATTGCTATAGGAGATAACTAAATGTCCCATGAAATGATGCTTCTTGTTGTCTTTGGATGGATTGATAAAAGTGACTCGCCAGACTCCTTATGTTGCTTCTTCTGTGAGACCTTGTAAACAAATCATCCTTCCATTTAGCTTCCTCTTTTTGTCTTCTGGTTTTATCTAATAGAGAGAATGTCAAGAGTGATATAATTGAATCCCTCCCTTGGTCACTGGACAAATATCTCACATTTAAAGTACTAATCACTGAGTGAATGTTTTTAGACTTTAAAAACTGTGTGGTTCTTTTTTTATGTTCTGCTCCTTATTCTGACACTCATATCAGAGAGAGAAAGAGAAAGAGAGAGAGAGAGAGAGAGAGAGAGAGAGAGAGAATGTGAATGTGTATGTGGTATGTGTATGTGGTTGGTGGGCAGAGATCTAAGTCCTTACTATCAAGTCAAGTCAATAAGCATTTACTATATTAAGTACTTACTACATGCAAGGCAGCATACTACTTCCTGGGGATACAAAGAAAGGGAGACCCTGACCTCAGGGATCTCACATTCTATTAAGAGAGAACGTGCAAGCAACTATGTACTTAAAGGATATGTATGGGGAAAATTCACTATAAGTCAGTAGGGCCCAAAATACAGCCATTAAGTGGAGCTTGAACTGGGACCTATTGTGGTCCAATCTATGAGTTTCAGAGTGAACTGGGCTTAAGGTTTTGGGAAAAAAAAAAAAAAAAGGAAGGAAGAAATCTAGCCAGTAAACCCTAAGTTAAGTGGACAGCTTCTGGCCATCAAAAGTGACCTTCCTTTGGAGAGGGGAAAGAGGAGAAGGAGAGAGAGAGATAGAGAGAGAGAGATAGAGAGAGAGAGAGAGAGAGAGAGAGAGAGAGAGAGAGAGAGAGAGAGGATGAGCTGAGTTACCCAATTCTCTGGGTGCCCATTCAGGCAGCTCGGTTTACTCAAAGGTTGTGTTTGTCTTTCATTTTTGAAGAGGACTGTGACATCAGGGAAACTACAACATGACTTGCAATTGACTTTGATTTGAGAAAGGAAGGGCTGTGCAAGGTCACCATCCTCACTTTCTCCTCCAGAGCCATCAGGCTCCAGTCACCAGATATGTACATCAGAATGACTGGAGATGACCCAAGATGAAGTGGGAGACCCTGGTCCTCCTGGCTTAGCGTGTATGAATGTCAATGGTAACTGTTTTTCTTTGCAACAGCAACCCTGAGGGTCTTCCCCTCCCAGCTTGATATTTTTTTTTTTTCCTAACTAAAGGGGCCATCCATTGACTCACTTCTTAAAGAGGCCTATTCAATTGTCTGGGCATTACCTCACTCTAAGTGAGTAACTGAAAAGGCCTTAGTCTAAAGGGGCCAGGGTCTCCCATTGCATCCTGGGTCATCTCCAGTCATCCTGATGTATATCTGGTCACTGGACCCAGATGTCTCTGAGGGAGAAAGTGAGGATTGAACTTGCACAGCTGAACTTGCACAGCCCTCCACCACTCAAGTCAAAATCAACTCCAAATCATGTTCACATTTCCCTGATGCCATGTACCTCTTTGAAAATGAAAGGACAAACACAATGGGGGAAAATGGAAGCAATGTCTGAGGGAAGGCAGTAGAGGTGTTATGAGTAGAGTTTATTATGGTGCATTGCTCAAAACAGGTACTTAAATTTTGAGTGGATAGACAATTGGTCCTAGATTGAAATGACTTATATAAATGAAGGCTAATAGGCAAAAATATTTTTTACACACACACACACACACACACACACACACACACACACACACACACACACACACACCCCTACCACCCACCCACATTTACATTTACTGGATAAATTACTAGGAAATTAGCCAGGAGAAAAAATAAAGATAATGAGCTAGTTGGCCCTTCAATTCTATATTTATTGACTATGGTTTAAGACTTGCCTTTAAAGTTCAACAAATAGATTAGGTCTCTGGCCAATTTCTTCTTTTTCTTTTGAAGATAATAAATATATTAAGCACCTACTATGTGCTAGGCACTGTGCTAAGCTAAGGAAGCTAATTTTCCCATTGGATAGTCTCAGTGCTCTAATGAATTCAATGGTTAATAATAATAATAATCATAATCATAAATGATTAATATAATGATTAATGAGAATAAAAATAAAATAATATTTTTCTTTAATATTATTGTCCCAACCTCTAGACTTTTGGAATTATGAAAGTTTCTGAGATTAAAAAATTTACATTCAATGATAGCTTGCCCTGGGAAGCATTTTAAAGTTTACAGAGTTCTTTCCTAACAACAAAAACTCAATGAAATCATTACTTCAGTGAGATATTGATAACAATGATATTATTGTTATCTCTATTTTTTAAAATAGATGCTCAGGAAGGTTATGGCTTGCTCCTGGTTATATAACCAGTAGATGTAATAGCTAAGATTTGAACTCAGATTTCTTCAGGTCTAGTTACTATAGTATGTCATGCTCATTCTTATAATAGTGCTTTCATGCCCATGTATGCAATCACACATACATTTTGTATTAAATGAATCAACATATTTTGATCATCCTTTTCAGGATAATTAATCTGAGCTTTTCAAATAATCATACATTTTAGTCAAGTGCCCTGTGGCTTAATGTGGTTACTATATTGTCAATTAGACAGAGAGGCATTTTTTTTTTTTGGTGAATTTATTTGAATCCCTCCAGTGTTGCATACACTTGTTGGTCATTGGACAAAACAGGTACTCAAATTTTATTGAGTGAATGGACAAGTTATCCTATATTTAAATGACATATGAATGAACACTGATAGAAAAAAATCTCTTGCATTCCACTCTAGTCCCTGTCTTTGCCCCAATTCCTGCTTCTTTTATCTGGCAGCACAAGGAATAGAGAATACAAAAGAATCACACAGTTTTAAAATAGGCTGAAAACATTAACTTGATGATCAACAAATACCTACTTTGAGCAGTGTTGTATAATCAGGGCATGTTAGGTTTTATCATATGATATGCTACTATGTACATTAAATAGTATGTTCCTGGAAGGCATGGTAGAATCAGAGAAATAGATCAGGAGTGATGGCAATGAAAAAAATGGACATTAACAGCATTTTCTCTCTTGGAAAGGAACATCAGCTAATGCTTCTAACTTGCAGAAGCTACAAAATGTTTATTTCAACACCTCATACCCTGAACACTTACCCACACTTAGGAAGATGTACACGATGAGGTGATAGTGAATTGGAGAAGGATAATAAGATCACAAATAAAATCACTGGGCTAAAGATGAAGGGACCTTCGAGGCCATCTAGTCCTACCCCATTTTTTAAAAAGACCACAGCTGAGGCTCAGAGAGATCTAATAAGTTGTTCAACTTCACATAATAAGTAGCAAAGCCAGGTCTTCCCACCTTGTCTAAGTCCAAATCAGTCACTCCAACACTTTGACATTTTTCTTCTGTTGTTTTCCCCACTGAAGGCTTTCCTTCCCCAGTGCTCCAGTCATGGTGACATAATTTTCTCTGACACCACATTTTCTGTTCAATGCTATCATTTCTCCCATGGGATTAGGAAATAAATCGCAATAGCAGGGGCAAAATTTCCGTACTTGCTTCATCCATTGGGCTTCCATATGCCCTTATTGTCATCTTCATTGTGGTTTCAGGGGTGCAAGAAAACGTCTGTTTCCCAAATGTTTCTGCTGCCTGTTCACTAAAAACTAACAACTAACTTTGATAATAATAATTATAATAGATTTCCATTTCATTTGAAATATATGAAGCAATTTCCTAACAACCTTGTGAGTACATAGTACAGTATTTATGTTCCTTTTGTGGATGAGGAAACTGAGGCTCAGAATGGGGATTACTTAAGGCTAGAATTGTCCATCTTATGACCGCAGTCCAGTCATCTATGTTCAAAGACAAAAACACAAATATAAGAGCAAGTTGGGGATTTGAGATCCAGTGTCAGTTGCACCTAGGTGGCACATGTGTTTGCTGTCGTGTGCAAGCAGCTCCTCCCTCCTTGCATGGGAAATGGATAGAGAGGTTCCTAAAGTCTCCATATGATAAACAAGAAGTAAAAGAGGACATTCGATGAATCCTTTTAAAATGTGCTTAGTAGATCACCCTTCCTGGCATAGGAGTCAATTTTTTTTTGACACAACATCCTATAATGAAGTCTAGGGAAAACGTAGTTCCTTTATTTGACCAAAGAACTAAGAAAGCAATTTGTTACACTATCCCAAAGCACATATCCTTCAATGCTGAACCCCGTTTGTCATTGAAAGTAGCGAGGAGAGCTCAGTTCAATTTTATATACACTCTATGGAATTGCCCACTATATGGCAAGCCTCAAGCCTATTTCTTGAGTTATTCATAAATCCAGCCCCTTCTACATACCATATGCTTTTGAGATGGACAAAGGATAGATAAGTAAATGAAACTCAAAGTGACTGCCTCCCTCCATCATATTCCCATCTAGCTCCAATATAATTTCAGGTAGTGATTAGATATGGCTCAGTGGAGCACTTGGAATCTAGGTATGTAAGCAACTGGTACAAAAAATAAAAACAAAACCTCTTTGAATAATGACATATACATACATTGTTAGCACAGCTTCTTAGATCTTTCTGTTTCCCTGTGCAGGAAGATAGGCATTCCACCAAGAAGTTAATGAGCTAGGGTGGCCCTTGTACTGAGTTCGTTATCTAACATCTCCATGGCTTAAAAACTGCCACAGATCTTTGTGATCTTATGGCCTTTAAAATATCATTAGTACTTTGTCATGGGTAGGTCCTGTTCCTTGATATCTCATCTTCCTAGCTAACTCTTTCTAATGTTAATAAAATACTAAGGGAAGACAAAAAAAGAAAATGAGGAAAGGAAAAAGGAAGTATGAGAGACCAGAAACTAAGCAACATATTAATGTATCTTGTCTTGGTGTCAGTACAGCAAGTGGTAAAGCTCTAAGGGGAAATTACTCCCTCCATTGGCTGCAGCCTTTGGAATATGGTGGTTGCTGGCCAAGTCTAGTCACGTCTTATCTTCTTTCACAGAAGTTACTATTCTCTAATACTCACCTTCCATTGCACCTCTATGTAGAGGTTTTTGTGTAAATACCCATGGGATGGGGAAAGGAATAAATGAGTGAAGCCACATGAACCTATACTCCAGTCTTGTCCCAGACATAGAAGTGGTTCTCTGACTCATTTTTAGCCTACAGCAAAAGAAGGAAAATGCAAGATTCCTGACTTTTGGAGACTTCCTAATAATTAAAAAATGGAAGAGTCTTTCTCAGTTTGACTCAGCCTCCCACTCTGGAGAAAATCTTCTGCTACTGATGGCCAAGTCTTAAAACCTGGCTTTTTTTATACCAATGTATTCTCCACACTAACACCCAAAGACTATTCTTTCCTGCTTTCTGGGGGAAGTCTGTTCTACCTCTTTCCCAAAGACTTTCCTGCCTAAGAACTCCTGAAAGTCTGGGTCTTCTCAGGCAGGGTCTAAGATTGTATTTTCCAGAAGCCAATACATCTAGACTCTGAAAATTTCTCCCTGCCCACAGGAGTCCCTATTAGGAGATAGTAATTTTAAAGAAAAAAAAAAGATGACCTGTTACTAACCCATATATGTTTTAAGTCTAGGTTGAATTGGCATCCAATTGTCTACTATTTGCCAATTAATATGCTAGATGATGGGGATACAAATATAAAAGTGAAGCAAAATGATATAATTGGGGTGTGTGTGTGTGTGTGTGTGTGTGTGTGTGTGTGTGCATGCACAAGCATGTGTGCTTGTGCCTTTATTCTTTTATCCTGAACTCTTCCTCATCTGGAAAATAACATGGAGAGAAAACACAAGGAACAGAGGAAGAATAAAAGGAAAAAAAAAAGGAGAGAGGGAGAGGAAAATAGAAAAAGGAGCCATCTAGAGAATAGAGGAGTATGGAGAAGTTAGAAGAAATGGAGGGAGGGAGTCTCTTTGAGTTTCCATTACTTCTCCATCAATTGTCTGTCTTACCTGTCTGTCTTTGTCCCACCTCTCTTCACTACACTGCAATGGAGAAATGGCATAGATTTATAACAACGTATGATGAGAAATTTATCCCAAGGAGGGACGAGGTGGTGGTTACTTGTTTTATCACAGGATTCTTGGCATGTAAATGATTTATCCAGTCCCAGAAAAATACAATTCTTATGATTGATTTTCAAGTCAGTGGGAGAGGTTTTCTTGAGAAGTTGGTTTCCTTTTGCCCTTCAAATTATAACACCCCTATTCAACCTACTTGTAAAGTTGGTACTACAAATATCTCTTCTTCTTCATTTGGCGGAAACGAAAGAGGTGGAAAGAGTGCTCACAGTTTGAGTGTAGGCCTCAAACTCCTTACCCCCATCCTTACAGAATGAGCAGTTTGGGTATTTGGATGTAACCCTTAACTCTGTGGTTCCTGTGAAATTTCATGTGATAAAGAAAGATGCAGGGAGGAAGGAAGGGAAGACAAGGAAGAAAGGGATAAAAGGGGAAAAGGGAAGAAAGGAAATAAAGAAGGAAGAAAAGGAGGGAAAGATGCAGTTAATGGGAGGAGACTGCTAGGTGGCTCAGTGAATAGAGGCCCTGCCCTGGAGTCAGGAGGACCTGAGTTCAAATCTCACCTCAGACACTTAATACCTACTACTTACTAGCTGTGTGACTTTGGGCAAGTCACTTAACCCCAATTGCCTTGTCTTTTCCCTTCCAAAAAAAGAAAAAAAAGGGAGAAGAGAGGAAGAAAAAGAGGTCAGGGTGATAAAAGTTGAAAGAGGTTTTAGGGAAGGGAATATCACAGGACTTCTGATCTTATACCTTTTTCAGAGAGAAAAGCTTGCTGGAAGGGAAAACTAACACCTTTTTGTTCCTTTAAAGTCATGGCTTCAACCTGTTCCTATTCAGCTATTTTGGCTTACTAGTTAGATTGATTTATTTGACTCATCGAGCATACACTCATCACTAGCCAGCGGCAACATTGCTGATAAATAACACACAGATGTAGTAACTAAAGAGACCATCAGTAGTAAACTGGAAGACAGCCAGAGAAATAGAAATTAACCTCAGCTTGGTTAAGTTCCTGGTCTTGCTCAGAACCCAGGGATTTATCAGCAACAAGTATTTCATTTCAGCTTCAGGGCTGGTTACTCTGAATGCTCATGGACTCTGTTGAAATCTGTATTCATTCATATTTCTGATTGTTCTTGTTAAAAGTCATTGATCATTGTGTCCAGAACCCAAGGCCATTTCTCTGTGCTAATCTAACAGCAAAGTCACTGTGAATTCTAAGAAATGTCTAGAGAAAAGGCGAGGGAAGATAACAGTACTTGTTAGGTAATGAGCTCCCCATCTTTCATGATATTAAACAATCACATGTCAGAGGTACTATAGATGAGCTTCAGACATGTATAACTTATATTTAGTGTCTCTTTCAACTCATCTACTCAACGAACATTTGTTAAATACCATAGCATGAAGACTGTAAACAAATAAGGCAACCACGACGTTTACCCTTTTGACAATTTAATAGGAGAGAGACACATGCATATGGATAATTATGAAAGAAAGGAGAGGAGCTAAGGGTAAAGGCAGTTAAGTCTAAGTAAATAGTTTTGAGAAATTGGAGAAGAGGAGATCATTTTAATCTGGGAGCCTTAGGGAAGACTTCATAGGGTCTAGAGAGAGTTGGGGAGGGGATATCATCTGAGTTTGGTCTTGAGGAAAGGGATGGACTTCAACATATAGAGGAGGAGAAGATATCCATTTCAGGAATCAGATACCGCTCTTATAAAGACAGCAGAAGGCAGGACAAGAAATCAGTACAGAGAAATTGCCTAAAACATAGCATACACTAAAGGTAATCATGCTAAAATGATTTGAAAGTATGTGCTAGGTCCATTGCTTAGGAAATGGCTCAAAAAATTGTGGTACATGAGTGTATGAAATATTATTGCGCTGTAAGAAATCAATACCATGATGAACACAGAGAACCATGGAAGGACTTAATGTGATCTGATGCAAAGTCAAGCACAGTTTAAGCACAAAGTTTAAGTGCAGGCAGGAAAATAATACATACAATGATGACCTCGATGTAAATGAAAAGAACAACAGATCAAAATGCATGTTGAAAAAATTAGGAAGAACAACATGTTTTAAGATAAGAGATCTAGAAAAGATACTTTTTCCTATTCTTTGTCAGGGGTTTGGTTTTGGGGTGCCATTAGTGTGGAACATTGCACATGTTGTATTGTTTTTCCAATGTATTGATTGGTTTTGTTTATTTTTCTCTTTCTCTTTATTTTTTCCTCAAAACAGGTTTTGTTTGGTACATTGGATTGCTCTATGGGAAAGGGGTAGGAGAATACAGAGAGAAACTAAAATGAGGAAAAGCAAAAGATATTAATAAAATTTATTTTGCAAAGGAAAGAATGCCCTATCAGGTTATAGGAGAACTGACTTACAGGTCTGATGCTGTGTTTCTGGTAGTATTACCAGTTTAGAAGCTGTGTGGTGCCTGCAGCCTAAAGAGTAAGCCTTGGAAACAGGAAGATCTCAAGTCTTCACAGCCTGCCTCTGGCTTGTGGGAGCCTGGGCAAACCATTCAAAATCTCAGTGCTTCAGGCAACTCTGTAAGTTACAGAACAGGTGCTGACTGATCTGTATTGCAATAGGGATTTCCTCTTAGTGCATTCCCTATACGTGGAAACTAATTCCTTCTCTCCACAAAATGAGTTGGTTATATGGTACTGTATAAGCAGGTGGTTTAAGGAGAAGAAGGGGAAATATTTGTTGGTGGATTGTTGGTGGCAACCACATTCTCCCTGCCCTTGTAGGGAGGGCACGGTGATAGCATCTGGATAAACTAACATGTCTCATGGCCATGGGCATGCCTCTTTGAATCATCCCTGGGGCTTTGGCCACCTGAGAAAAAGTTGGAGCAGTAATGTGCTGTATTTGCATCTCTCTTCCCTGGATGTCTTATGTGCCAAAGCTGTGGTTGGTACTTTTTTCAGAGGTAGTGGTAGTTTTCCAGGATAGACAAGTCAATTGTTGTTATTCAGTCATTTTAGTTATGTCCAAATCTTGGAGACGCTTTTGCAATTTTCTTGGCAAAGACCCTGGAGTGGTTTGCCATTTCCTTCTGCAGCTCATTTTACAGATATGGAACTGAAGCAACAGGATTAAGTGATTTGCCCAGAGTCACAAAGCTAGTAAAATGTCTAGGCCCGATTTAAATTTGGGAGGATGAGTCTTCCTGTTTTCAGGCCTAACACTCTATTCACTGTGCCACTTTGTTGCCCTCAGAGAAGTCAGTACCCTAGCAATATTTCTGACAGTGTGTGCTCCGAGACTGCCTCATGAGGCTTGTGAGAATAAGACTATGGTTCCATTGGCTCCATGGACACTAAACCATCTTTCCCTGTTGTTCTGGCAGGGTTGGTACAAATTGTTTCTAGACCTGGGGAGCATCTGTGCAGAATCAAATAACTCCAAAACATTCCAAATCTCACTTTTGCCACTCTATACCTTGGACAAGTCACTTAAACCTCTAAGCCCCAATTTCTTCATCTAAAAGTAACATGATTGTACTCAAATGAGAGCTCTTAATATGGAATCAACAGAATCTGTGAAGCCAAATTGGACAAAAAATATATATCTTTATTTTCACTAACCTGAAATTTAGCATTTCTTTCAGTTATAAATTTTAAAACCCTTGCTATTTTGAGAAGGGATTCTTAGGTTTCACCAGACTTCAAAAGGTGTCTTTGAAGAGAGGAAGGGAACAAGAATTTATTAAGATCATATTATACGTCAGCAACAGTGTTAAGTTCTTTACAAATATCTCATTAGGTGTTCACAACAATCTTGTGAGGCAGGCCCTCTTACCACTATTTTACAGCCAAAGAAACTGAGAGAGATAGTGACTTGTATAGAGTCACAGAGCTTGTACCCCTCTGAGTCTAGATTTGAACTCAGTTCTTCCTGACTCCAGGCACACTGTGCTCTATCTGCTGTGCTACCTAGTTGTCTTGAAAACAAACAGAAAGCTTGAGTCCTTGGAGTAGAAAGACTAGGTTTTTCCTTCTCTAAATGTATGATTCTCTGATACAGTAGTTTCAAAGAAAGGGTGGCCAGTTAACATGACTCTTAAATATCTCTCCAGGGTGCTGTCTTTTCTGGCTCTCCTTTCACTTTGTCCATTTTTATGGTGCAGCAGATGGAGATAATTGACTCTGGGAATGGCCGACATGAAACTAGGACTCAGCTCCACATTTCCTTCTCTTTCTTTTTCCCCTGTTGCATTTGGTTATTTACTTAAGTCAATTAATTCAGGCTGACAAGCATTTATTAAGGGCCTACTAAGTTCCATATAGATACAAAGTGCTGGAGATACAATAAAAGGCAAAACAAACAAACAAAAAACCAAAAAACTAAACCCAAAACTCCAAAACAAAAATAAAACAGTCCTTCTTTTCATAGTATAATGGGGAAGGCACAACATGCAGTTTATTATAAACAAGATAGAGACATGATAAATTGGAGATAATCAATGGAAGAAAAGCACTAGAATTAATGAGGATAGTAAAAGGTTTTTCTAGAAAGTGGGCTTTTAGCCAAGTTAAACATACCGTGTGTTTTTTAAGCAATTTACCATCACTGCTCTTGGTTTAGGGTAAAGGAAAGGAATCACCTTCGCCTTCCTTTGGATGCAAGATGCAAAGGAAAATTCAAAAGAAGTCCTCAAGAGTTCCAGAGTAGGCTCAGTTTGCTTATGTAAGTTACAAGGAGGGCAGCTGCCCCTTAATCAATCAATCAGGAGAAGCTCTTACCACCTTGATTGAAAACCCCTCTGGTTGATCCCTCCAATATTCAGTTAATTAGCAGAATGCTTTGCAAAAAAGTAAGCTTCTTTTATTACAGTCAGTGAAGATGAATACATCAAGCAGGCCCTATATTAAGCATTGAGGATACAAGTACAAAGAACAAAACCCTCTTCTCAGGGAGCTTACATTCTAACTTGCTTGTTGTCATTCATTTATGTTTATATTAATTGATTCATACTTTTTGTTGTTTTAGCATTCATTTGTGAATGTATCTTTCCTTTCAAAAGCTAGCTTTCCCTTTTAAGAAAGATTTTAAAAGGAAAAAATGAGGAGGGAAGAGAAAGGTCAGCAAAATTAACAAACAGAGCAGGCACATTTGATACAGGGTCTCAAAAATCTTACTGAAGACTTCAGAGACACCTTGGATGTCCAATATTCCATACCCATAACTCTTCATTTTTGCAATGGAAGGAAAGAAATGAGTTTTCTTAATTTTTCTTTATCAGCCAACCTCATACAACAGATAAGGTTGGAATACCATTTGTAATAGGTAAATTGAGACAATGAAGTGATAGGATGATAGGATTTAAAATTAGAAAGGGCCTTAGAGAATACCTACTCCATTTTGTAGACAAGGAAACCAAGGCCTTTAGAGAACAAAATTACACAGTTATAGAATCTCAAAATTGGGAGGGACTTCCAACGTCAGGAAGGCCAATATTTACTTAAATGTGAATCCCTTCAATAATATCCTTGGCACTTCTAGGATGGCGAACCTTCTTTTTATCATGGGGCAACCCATTCTCCTTTGACCTAGCATTCTTCTTTAAGATATTTTCCAGTACAATGAGCCCTAAATCTTCCACAAATTGCTACTAATAGTGGTCTTTGGAGTCAACCAGAATGAATCTTAATTATCTTCTCAATGATAGGAATTATATTCCCTTCAATCTTCCCCAGGTTAAGTACTCCTGGTTCCTTAGCAGAAAGTTACCAACCTCAATTAATCATTATTTCTTCTTCCAATGACTAATACTACATGACCCCTATCCTAGAATCATAGGTTTAGGGCTAGAAGAGACAACGGAGTGATTCATAGTATTTTGTTCATCCTCTTCATTTTTCCATCTGAGGGATTAGAGACCAAGAAAAATTAAGTGACTTGTCTAAATCCCTCTAGGTAATAAGCAGAAGAGTTAGAGATGTGAAATTCAATTTAAAAGTCTTTGGACTTCAAATCCAGTACTCTTTCTAGACCACCCTCACCCCCATCTCCATCCCCACCCCCACCTCCTCACCCCTGCCTTCTTTTTCACCTCTGCGTCATATCCCTCTACATTTCAACCTCCTGACAAAGGTTTGCATTCCTCTGGGAATCTTTTGGAGTTTTTTTTTTCCATACTTTCCCCTCCTTTTAAAATACTTCTTTCATTCTTTCAAAGCACATTTCATTCTGTCTGATAATGGATATTAGAAAAAGCTGCTCTGTTTGGCTCTTGTCCTGATGGAAGAAGGGAAATTTTTGCTGAGAAAATAGTAGAGCTTTTATTTTTTTATTAAAACTTTTTTTAAAATTGATTTGTTTGTTTACTTTTAATTTACAAAATTCAGTTCCAGAATCCCTTGAGTTTCAAATTTTCTTCCCCCTCCCTACCCCCATGGCAGCATGCAATCAAGTATAGGATCTGCAAATACTTTCACATTGGACATTAGTCTGGTTGTATAGAAGGATTGTAACTGATAGAATGAACAATGGGAACAAAGAAACAAAACCAAACATGGAAAAGAACGATAGCATGTAGATTGCTTCAGTCTGCATTTAAAATTTGTTATTTCTAGATCTTTCTCTGAATGTAGACATCTCCTTCTATCCTGAGTCTTTTAGAATTGTCTTATAACCTTGCATTGCTGAGAAGAATCCAGTTTATCAAAGTTGGTTGTCACACACACATTGTGCCTGTCATTGTGTGCAAATTTCTACAGATTCTGCTCTTCTCACTCAGCAACATTTTGTATAAGCCTCTCCAGGTAAATATGAAGTCCATCTGCTCCTTGTTTCTTATAGCACAATAGTATTCCATTACATTCATATACCACAACTTGTTAGGCATTCCCCAATTGATGGGCATCCCCTTAATTTCCAAATTTTTGCCACCACAAAGAGAGCTGCAATAAATATTTTTGTACATATATGTCTTCCTCCCACTTCTACAATCTCTTTGGGATACAACCCTAGAAGTGATATTACTGGTTCAAAAGGTATTAAATTGTTTATAGCACTTTGAGCATAGTTCCAGGTTGCTCTCCAGAATGGTTGAATCAGTTCACAACTCCACCAACAATGTATTAGTGTTCCAATTTTTCCACATCCTCTCCAGCATTTGTCATTTTCCTGTTTTGTCATCTTAACCAATCTGACTGGCGAGAT
>CM053587.1:273647125-273666936 GCA_028646515.1 Pseudochirops corinnae
ATAAATAAATATTTAATAAAGTATGAAGCTCCTACTATGTGCCAGACACTATGATAAGCACTGGAGATATAAATAAGAAAATAAAGAAATTTCTTGTCCTCAAGGTGTTTATAATTTAATGGAGGAAGACACACAATACACAAAAGGGACTGGAAAAGGGGGAAAGGAAAGGGGAGGATCCTGACCTGGGGTCAGATGTTCCCTGAAGTCCTAACAAAGCAGAACTGCTGATGCAAAGTTTAGAGTTAGCTGGAAAATCCAGAAGTCAGCCCTCAATAAAGGATAGATTTGGGAGGAGTTTAGTGCTCCACTCTCTAGCCCTCTAGTCAGAGGGCAGGGGAGACTGGGGAAGCTGAGAAAGTACTGAGTACCCAAAAACTGAGTTAATCAACATGATGATAAAATTTTAAATGATAGAATTAATAATAACAATCTATATAGTACTAAAAGAATTACAATGCACTTTATATACATTATTCTATTTGAGTCTATATTTCAAATTGATCAAAGAAAGAAGGATTCATGTGCATAGAAATTTTTAGTGCAGCTCTTTTCATGGTAACCACAAACTAAAATCTAAAGAGATGCTCACTTACTTATTGGGTGGCTTAGCAAATTATGATTTATGAATTTAAAAGAATATTATTGTGTCATGAGAAGATATTAATACAAGAACTATTGAACATTATGTGGTAATTTTAAGGATCAAATATGAATAATGTAATATTTGTGAAAATGCTTTCTAAGCATAAAATTTCAGATAAAAATGTTGTTAATTGATTTTTATTTGACAGTATATCTGTCCATTTAAACTTCCAAACTGTCAATCCTGACATGGGTCCTAGTATTTTCCCCCATTAGTTACATCAATCTTCCCCTTCATTCTTAGGTATTTTTTTTCTTTTTGTTTTATCCTTCTGAGTTCCCTATCCATCTACCTCCTAGCTGATGGTCCAAACTTATGAAACTACAATAATAGACACTGAACATTGAGCTAATTACCATGCATTAATTAAAGAGTTTATGTTTCTTCCACTTTAGAGGTTGAAGTTGTAAGACCATACTGCTTGGAGAAAATTTAATACTCTTAGACACTGTGCCAGAAATTTTTATATTTGCTAAAAGTTTACTAGTGGTATGTTGGGTTATGGTTTTATAGTCTGCATTAATATTTCCTTCATAGGTTTGCATAAATAAATCACTAATTATAATACTAGTCAATCATTTTTGGTGAAATATACTTTCCATGAAAAAAAATATTAATCTACTCCATTTCTATAACTAGGATAAAGATTTATCTTAAAACAAGATTTTCAGTAATATAAACTATCAGTAGAAAATAAGGGAAGTTCTGATTTCCTTTAGACATTGTTAATTATTATTTATTTCCTTCACCAACTTATTTGGTGCTTTCTTAAAATAACAAAACTTTTGAGGCAGCCAGATGAGCTCTGGGATCCGCTCTAGATTTGGAATGATATAATGGACTATACATTGCTCCTCTCTTGCTGATATTTGAAGCTTCACAACATCTTTAGCATCAATGACCCTCCAAAGTCCTCTACAGTGACTATATTTGTCTTCTGAGTACTTCTTTAGTGAACAGTCTCCATTCTCACTGTCCCTTCTCCCATTTTTCATTATTGCTCCATGAAAAACTACTTTTTGCTCTGTAATGGTTTGTTTCATCAAGAAGAAAGAGATTATTACTACTTATACTTCAAGTAAATGGAAGGCCATGTGACTCCCTTGGGTCTGTTTAAAAACTGGTGATGATGTTTCTGTAATCCAGAGAAAAATTACCTAATTCATTTTTTTTTATCCAATTCTCTGACTTCTAAAGGTTCCTCTGGAAAAAAAAAGGCAAAATTTTGCACTGAATTGCCTAAAATGACCCACTAACTATGAACATGCTTCCAGGAATTTTATGTCCTGATTCTGTCATAAATTTGCTTTCGATGCTTTAAGAGGGTAGTTTTTTTCTTTTTCCAAAACATGCATTTTAAAACTCATTTGAAAAGAGCAATATTTAATTTACAAATATATAGCAGACCCCAAATAGTAGGGATCTATGTATATTTCCTTCCCCTTTGCAAGTCTATAATTTCCCTGAGGGCAAGGACTAGCTTTTATCTGAAGTTTGTAGCTCCCAGCACCCATTGCTGTTTGTGTTATTTATTGATCTAAATTGAACTAAATTCTTCACATCACAGTCATTTAGTTTTAGAAGGTACTGTTCATTGGAGTAGGAATAATAGGTATCTTAAGATTGCACTGAAGAAAATTTTTATTGCCATAGAATTTTAGAGGGGGAAAGGACCTTGGAGATCCACAATTTTGCATACTTAGAAAATAATACAGTGAGGGAAAAAAAAATTGTCCATTCTTGCGGAGTTAATTAGTGGCCTTATCTTATGAAGTAGAAGCAGTCTAAGGTATCTGATGTGTCTGTAAATTTACTAAGGAGGAATGGAAAATGGTGACATAGTTCTATTAGAGTATTATCACTAAGGCTAAGGTTCATAATTAGCTGTTTCTAGGTACAATCGTTTACAACAAAGGTTTTTCTAACTATACTGGGGAATGAGGAAAATTAAAGAGGGGAACAGACTGTTACTTGGGTTTCATACAATGATGATATTGTAGAAGGTGCATAAATGTAAAAAGGCAGAATGACCTCAATTTTTCTTTTGCTTCCCTTTTTTCTACCAAGGAATGTGTTCTTCAGGATGTTAAAGGAACAATAACAACAACAAAAAACTTTAGTAGGGAGTTAAAGGTCAAGATAAATGAGAAAATAAAACAATGGTAAGAGTATACATGTTTACCCTGATACAATCATATCACCTGATCAGGAAAAACAAACATCTCAGACAAAAGATTTCAGATGTGATTGCAGGGACCTCAATGTTTGGATAAAAAAATGTGGAAATCATGTCAGAAGACTGAAGACAAATAAACATCACAGACTAAAAAAAGGAACAGAAAAAAGTCCTTTCTTCAAATTATAAGACAGTGATTTTTGTTTTAATTCCTGGCAAAATTCTAGAATTCATGATGAATGGAATATTTAAGAAGGAAAGCAGTGATCACTATTAGACAGTATAGAATTATTATGACTAAGTTGAGTCAGATCAATTCTTTTCCGTCATCAACAGGGCTGTAACTATACTTTTATATCACATCATACTTGTATTTGAGAAATTGTTTCATAATATTATTGATAAGATAGAGAGGTGTGAAATGATAATTTAATTAGATGTATTTGGCACTATTAGAGCAACTGGACCTAAATAGAGATGACAAATGGATGGATATCAACTTGGAGGACATTCTATTAGGTAGTGCCACAAATATCTCTTGTCAATCTAGCCTTAAAAAATGATATCCAAGACTTGGATGGACTTATGTATTATATTATGGTCAAATTTTTTGATGATTTGGGGGGGAGGTGGAGAGATATACATAATATCTCAGATGAAAGAACTAGGATATAGACTTAAAAATCTAAATTAACAAAATGAATACAATATGATGAAAATTAATAGTGATCTATGTAGACTTACATTTGGACTAAAAAACAAAACAAAACAAACAAAAACCCCACAATAGAGATATATGATGAGGAATGCTTGGCTGGGCAATTTTTTCATATACAAAGTCTTAGGTGGGTTTCAGGGCACATAATCAATAATATGGTAGCCAAAAATTCAATGAAATTTTAATAAATTAAATAAATTTAAAATAAATTGAGAAAATGAAAATTAATAAATAGCAGTGTAGTAGATGGGAAGAAGAATGTAAGATGCTTTCCTGGTGGTACCATATATGTAATGTTATGTTCAGATTTAGAGACTTATTTTTAGGGAGGTCATCAGAAATCTGAAACACAATTCAGGAAGGTCACACAAATTGGATAAGGGATTTTAAATCATGCTTTTTAAGTTGAAGGAACTGAGGAACTGGACTGGTAAGAGAAGGTATGTTGAGAGGCATGAGAGTTGTCTTAAATATTTGAAGGATTGTTGTGTGGAAGAGAAATTAGTCTTGTGTTTTGCCCAGGAGATTTGAAACCACTTAGATGGATGTTACAGTAAAACAGATTTTGTCTTGATACAAAAACTATTAGATCTAGCCCAAAGCGGAATAGGCTGCCTGGGAAGATACTGTGTTCCTCCTCTCTCATCAGGATACGATAGGATCATAGATTCAGGGATAAAAGAGGACTTGGGTGCCATCCAGTCCAACTCCCTTATTTTTTAGATGAAATTGAGATTGAGAGAGGCTAAGTAATTCACCCCCAAATTACACAGTTGATAAGGATATGACTCTGGATTTGAAATTGTGATCAAGCTCAAGGATCTTTATATTGTGCTTCCTACCTACCACCTCATAATCTTTAAGTGGAGGCTGTATATGTGGGTTGCAGTCATTGACAGAAACAGAGGAGTTAAGAATTTGAGAGTTAAAAGGGACCTCAGAGGCCAGCTAATCCAACTCATAAATCCAAGGAATCCTTATTATAAAAATCAATCAATCAATTAATCCATGTTTATTAAGTACCTACTATATATGACAGGCACTGCCCTAAAGGCAAAAGTCAGTGGCTGTCCACAAGGAATTTACTGGCAATGAATTATCAAGCTGCCATTTGAAGGATATGGTATGATTCACATTTCAGGTAGAGGTGGGAAAATATGAAGTCCCTTCCAAATCCAAGCTGTCAATGTGATGTATTGCAATGGAAATTTGCTATGTGGAATTACTTCTTGAAAGTGGATGTTGCTTTAATCATAGCAGATTTAAATTTCTTTAGAGAGAGGTAGGTGGCACAGTGGACAAAGTTCTGGGTCTAGCTTTAGGAAGACCTGAGTTCAAAATTCAGTCTCAGACATTTAATATCTATGTAACTCTGAGCAAGTCACTTAACCTTTGCCTCTATTTCCTCAACTGTAAAATAGAGATAATAACCGCACCTAGCTTATAGGGCTGTTGTGAAGATACCATGAGACAATATTTGTAAAACACTTAGCAGAGATCCTGGAATGCAGTAGGTGCTTAAAAAATGCTTTCTTCCTTCCAATAATGAGTTATGCTCTATCTTAATCAAGTCTCATCCTGTTTCTCAAAACCTGTAAATTTGAAATTTTAAAAATTATTAAGAACTTACTATGTGTCACTATAAAAAGAAATGGCAAATCAGTCTAATATATTTGCCAAGAAATCCCCATGGACAGCATGGTGTGCTATAGTCTACAGGGTTACAATGAATGGGACATGACTGAATGACTGAAAAACATGTGAAGAAGTGTGTTCACTTCTGGGAATACAGATACAAAATGCCAGTCCTCAAGGAACTTGCATTCTACCAGATGGTGACAGAACACATTAGTGGCCAGGGAAGGGGCACTTTTGGCTAGAAAGTGTAGCAGCAAGCACTCTAGCATACCCAGGATGACTGCTAGCACAAGTTCTTTGATCTGATTTTCGAAAGGAAAGCAACTCAAAAACGATTAACAATCTTACTTTAATCAAAAATATCATTTACCTAGTTCAGGGGGAAAAGTCAGCACCCTGAACTTCAGAGAATACAAACAGAAGTTACAAGCAGAAATTACAAGCAGACAGAGATACAGATCAGCAGACAGGGCTTCCAGTTGTCTGACCATTACATCGATACCTAGTTAGTTACCAAAGAGGGAAGTACCAACATCTGGGTTTTCAAAGCAGGGGGGCTCAATGGCTGCCCAGAGTCTCTTCTGGCCAAATTACACAACTCTTACCAAAGTGAGCCCCAAAGGAAAAACTCACATCAGGGTATATGTAGCCTTCTCCTAGGTCAGAGAATGTCACAACCCTCTTGACCTACTGCCCAATCACAAAGTAACAAGGTATTATTTTGGCATTGTTACAAGACATTCCTGAAAAACAAGCCTCCTGCCACAGGTTCCATGTGACCACAACCAGCCTATTAGGGGGCAAAGTATATTTTCAAATCAGAGAAGGTTATCAGATTCACTTAAGCCTATCAAGGGGCTGAGGGGCGGGGAAGATCTTCAGATTCCCATAACAGAAAGTGACAGGAATAGTGAGTCATGTGATCTTAAGAGTGGGGTAAGTGTATAGGAAGGTGACCAGGAAGTAGAGAGTAAAGTAAAGCATGGTTAGAACACCCTGAAAAGATGTGCTATGTGAAATAGATGCCCGTCACTACAGAAGGGCCCCACAGTAGAAGTTCAAGGGATGCAAGGATACAAACTTCCTATGGTCTCATAGCAATATGGCTGGTGAGAAGATGGATGGGGGATGAAGAGAAAGAGAAGCTCTTTGAATTGCCTGTACAATGTATTTGGCATGTGTGTGTGGGGGGGAAACACAAAGAAAATATGTGTATGGATCACTTAAAGAGGACAGTTATATCAATTCATGGAATGGTCCATTTTCAGAGTAGAGCATCAACTTAGATATGTCTGTAGTTCATTTCCAGTATTTGTCATCATTGTTCTTCAGTAATTTATCCTCATGTCTGACTCCTTATGACCCCATTTGGGTTTTCTTGTGGAAAATACTGGAGTGGTTTGCCATTTCCTTTTCCAGATCATTTTACAGATGAGGAAACTGAGGCAAACCAAGTTAAAATGAATTTCTCAGGGTCACCCAGATAGTAAGTATCTGACACCAGATTTGAACTCAGAAAGATGAGTCTTCCTGACTCCAGTATGGGCACTCTATCCACTGTATCATCTTACTGCCCTCCTCCTCAATACCTGGTTTTAAATAATGCAAAAGCTAATGCCCTATGATGAAAAGTTATTCAAGGAAGTTAGTGACAAAAAAACAAGATCTAGAACCTGTTCTCTGACTCCTAATTCAGTGCTATTTCTATAATACATTTTTGACTGAAAACTATTAAAAATGAACATGTAACTTTTACTTTTACTTCAATCTTAGTAGTTAAAAATGGCAACAACAAAACAACACTTTTTTCTTCTACAGTAAGTGTTTTGCCCAATGGCTAAGTTTTACCTACTCTTGGTTTTTTCGGCATCTGTGACTTTGGGTATTGAATTTCACAGTTGAAGTCCAGAAACCCTGGAGCAACAACATTTTATAATGGTATTGAATCTCCCAAGCCTAGGAAGCCAAATGAAAATTCCTTCCCTCTGGAGCTACCAGATCTTCACAAACTTTGAGAGAGGTTAGACAGAACCCAGATGTTTAGGGAATTCTTATTGGTCATTTTGTAGTCATACAGCTCTGATGAGACTATTAACATTCTGAATGTGTGCATCATCCCAATACTAATTCTGGAAAACCAGGAGGCAATCATCATTTATGTTGGTGCTTTGAGAGCTTTGAAACATTTTTCATCACAGAAATATGAAAAAGGCAATTTTCTCTTTATTTGCTTAGTGTCTTATTGTTTCTTCCCCTCTTCTTATGGTATCACTGAAGTAGGAAAAGAAGTGCATATTCTGTTTCACTGGGGTGGTAAAATCATTTAACATTAAAAAGTCATTTCTTGAATCACTAGCTCTGGCTGTGGGTAAGCTGTGTTAGGAAGCACCATGGCTAGAGAAGGAAGTGCAAATTTAAAGAGAAGTGTTAGTAATTTATTTATTCTATAGTAGGGTAGTACAGTGGGGTGGTAAGAGCACTAATCCAGAACTCTGTCCAATTCATCACACATTTATTAAGTAATTGTGATATGTGAGGCACCATGTTGAGTGCTGGCAATTCAAACACACGTGCACACCCACATGTGAACACACACACATATCCCTGTCCTCAAGGAGTTTACATTCTGTTGGTGGGGGTAGGTTGAAAGTCATAAACCTAAATCTGTCTTAGCACTGACATTTCATATGTGTTTGATATTTGAAAAGTCATAATAGCTCTCTGAATTTATATTTCCTTGTCTATAGAATGGTAATTGTACTTATTTAAGGAATCCATGAGATGTTCCATACATATATACCTCACTCTCCTTGCATCCTAGGGTTGAACTCACTCTTCCCAAAGATTACATATTTAACTATGGTAGATTGTACCCCTGAATTTAGGGTGAACATTTTCTACTAACTATATCTTTTGTACTGCCTTTGGAAATGCATTTGCTAAAAGTTAGTCTCCCAGATTTTTTATAAGTATTTAATCAATTTAAATTTATATCTTCTGCTTTTTTTAGACCAAAATTTTACCCAATATCTTCCCTTTCTACCTCCAGAGAAGTTTAACATATGACAAGTAATATTCTTTAAATTAAAATTTAAAGAACAAAAGGAAAAATATCAGCAAAACTTACCAATTTCATTGAAAAAATCTGACAATTTGTAATTTATCACACTGGAGGACTCCTTACCTCTACAAGGAGTGTGATACAAATGTCTTTTTATATTACTTCACTGAAGCTATGTTTGTTCTTTGTAATTTTGCAAATTTTTTATTGTTTTGTTGTCTTTCTATTTATATTAATATAGTCACGTATATGTTTTCTTGTTTCAGCTTACTTCACTCTTCATTACATTATATGACTCTCTCCACACGTTTCTGAATTCTTATTCCTTACTTCTCATAGCACAATAACATCCCACAATTTATTTACTCATTTTCCAATTTATTCCCCCTTTGCCTCAAAAAGTACTACTACAAAAATTTTGGTGTATATGAGCCCATTTTTTTCTTAACAATTGACTCACTTAATTTTTTTCTTCATGAATTTAGATGCTAAGGCATCTGTAGCACATAGATTTAATACTGATATTGGTTTGTAGTTTGTGGTTCATTTCAGCAATATATAGATATATTTTGCTTTTTGGAGGGGGAAAGGCAGGACAATTGGGGTTAAGAGACTTGCCCAAGGTCAAAAAGCTAGTAAGTGCTAAGTGTCAGAGTTGCTGTCATTTGAACTCGGGTCCTCCTGACTCCAGGACTGGTGCTCTATTCACTGTGCCACTAAGCCGCACCATAATATAATTTCTTGATTGTCTCTTTTTATATCATGATATTTTTTTTTTACTAATGACATGCTTACAACTTTTTTTGCATTCTCCTGATGCATAGTAAATTGTATTCTAGCCCCTAAGTTTTATTTTATATATGTCTTTGATTTTAAAGTGCATTTCTTATAAGCAAGTATAATGGTAATGTAATTTGAATTTGTAGATCCCTTTGTGTTGGCGAAGGTAGCAGGTACTTAGCACTTAGTAACTGATCAAGCCTTTATTGGGGAAACAGAAGACATGTACTCCTGTCTCCTTATTGCTGAAGTAATAGGAAGGGGTTGGCTGAAACAGGAAGCTAATGCTGTGTGCATATAAGAAAAGCCCCAGAGAGGGAAAGTGAGATTTTTTTGGCAAAAGAGGAGCCAAGGAGGCTGATGAGGAAAGCCCTTCTCAGATTTGAGAGAATGATTTTGATTTTAAAAACCTGGATGGAGTGATCTTGATTTTGGGAACCAGCTGAAATTTCTGATGAGTGAGAGGACCAGCCAGATTTGCTGAGGCTGCTAAGGATTTCTGAGGGCCAACTGGAGCTGAGAGCCAGCTGGAGCTGCTGAAGACTGAGGAAGCATGATGTGATGCTGGTACTTTTTAATGAACCTGTTTGTGGCTTTGTTAAGCCTGTCTTTCTGGGAACAGAGACTGAAGGATTTGAGATGGACTGGACACTGTGAGCTCCAATGTGGAGCAGGAACTGCACAGAGAGCTGAACAAGGACCTGGGAGCTGTCAGCCTTTGAACCTAGGTCACAGTTTGGTGAACCCAGGTGACAGTTTGGTGAATCCAGATAGGATCTGGGACCATGGAAGGAAATTCAGGAAATCTGAGAAACCACCCTGAGTCAAGCTGAAAGAAGACTTTACTTGGATACTGTGTACTGAGAAATTGAATTTTCTTCTGTTCTCTGCTGTGCACTTTTTTACTTTGTTCTTTTTTTCCTTCCCCCAATCCTCCCCCAGAAGGCCACAATAAAGTTTAGATATTTTTCTCCATAGTTATAGATATATACATATACTTATACATACATACACAGACATAAACATTCCCAAACCTATTCTACTCTGGATCTTTGTTTTTATGTATATGCATATATCTTGTTTCCTATCCTTCCTGCCTCCTCTACTTTACTTCTACCCATTACCTTGCCATCCTATAACTTGCCTACCCTCCTCCTAGGATCCCTCCCCTATTCTCCCATTCTTATACAACTGAACATCCTTGTATACCTATTCTTTCACTCTCCCCTCTAAAAATCCCTCCCTTGTCCTCTCCCAGCTCCCTAGACCCCTACCATTTTATTTCTTCTGAATTTAGAAGACTTCTATACTCTTTTAAATCTATATGTATTGTTCCATCTTACATCCATTCCCGATGAAAGTAGGTTACCAGAACTACCAGCCCTCCTCTCCCATATAATTCCTATATATCAATTCTTCCTCTTGAACCTCATTTATATAAAATAATTACCCATGTTAGCTCTTCTTAAATGGTTTTACTTTTTAAATTCATATCATGTCCAGGTGTTCCCCAATCTTTCTTATGAAATACCCAATTATTAATAAGAATCTTAGACATAAATTATACCTTTTACATATATAAAAAGTAAGTAGTCTGTCCTTATGGATCTCTTATAATCAGTCTTTATTATGTACCTTATATTTATATTGGTTCTTCTATGTCAAATTGTCTATTAAGTTCAGGATTTTTTTTAACAAAATCTGAAACATCTGAGTTTATCAAACGTCCATTTTTTTTTCATTCAAGATAAGAGTTAACTTTGATGGCTATGATATTTTTGACCTGAACCCCCGTTCTTTTGCTCTTCAATATGTTATATTTTAAGATCTGAGGTCCTTTAATGTTTCTGCTGCCAGGTCTTCTGTAATTCTAATTGTGGCACCATCATATTTAAAAATAATTTTTAATCTTGATGGTTTTAGTAGTTTTTCCTTGGGTTGGGAATTTTGAAATTTGACTATGATATTTCTATGAGTTTTCTTCATAAGATCTCTTTTAAGTGGTGATTCCTGGATTTTTTCTATTTCTTATTTCTCCCCTTATTCTAATGCTTCAGGACAATTTTCTTTAATGATTTCTTGTATTTTTGTACAAAGATTCTTTTTATTGATCATAACTTTCAGTTAGTCCAATTATTTTTATATTTTCTCTTCTTGATCTGTTCTCTGAATCTAATCTCTGTTTTTCTTATAAGATGTTTGACTTTCTCTTCTATTTTTTTCCTCATTCATATTTTTAATGATTTCTTGATCTCTTATAACTTCACTGGCCTCCCTTTGCCCAATTATAATTTTCAATGTGTCATTTTCTTCCTTAAGATTCTGGATCTCCTTTTCTAGTTGGAATTAGAATTTCTAAGGTAGATATTTTCGGTTCTCTCTTCTAAACAGCTTCTATTTCATTCCCTTGTAGGTATTATTCCCAATTCATTTGTTCATGCCTTGCTTCTGTGTAAGGACAAAGGAAAAAGTAACTGGGCCTCACATATGTAGTGAAGATTCCATGTGTAAAGGGTGGGGTGCTGTCATAGAGTGTGGGTCAAAGAGAAGCAAAATAGACATCCCTAGCCTCTTCTCTTCCCACCCTTCTCCAAAGAGGATTTTCAATATCACCAGGAGAAGAAGCAAGAAGTTAGGGACAGAGGCTACCACTCTGCATTCCTCAGAGAGAGGGAGTAGTGGGTCTAGAAGTACATAGAACTTAAATACTATTCCTCTAGTCTAGGGAATATGATTGGATTACATCTAACTTCTGATTGCTTTGTCATTTGGGAGGGGGAGATGGAGTACCCCTAGCTCTGTAGCCAAAACTTGACCCCATTCTCACCAAATGTTCCACAATGAACATAAATAAAGAATAGCAAAGAGACCCAGTTATCTGAATGACAATAAAACAGAAATGAGAGGAGGTATACATAGGAGAATATATGCCAGACAATACAGAATGTAAGTGCCCTTCCATTGGGAGTGAGATAATTCAGCTCAACCAACAGTGTCTTAGATCTCACCCAAGAGAAAACTCTTCAAAATCTCTAGAATCACAAGCTGGGAATAGGGACTTGATAGAGATTGCTGGCTTCTCTCAACTCTTCTCCATCTTTTCCTTCAGTAGTCTGAAATGACATTGGTCTCTTCAAACTGGAAGCCAAGAGCACTCAAATAATAAGTTTCCAAAGGGAGACTGCCTGAGAACTGAAGCTCTCACCTCTTGTCAATTCTGCTCTACCGTTCACAAAAAGCAGGAAATTAATCTCTGCCAATAAAAAGAGAATGTCAAGGAGATAGGGCTTACACATCATTACTGTGATAGATAGAAAGGATAGAATAAATAACCCATGACAGAAAATTTTCCTCTATCCTTGATTGTACAATTCATCAATATCCCCTGTACTCCCCATTTTTAAAAATTTTGTTATGAAATTCCTTTCTGGCTTCATGTCCTCCCACCATTCTGAATGTCATTTACCTGCAGAAGAAGCTTTGATCCTCTTCTTCTGTGGTAAAATGCTGTCCACAGTAGCAGAGCACTTTCTCTGATACAGTTATCTCTTTTTAACATAAAGCTCCTATGGAAAGGCCCTTTTGTAAAGTGCTTATCTCTCATTATAATATGCTTATCTACCCTCATGGAAACATTCTTCAGTGGGACTTCTCCTACCACTGAATCAATATTTTCTACCTTTTCTTGCTTTGTAGCAATATCTCTGTTGAAACCTCATCCACTCTCTTGTAGGCCCTTTTCCTGAGTTATTTTTTGTCATTGTTGAGTTATTTCTCTAAGTTATTTTCCCTTCATTGATTGCCATTGGGGTACATGTTTTGCCCCTCTCCCATTTTCTTCCTTACCTCCACCATTTTATTCGCTGTCCCCATCTGCAATTTAGTACTATCTCTCCTCCCCACCTAAATGAGAACCATTGCTTCACTTATAGGTGGGGTGTTGTGAGGTTTATTCCATTATGATTCATGTTTTTACTTGGCCATCAATACTTCTTAAGTTCTTCTTTTACACTTGTCTTCTATACTTTTAGAAAGACATTTCTTACTGTTCCCTCTCTTGTTATTTTGTTACTTTTTTTGTATGTTTTCTTTTTAAGACCACACGTGTGTTTCTCTATTTTTTTCTCTTTTTTTCCCTTGGGGTAATTTATTTTGTTACTTTTGCCTACCTTGATTGCTTACCTCTCTTGTACTTCTATTGTCCAGAATGTTTGCAGAGCAAATGATTGCCTAACATCTAGTCTTCTTTGTAGGAATGCTCAAAACTCTTTTATTGCATTCCGTATTTTTTCACTGATGATTAGGTTCAAGTTTGCAGGTTATATCACCTTAGTTTCCATATTTACTTCCTTTTCTCTTAAAAAAAATATTAGTCCGTTCTCGCTAGCATTTTTCTAGTTGTATATAGAATAGGCTTGTATTATTTAAATTTCTTCTTTATATTCAAAGGATGTTTTTCAACATCACTTGCAGATTTTGTTGTTTGATAAGTTTGTTTGTCTTTGAATTTGAAGCCCAGTTTTGCTTTTTTTTTTTTTAATCTTTGAGGCAAGGTGTGAATTTGTCCTTTATTTTCTGCTTACAGAAGCTGTAGGCAGTTTTCTTTTATTATTTCAGCCATTGCGGTGTTCATGTTTTTTTGGCTTGTCATGTTCTTCTGGAAGATTTATAATCAGTCCTTACTTTGTACCTATGTGTCATGTCTTTGAAGACAATATGTTTTACTTGAAAAAGTATTTTTTGACATGATCACTTTTTGCTTCTCTGAGATCATCTTTTCCTTCTCTGTGTTTGTATTCTCAACCAGTTGGTCTTTTTTTGTTTCTTTAGTGAGTTGTTCAACATGGATTTAAATTTTTCTTTTAGATGATTTTCTTTCTGTTATGCAAGCCACATTCAACTTTCATGGTTCATATTCTATCTTGGACCACTTGGGAAAATTTTCCTGTAATTCCATGGGATTCCATGGGGTCTTATACCTCATCAGGAGTTATAACATCAATGTGATATGCACAGCACCTACAACAGCTATGAATATGCTGGTGTAATTGTGAATCACAAAATATAACAGACTCTTCACATGGAAGATAGAACCAAAACATTTATTCAAACACCAGAAAGCCAAATTCATCATAACGATCAAGAACTTGGTAGACATAACCAATGCAGCAAGCACCAACATTCCTGAGCCTTCTCTCCATTAGGCATTCAAAACAAAACAGACCCCCTTAAGCAAAAATGCCCCCTCTCATTCACACTAGCTGCTCTGCCTCCACTCTGCTTGCTCCCAGCTCTGTTCTGGATCTCCCCTGCTGCTTTCTGTTCCACCCTTCCTGCTCCACCCTTTTAGCAAGCTCTTCCCTGCCATGGGCTCCATGTGACTACATTTGGCAGAGAAGATTTTCAAATTCCTATTAGCATTGCAGATATTGATTCATTTCCTTTTGAGATAGTTCAGTGAAAGAGTGGATAGAGCACTGGGCTGGAGTCAGGAAGACCTGAAGTCAATTTCAGCCTTAGACACTTATTAATTGTGCGACTCTAAGCAAGTCACTTCCCCTCTGTCTCTGTTTCCTCAACTGTAAAATAGGGATAATAATAAAACTTATCTCCCAAAGTTGTTGTGAGGATCAGATGAGATCATATTTATAAAGTGTCTTGTTCTCTCTTTTTGTCATATAAAAGTTATTCTGGATATTATTACATATTTAGATGATGTGTGGCCACTACTTTATTCTATTATTAATACATTCATTGTTGATTTATCTGCTTGTATTCAAGGTTTTTGATTGAGTTCTCTTCCCGCAGAGGTTTTTGCTAATATTTCTCTTTTCCCTTATATTTCCCTATTGCTTACTTTCTTGCTTCTACATTGATGGTTCATCTCCTGGGATCTGGACCTCAATAATATCTCTGCCTAATCCCATGCTAGGGAATCCACTTTTCTACGGCTTTGGTCTCTGCCCCAAGTGCCTGCTAGAGGCACAGAACTAGACTTGGCTGGATTCTATCCCCTTTCCTTTCCTATCTTGTGGAGTCCCATAAACATGCTGGTGTCCTGCCCTAGTCTCCTCTGTTCTTTAGTTCTCCAGTTGAATACTCTGCACCCCAGCAGACATTCTGCCACCCAGATGAAGTAAGCTTCCTACTTTCTACCACATAGGCTGTACAGGGATGGTACATTTAAATTATATTACTTGTTGCTTCAGAATACAACAGTCATGTGCAGGGCAGGGAGCGGACCCCAGACTACATGTTTGTATAAGAATCTGAGATTAGGATTGGTCAAGGGGCAATTAGTCAAGAATTATGCATTTATTCAGCAACTATTATCTGTGACCAAGCCCTGTGCTAAGTGATGGGTACACAAAGAAAGGCAAAAGATATTCCCTTCCCTTGAGAAGCTCACAGTCTAATTGAGGAGACAAGAAGTAAACAAATACATATGATGAAATTATAAACAGGGTAAATAGAAAATTATTAAAAGAAGTAAGTTTATAGGGTTAAGATGGATTGGGAAATGCTTCCTGTAGAAGGTGGGATTTAAGTTGAGACTTGTAGGAGCCAGAAATGTTAGAAAGAAGAGATAGGAGGGAGAACATTCCAGTCATAGGGGATAGCCAGAGAAAATTCCTGAAGCTGAAAATGTCTTGTTCATGCAACTGCAGGTAGCTCAGTGTTACTAGATCAAAGTGTTCATGGGGAATCATAAGGTGTAGGAAGACTGGAAAGACTGGGGGGGTAGATTGTGAAGGACTTTGAATGTCAATGGAGGATTTCATATTTAATCTTGAAGGTGACAGGGGGTTAATGAAGATAAGTGTGTATGTGGGGGAGCAACATAGTCAGATCTATACTTTGGAAAAATCACAGGTAACTGAGTATAGGATGCACAAATGTAGGGAGAGAATTTTTGACAGGTAAATCTACTAGTATACTATAGAATAGTCCAATTGTGATGTAATAAGGGCCTATATCAGGACAGTGACAGTATCAAAGGAAAAAAATGGGACATATCTGAGATGTATTGCAAAGGTGAAATCAACAAGCCTTGGCAACAGATTGGATATGAAGGATTAGAGATAGTGAAATCTCAAGGATGGCATTTAGGTTTTAGGCCTAAGGAACCGAGAGGATGGTGGTACCCTTGACAGAAAAAGAGAAGTTTGGAAGAAGTGAGAGTGTATGGAAAAGAGAATAAATTTCCTTTTTATATGTTGAGTTTAAAATGTCTACTGGATATCCAATTCCAGATGTCTAAAAAGTAGAGAGGTTTGCCTTAAAAAAGAGAGAAACCTAGGTCTATATATAGAACAATATTCAAAGCAGCACCATTTTTGGTACAGAAATTTGGAAACAAAGTGGACACTGTCAATGAAGATGGTTCTACAAATTGTAGTAGAGGAATATAATGGCATATTCTTATCCCCAAAGAAATAACAAGCATGAAGACTTCAGAGAAATATGGGAAGACTTATATGACAGAAGCTAAATGAAAAAACAGTAGAACTCAGAAAATAATACACAATGATCCAAAAAGTCAAAGGAATACTAAAATGAAAACAAATCCTTTTAAATTTTCATGACAAATTTTCAGTCTTCCTTAATTCTGAAGAAAAGATGAAAAAATTCAATTTTCTCTTTCCATTGCAGGTTTTGGGGATGATGGAGGAAGACTATTGCGTAGACTGTTGGACATAGTTGCTCTGTTAGTTGGTTTTGCTTATTTGTCTTTTTTTCTTTGTTACCAGATAAGTTTCATTGAAGAAGAGAATATATCTTAAAGTCACTGTGATAAACAAACAAACAAAAACCCCCACAACTTCAAGAATACTTGAAAAATAAATAACAAATTTATATATACATTTATAAGGTTGGGTTCTATCTCCACTCCCAATTAATCACAGAAGGCACAGGCACTGAGATTGAATCAATAACCTGAAATTGTAAATCTATCTTCAATCAATTTGAAAGGAGTAGAGGGCTTTGAAACATTTTATGACTGACTGAAGCAAACCCATTTCTAGGCCTATATATAAAAATAACAATTAGTCTATCAATGAACTCAGAAAAGCAGTTCAGTTAAGTACAAGTCAGGGGAGTGGCCCTACAGGATATACTACACATATGTATACATTGAAAACCAAACAAATTAATATGTGACACCCAGAAATAATATAGTACTACAAATTTAGCCAGATTAGATTGTAGTTCAGAAGAGCCACCATCTCATTTATTCTGAACAATGAATGCTGATTTGGGGTTTGTCCATGACAATTCTTTTTCTCAGAATTTTCAGCTATATCACTACCTCTTTCTAAGCATGTAATATATCAATCAGTACAATTGAATCTTCTCAGTCTGAAGTCCATGATGTTCTTATCCTTACCTATACTTGAAACAAAGTTGGGAGGGGCAGTATTTTTTCACTCACTCATTCAAGCATTTACTCAACAAGTATTTATTGAATATCTGCAGGGCACTAGGCACTTTGGGGGTGGAAACAAAGCAGGTTTTTTTCCCTTTAAGGAACTTATATTTACAATCTCCTCAGAGGGGAAAATGCATAGTATACAGAGTATACTGCACATAAATAGTCAGGGAAATGTTAAATATATACAAAGCAAATAGGAAATGATCAATGAAGAGGAGAGAATTTTTCAATCAGTGACATTTTTAAAGTCATTTAACAACATTTAAATATTAGTTTAATATTGAAATATTGTATCTGTTAACACATAGTAAGTTCAGAGAAGTAGATTCCAAAGCAAGGTAAGGAAATCATCTTAATAATTAGATCTACTCCAAACTGAAATTAACTATCCTGGAAGATGATGTGGTCACTGTCATGACAGGTGATCAAGCAGAACCTGACTGACCACTGATTAAAGATGTTTTGCAAGAAGTTTCTGTAGAGCTACAGACTTGACTAAATGGATGCTGGTGTTCTTTCCTACTCTGTAATATAAGGTAAACAGTATTATTCTAGGAAATGCACGCTTTCAGCCTTCAAGACACTTATAGCTTAATAGGAATGATTATCAATATTTCTTACTACTTCCCCATATAAACTCATAACTAGGAAATTCATCAGCATGGAGATTGTGTTAACTTTGATACTCATATTTCATTAGTAGCCCCAGTTACTTCTGCCTTTCTGATTATAGGGCCAGAGGGCAGAGCAAAAAAGAAAACAAAAACTTCTTCCTATATCCTCCATTTTAGAGAGCTCAAAATACAAGTCATTTTTTCATTTTCTTTCAGCTGCTCTTCTTAGTTTTGACTCTACCCACCCACATGCCCTCAAGCCTTGTACCTTATGGCAGCCCCCTTCCCTTCTTTAGCTTCCATTGGTACATTGTTTTCACCCAATAGAATGTAAACTATACAGGTACTTGAGAGCAGATACTATCTTTTTCTTAAATGAATCCCCAGCATCTAGCATAGTACCTGGCACAAAGTAAATGAAAAATAAATATTTATTGTATCCTATTGTATAGTTATACATGTACATAAATAAATATAATAAAAATTAGAATACAGTTATTAGGCTCTTAGATCTAAAAGTAGAGTACGTCAGATTTCTCACATTCAGGGGTGGAGCCAAGATGGCAGCACAGAAGCAGGAAAACTCCACGGCTCCAACATAGCTACCTCAAATAACCCATAAAATTTGACTCTAAACAAATTTTAGGGTGCCAGAACTCACAAAAGTACAGAAAAACACATCTCCTGCTGAAGGCAGCTCAGCAGGTGGGACAGGAAGGGCTCATTGCAGCACGCTGGGAGACAAAACCAGCCTGGCTTGAAACTGCAGCTTGGCCCAAGGGCATCCAGGACAAGTCGCAGCTGGAGCCTTCAGGAGAGTGGATCAGCAGCACCTGTGTCAATTTCCAGAATTATCAAACCATAAGAAAAAAAGATTAAGTGAAACTCAGCTAAATTAAGGGAGAGGATCCAGCCAAACTGCTTCCAGGACAAGGAAGCAGCAGAAGCATTGCAGTCACCTTCACATGGCTCCGTCAGAGCTCACAGCCTGCAGATTGCAGAGGGGCCAAGCAATCATTCAGGAGCTAAGTGCTCTTGCCCTGACTGGCCTGGATCAGAATCGTGGTCTTGGGTGGTGGTCCTGGGGTGCATTTTCAGTGAGCCAAAGCTGGTGGGGGCTACAGTGGCCTCCTAATAGCTCCAACAGCTGCAAAACACCCAGTGTTTTGGGATAGAGCTTTCCCCTTTGGAAGCAGAGTTCCACAGAGCTAAAAAGTCAACTAATTGACTGCAACATGAGTAGGCAAAGGAAGCAAAGCAAATCCAGCAATCCAACATTAGATTCCTTTTTTGTGAACAAGAAGGATCAAAGCATGGAATGGGAGGAAGACAACATAGTCAGAACTCCTTCACCTACAGCTTCCAAGAACCATGTAGACTTGTTACAAGCCATAGAGCAGCTTAAGAAGGATTTTGAAAACCAAATAAAAGAAGTGGAGGAAAAATTGGGAAGAGAAATGAGAATGATGCAAGAAAATCATGAAAAGAGATTCAACAACCTGACAGAAGAAAACACATATTAAAAAATAGATTAACTCAAATAGCAAAAGAAGCCCAAAAAGCCAATTATGAGAAGAATGACTTAAAAAAATCAAATTTCCCAGATGGAAAAAGAATCTTAAAAGCTTTCTGAAGAGAATAATTCTTTCAGAATTAGAGTGGACGAAATGGAAACAAATGACTTTATGAGAAATCAAGATACTATTAAACAGATGCAAACAAATGAAAAAATAGAAGGCAATGT
>CM053587.1:273667436-273683289 GCA_028646515.1 Pseudochirops corinnae
AAGGAGGGACATATAATCAGTCTCTCACAATATGTCCATTGTGGAGATGTTCTGCACAACTACACATGTACAGCCTGTATTGAATTGCTTGTCTTTCCAGTGGGGGTGGGTGATGAGGGAGGAAGAAAAAGAATCTAGAATTTAAAGTTCTAAAATCAAATGTTAAATGTATATAATAATAATAATAATAATAATAATTATTATTATTATTATTATTATTATTATTGTTATTATTAACTACATGCAACTGGGAATTAAGATATACAGGCAATGGGATAGGGAGATCCATCTTGCCCTACCAGAAAGTCAGAGGGCTGATGGGGGAGGACATAGGAGAGAGCAGATTGGGGGAGGAGTTATACAGTGGGATGGCTGTTTTGGCATGGTGGGTGGAGGAAAGATGGGGAGAAAATTTGTAACTCAAAATCTCATGGAAATGAATGATATAAACATGGAAATGAATGATATAAACAAGAAAATAAATAAATGAATAAAATTATTTCTAACTCCCAATTTCAGATGAGGAAACCAAGGCTCAAGGAGGTTGAGTGATTTGCCCAAGGTCATATAGTTAGTAAGTATCAGAAGAAGGATCTGAATCTGAGTTCTTTGACTCTCTAGTTATTATTCTTTCCTTTGCTTTGTGATATCACCCATTTTAAATTCATAAATGTTACTCAGATATTTTGAGATAAAGGAGAGCTTCATGACAAGGCAATCAGAGAAGGTTTCTGAAGAGGGTTGCATTTGAGATGGTTTTTGAAGAAATACGATAGGAGGTAAATAGACTGAGGTGAAGGGAATATTAGTCCAGGTCTGGGAAACAACACAAACAAAGTTATGGATACAAGATATGGTGGACAACATGACCCATGTGTGGGGTACAGAAAATAATCTAGGCCATTTGAAGTATAAAATACTTGATAGAGTAAAAAACAAATGAAATACCCCAAAGGCTGGAACAAAGGCTGGAAAATATTCTAAACTGGAAAAGAGCTTTGAAGTCTGAAAAGTATTACATTCAGTAAGGACAATGGGAAACTAATGAAGTTTTGTTCTGTTTTTTTAATCAGGGGAATGATATTAACAGTGTTGTACATGAGAAAGATTAATCTGAAAGTAATACAATGAATGACTTTCTTGAGACAGCTAGGTGACACCATGAATAGAGCACAGACCTTGGAGTCAGGAGGACCTGAGTTCAAATCCAGCCTCAGACTCTTGACACACTTGCTAACTGTATGACCTTGGGCAAGTCACTTAATCCCAATTGCCTTGCCTTCCCCCCTCCAAAAAATGACTTTATTAGAGACAGCTAGATGGTTCAGCAGATAGAATGCTGGATATGGATTCAAAAAGGTATGAGTTTAAATACTGCTTCAAATACTTAATACTTGTGAGACCCTAGGCAAGACCCTTAACCTCCCTGAACCTCAGTTTCATCACTTATGGAAAAGGGATATTAATAATATCCACCTCACTGGATTATTGTGAAGACCAAATAAGATAATATGTAAAATATTTTGCAAACAGTACAGTGCTCTACAAATGTTGGTTATTATTATTAGGCTCACACTCTGATACTTCCCCATCTCAATCAACTCCTTCTCTCAAGTCTCATCTGTGATTACCTTAATCTGACTCCTGCACTGAGCTATAAATAATGAAAGAAAACAACTGCTCAAGGGTAAATCAGGCCAAAAAGAAAAAAAAAATCTTGAAAATAAGGAAGATCCAGTTAAAAAGACAAATTTTAGATAATCTCAGAGCTGTATCAGAATGTAAAATGCAAACAATGGTTTTGAGATACAAGACATCTGAGTTAGTTCAGAGCTATCCAGAAAGTATTAACAGATTCCCTTGACTCTGACATAAGATTTGTGTTTCAGAAGTGTTTTCTCTCAGTAAATCCTGCTCAATGCCTGAAATAGTTATTTCAAAATTTAGTTTTATTTAGGGAAGATTGGGCCAAGAAAGATAAGCAAATAGATGTGGGAATGTTATGTTAAAAATGAAAGTAACAACAACAGCAACAAAATAGCATTAGTATGCTGCCCTTAAACCTAGCCTTCCCTTTACTGTTCTTTTCTCTCTTTGGAAATCATACAATGTTACAAAATCTCCTTGATGATTTTAGTATGTTCCTTTTTAGCATATTCCTGGAAGGTTGCTGGGAGAAGAAGTCAGAGGGACAATTCAGAGGTAGGAGGATGACAAGGCAAGAGTTCATCCTCAATGTTGGAAATGGTCTTAAAAATCATCTAACAATCTCCCACCCTGGATAGGAATCTCTTATTAGGACAACAGTCCTAATAAATAGTCATCCAGCTTTTGTTCAAAATATAGCCAGGATCAGGCAGGTCATGAAAAGAGCTTTTCACGAATCTGGGCTTGGTTATTTCTTTTATACTACCCACCACAATCATAATAGTTAATATTTATGTAGTGTTTTCCTGTTTATAAAACACTTTCTGAAACATTAACCAAATTGATCCTCACAAGCAACCAGTGAGTCAAGAAGAACAAATATTGTCACCAATCTCATTTTACAGGTAAATAAAGAGATGTAAAGAGGCTAAAGGACCTGTACAAAGCAGGCCACACTGCCAACAACTGAGGGAGTTGAGACTTGAATTCAGATCCCCTGACTCTCCCGTCCAGTGTTCTTTTTATTGCCCTGTGTTGCCTCATAAATTAGAAACACTTTTGACAATTTTTAATTGGTGGGAACACAATCTATGAAAGTGAATTTTTATCCTGAGGCAAAGAAAGAGTAGACAGTAGGTGTGGGAAGAGATAAAAGTCAGAAGTAGCATGGGTTGAGACTGTTAACTGCCATGGGAGTTAGTGCAGATCAAGTAGGATGTAGGTTAAGGCAAGTGACTGATACCAGTTATACAGAAGGAAGAAAACATGTTTTTATCAAGCACCTACTCTGCCTGGTGCTGTAGCAAGCACTTAATAAATATTATCTCCTTTGTCTTCACATCAACCCTGTGAGATAGGTGCTATTATGATGCCAAATTTATAGTTGAGGATACTGAAGCAGACAGGCTGGGTTGGAAATCAAGTCTTCCTGACTACAAGAACATTTCTATCCACAGCATCACCTAACTGCCCCCAAAGAATGGGGGGAGGGGGAATCTGAGGATGCAGAAGAAGCAGAACATGCACAGAGACAGATAACTCTGGTCTCGTGGTCCAGGGAATACTTCAGGCAGAGGCTGTTCAGGACCAAGGATAGCTCCCTGACAGAAGAGTAACCCTGTGATGGATTAACACTTGTAACTTCTGAACTCTAGAGCTACCTTTTGTGTGATTAACTAAAGTATTTAAGCCTATTACATTAGACTTTGTGTCTATGGAGCAGGGGGCAGAGGCAGTGCTTTCTTTTGAGGCTAGAACCCTGATAAATGGACTTCCAATAAATAAAAAATGCACATTTTAAATTACTAAAGTCTATTAATGATGTTTGTATCAGACATAGGAATTAAGGGATTCTCTTCTTTTGGTGAATGGCTAAACAAATTATGGTATAAGACCATGGTAGAATACTATTGTACCATGACATGGAAAAAGATAGCTCCAAAGAAACATGGAAAAACTGGTAAAAATCGCTACAGAGTGAAGCCAGAAGAACCCAAAGGCCAGTTTATACTATAACATCAATGTTACAAAACTGAACAATTTTGAATGACTTCGGAAGCTTATTGATCTAATTACAAATCATGATTCCAGAGGATTAATAAAGAAGAATATTACATCATTACAAAGAAATGATGAACTAATATGCAGAATAAGAAATGCATTTGTGAAAGGGGCCAACATGGTAATGTTTTGTTTTACTGTGCTTATGCGATACAAGAGTTGCTCTCTCCCTCCCAGGAGATTTAGTGATTTTTTCCTTTCTTCCTTCCAAGGGTATAAAGAGCTGGGAGGGGAAAAGGAATGCTTGATAATTGGAAAAATAATAAAATATTTTACAATTAAATATTTTAGCTGTTCTCTAAAACATGGAATGGTAGATCTGAAACAGCCTTAGAACACAATGTCAGAACATTGAGTGTTAGTACTAGAAAAGAATTTTAGAGAATATCTTGGTAAATTTATATATTAAATATAAAAATACCCCCCACAATATATAACATTTATTTTTTACTGCCTTCTAAGGGTTGTAAATCACTTTACATATATTAGCTCTTTTGATCCTAATCACAACCTTCCAAGGTAAATACCATTATAGTTCTGTTTTATAGGAAAAAAAAAACAATCTAGGAAAGATTGAAAGATTTGCAAAGGGACATACTGCCAGTAAATATAAGTGACAGAACCAAATTGAGGTTCCGCAAAATCTATTCCTGAATTCTAATCACTAAGATACATTGGGTCTGAAGAAACTGAGGCACAAAAAGCTCATCTGACTTGCCCAATGTGATCCATTGGCAGAATTGTAAAGCCCAAGTTAGTGGCAGATCCAAGACTACTCTTTCCATTACACCATGACATTATGCCCTGTGGACCTTGTCAGAAACAAAACCCTGAGAAGTAGGAACAACAGCTTGATACCAGATGACAATTCTGAAATTAGTTCCCTGGGTGAAATAGCCTTAAATGGACAGTTCTCAACACATGTGCTTGAGAGTCACTGCCATACTTGATACTTTTCAAAGTCATTCCGAGTTATGTTTTGATTCAGAACTTTAAGAGGAACCAGCCTTCCTTTACTTTCACTAGGACAGATTTAGTGCTAAAGTTTCTCACATATTTTGGCTTCAACAAAGGAAGAAACACTTTTCAGAATGTCTTAATATTTCTATTCGTGGCAGAAAACAGACCCAGCAGAACAAATGGAAATGAACATAACAAACCAAATTTTTGTCAGTCCTCCAAATCTAGTAGCTTAGCTCACCCCCAGTTTGGGACTTAGCTAGATATAATTTGAAAATTGTCATTAAAAACTAACCTTATATTTTTATGGTTAAGCTACTAAGATTTAGAAGCCCTGCTCTAGGACCCAGTTTTACCTTCCTGCCATATTTCCCTGCCACCCAAGCTCTGGGTACCCATTTGCCTCCCCAACCAGATTCTATAGAAGAATTAGGTCACAGCTTTGGAATTCCTGTTCTCAAGTCGTGCTTCTCTGATTGGTGAATGCTTGAAAGAAAACTCACATGGTCTACTATATCTAGCCAGACCCAGATCCCTAAACATACTTCATTCTGGTCATCTTTCTGTCAAGCTGCCAGAGCTATGCATAGCCCTGTCTTTCCCCTATCCATCTTTTACTCTGGAAGCTAAAATCAAATAAAGATAATATTTGGGAACAGTATGTTAACCAATTAACCTATGGCTCCACTAACATTTTTGCTATTTCAGCGAAACCACATTTCTATATTTTTAACTATCTTTCTAGTTCTGTAAGTATATCTCTATCATATCTCCCTCCCTCCCTCCCTCCCTCTCTCTCTCTCTCTCTCTCTCTCTCTCTCTCTCTCTCTCTCTCTTTCCCCTTAATAATATACATTCCTTGAGGTCAGTGACTATCCATTATATCACCAGCTCTTAGTAAGGATTCTTCCATATAATAAATACTTAGTAAAACATTGCTGACAAGTTGATTGAATGTATTCCTCCCCCTACCTTATTTTAAAATAAACTTTTTGAGTGCAGGGGCTGTCTTTATTGTATTTATATACCCGAAGCTTCTGTCTCATAGTAAGCACTAAATGAGGCAACTTGATGACCACAGTGGATTGATTGTTGGACCTGGAGTTAGGAAGACCAGAGTTCAAATTCAGCTTCAGATCCTCACTAGCTAAGTGACTCTGGGTAATCACTTAACCTCTTTTTACTTCAGTTTTCACATCTATAAATAATAGCACCTACCTCCCAGAGTTATGGCCATGGTGACCATGATAAAAAAAATGCATGTCTCTGTATCTTTTGTCCATCACCACTCTGCCAGAAGCTGGGTACCATACTTCATTATACTGTATTTCAGCACATAATCATTGCAGATTTAATGCTATTTTTTTTTTTGCAAAAAAGTGGGGTGCGACTATTATGTGAATCTTTAAAACACTGTGCTGGTATTACTTGGAAATAATTTTCATTAAACTGTTCTTAGTGCAATATTGGGATGCACAGAGTATATGATGAAATTGAATGCTGATAAATATGGAGTGCTGACAATTTTAGACTCACAAATCCCAATGTATTAGAGATAGATGTGTATCCATATACCCCTGGTGAATACATTGCTGCTCTATTTACCTTCTAAGTCAGATGAGGAGAAGAATTATAGCATGCACTGATTATGTGATGAAAGGTTATAAACTAATTTTTGGCCTGAAAAAACCAGTGCAATGATCATGTGGTTGAGAAGATTGTGTGAGGAAATATAGTAGTTCTTCTGATGATATGGTTTACCATTGCATTGATCAAAATTCTTAAGACTAGCAAAGTTCTAAACTGGGGGAAGGGTTATACAGTGGGATGGCTGTTCTGGAGTGGTGGGTGGGGGAAAGATGGGGAGAAAGTTTATAACTCATAATTTCATGGAAATGAATGATGTAAACAAGAAAATAAATAAATTAATTTATTAAAAAAGACTAGCAAAGCTCTTTTTCTTTACAATATATCTATCTTGTATGAATTGTTATGGTTCTGCTCACTTCAAATTGCACGATAGTCTCTGAAGTCATCTCTTTTGTCATTTCTTATGACTTAATGATATTCCAGTGCATTCATATACCATAATTTGTTCAGGTGTGCCTCAAATGTCTAAGTGGCAATGTAAGGAACTCTCTTAGATTTGAATTCTGTGCCCTCCTTCTTTTAATCACTCCTTCAGGATGAGGAAGTTTGCTTGTGAGTATTCCTTCCCCATTATTTTCTTCCCTCTTAATTCTCCTCTTCCTATTTCCTTTTACTTTTCTGTTGCATTTAATGTATTTCCATGGAAATGTCTATGTATTTAATCCTCCTTTGTCCATTTGAAATGAGTGAGGTTCATCAGTTGCTCACTCTTCTCACCCATTTTTCCATGTTAGTTTACTCTCTTTCTCACTCACTCCACTTATGAAAAATAATAAAATTCCATTTCATTCTTGTTTTCTATGTTTTATTCTCTCTCCTATTCAAATGCTCAGGACATAATCTAACCAAATCTGGGACCTCTATTTCTCTTATTTAACTTTGTCAATAACCAAAGGGACACTCATTTCTTCTCTGTCATTAGAATAGTAACACTAAAAATTTAATTTAAAAAAGAATATTAGAACTGCATCATCATGTCCCTCTTTCTAATTGCTCAAATAAATTTACTTTTTTATGTTTCTATGCATTCTTGTATTTGTATTTCAAAGTTCCAAATTAGCCATAGTCTTTTTATTTACAATCAGAAATGCTTAAAGCAGGACAATTTAAAATTGTTCTCCTTGATTAAAGATTCATTTTCCATTATAGAATTATACTCACCTTTACAGAGTAAGTTATTCTTAGCTCTAAACCTATTTCTCCTTGCCCCTTTTTAAAATATTTTATTTCCAGATCTCACTTTTTCTGGTAGAAATCCCTAGCTCCTGTGTGATCCTGACTATAGTTCTTCGGTATTTTAATTCCTTTTTTCTGTTCACTTGCAGTGTATTTTCCCCTTGGATATGGAAGCTTTGGAATTTGGCTTGGGCATTCCTTTGACTTTTGGAGTTCCTTTCAGGAGTGGAGAGTGGATCCTTTCTATCTTTACTTTACTCTCTGTTTCTAACAGATCTGCCTGATTTTATTTATGATTTCTTGAAATGTTCCTTCCAGGCAGATTCTCAAGTAGTCCAATGATTCTTAAATTATCATCTCTTGACCTGTTTTCCAGGTCAGTTTTTTTTTTATATTAGTTATCTGAATTTCTTCCATTTCTTTCAAACTTTAGGTTTTATTATAATATTTCTTGCTCACTCAAGGAGTCACTGATTTTTATTAGGTCTATTCTGGTGTCAGAGAGTTCATTTCTTAGATAAGGTTTATCCCTTTCTCTTCTAAGTTATTTATTCTGCTAATTTTTTCCTCTATTACTTTTATTTACTTATTTTTAATCCTTTGCTTCATTTCTCTAAGTGTTCATGTAGTCTAATAGTATTCATGTAGTCATTTGTAGAAAATCCATTTCCGTTTAAGTCTCTGCTTGTATTTGTAAAGGAGCTAATCACTTCTTTTAGGAGATCTCTAAATTTGCAATAATTTTTTGGTACTGGTCAGTTTTTTTTTTTTAATTTTAAATCCGTCTTTCCAGTTTAGTTCCTGAATTGGGGCTGTACACCAAGGCTAGGCTCCACTCAATCCTATGTTTTTGAGTGGAATGCTAAGTCTTATCATTCCCTGGGTCCCTTGTATTAATGAATGAACTTTAACTTTAACTTTCCAGACTTTAATTTTCTGTATTTTTTTTTAAGAATCAGAGTAATGAATCCTGAAAGCCCCCTCTAGAATCTTGGGGAAGAGTATTATGGACTTCAAAGTCACTGTGCTTTCAGGTTCCAGTCGAAGTACTGCCCACTACTGCTTCTTGGGGCCTATGAGACCTCTTCCTTGCAACTTTTGATGATCTTGGGGTTTTTCAGGGATGGTCACTACTCCTGTAACACCCAGAAATATACCCTTTTAGACTAAACCATAACCCTTGCTTGTTTCTGGGAAGATGCCCAGCACTGGCATTAGTTTTCCTGGGATACCTCCTTTCTTATTGTTCTTGGGCTTCTGGATGACTTTTTGTGAAGTTTGAGAGGGGAAGAAATAACTAACTGTATTTTCTAACTCGATTTATTAATCATTATTCTGTGGTGCAAACTTGACAATTTTCTGGAGTCAGTATATAAGAATTATTTAATCTGTCTCCTTTTTAGGCAGCCATCTTGGAAAGAAGAGGTGTTAGACTGCCTACCAAACTGAAGGTCTAAAGAGCCATTGCACTGACCTCATCGTTGTCTGCCTGTGAAACTTGGACAGTATACCAGAACCATGTCAAAAAACTGAGTCACTTCCATTTGAATTTTTTAGGAAAATTCTGAAGCTCACCTGGCAAGACAAGGTACAAGACACAGAGGGTTTTTCATGCACTGAACTGCCAAGCATTCAAACTCTGCTGCAGAGAGTGCAACTCTGATGGACTGGCCACATTGTTTGAATGTCAAACATATATTTGCTTAAAAGGCAATTTTATGGAGAACTTACAAAAAGCAGTCAGAAGGTCAGAAGAAGTGATACAAGGACACTTTCAATGTCTCTGAAGAATTGCAGAATGGATTGTGAGTCATGGAAGACATTGGCAGAGGACCACCCAGAATGACATGCCTGTATCAAAGAAGGTTCTGTGCTCTGTGAGCAAAGCAGAATTGCAGTAGCTTAAAAGAAACATGAGAAGCACACATTTAGAGACATCTCCTCTCCAAATGTTAATATGGACTATTTGTACCTGACCTGTGGTAGAGTTTGTATTCGGCTGATCAGGCACAGTCAGATACACTGTATCTTTACTCCAAAATAGTGATGGATGTCATTTTGATCCTCTTTGAGTGTGAAGGAAAACAACCAACTATTACAAGGCCTATATTAAAAAAAAAGAAATAAGAAAACACACTATTTGTACAAAAATATTTATAGAAAATCTGTGTGGTCACAAAGAACTGGAAAAATAGGAGGTTCCCATCAATTTGGGAATGGCTGAGCAAATTATGATGTATGAAAACAATAGAATACTATTGTGCCATAAGATATGATGAAAAGGATAGTTCCAGAAAAAGAAATCTGGGAAGATTTGTATGAACTGTTGCTGAGGAGGTTGAACACAATTAGGAGAACAATTTATATATTAATAATACTTGAATAAAATTACTTTGAATAAATTATGAACCTGGATAAATACAATGATGAATCATGATCACAGAGGCCCAATGACGAAGCTCATTACCCACCTCTATTTGGAATTTAAAGCCTTTCACAATCTGTTTCCTTCCCTTCTTCCCAGTCTCCTTATAGTTTCCTGCCAGCCATGTACTCTTTGATCTAGCTATGCTGGCCTTCTTGCAACTCCTCATACGTTATAGCTTCTCTCTTGACTCCAGACCTTTGCATTGTCTCTTCCTCATGCTTAGAATGTCCTCCATCTTAATTTCTTCCTTTTCAAGTCCTTTACTTCTGTCAAGACACAGTTAAAATTCTAAGGTCTAGTGTGCTATAAGAAATGATGAGCTTGGTGTTGTTTCCCTTTTGTTTGATTCTTCTTTCACAATATGACTAATGTGGAAATATGTTTAATAGGTTTGCACATGTATAGACTATATCAGATTGCATGCCATCTTGGAGAGGGAGGAGGAGAAGAAGGGAGAAAAATTTAGAATTCAAAATCTTATAAAAGTGAATGTTGAAAACTACAAATTAATTAAAAGAAAATGAATGATGAGTTCAATGATTTTAGAAAATCATGGTTAAACTTGCATGAAATAATGAAGAGTGAAATGAGAAGAACCAAGAGAACACTGTATACAGTAACATCAATATTCTTTTAAGAATGACTTTGAGTAAGCCATTTTGACTATTATAAATATCCAAATTGAATACAAAGAACCTATGAAGATACTATCTGCATCCAGAGAAAGAATTTATAAATAGAAGCATGTAAAATCATTTACATATATATACAAGCATACACACTCACACATGTATATACACACACATGTGTGCCTAATGATAGATGTCTCTAGGGTGGGGGATACAGAGGGAAGTAAAAAAAGAAAAAAAAACAAAGAAAATTACATAATAACTTTATTATATATTTAAAATGAATAGCAAGTTGTACATAATAGATTTTTGTAGTTTCATGCACAATCTTTTATTTTCCCCCATTCTACTACATTAAGGAAATGCTTGTTTTATTTCTCAAGTTCAGAATAAAATAAATTAAAATAAAAACTTGTAATGTCTGCAGAAGGCCCTTCCAAGACCCTATTTTATAGTAACTGTTCCAGTTACTAGTGCCTTTGCCTCTAAGGTTACTTTCCATTTTTGTTGTACATTGTATGTACATAATAACTCATATACTGTATCCCCCATCAGGATTTAAACTCCTGGAGGGCGAGAATATAAGATTTTTGCTTCCTTTGTATCCAACACTTATACAGTGTTTGGCACACAGATGCTTAATAAATGCTTGTTGACTGATTAAAAAGATGTTGATAAAGTCTAACAGCGGGAAGAATCAAAAAGGTTTAACTTTAATAAGAATAACTTTAAAAGTCTTCACTTAATAAAATCACTACTATATGTTGTAGGGCAGTTAGGTGGCACAGTGGATAGAGTGCCACGCCTGGAGTCAGGAAGACTCTTTCTGAATTCAAATATGGCCCCAGATACTTACTAGCTGTGTGATCATGGACAAGTCACTGAACACTGTTTGCCTCAGTTTCCTCATCTGTAAAATGAGCTGGAGAAGGAAATTGCAAACCACTACAGTATCTTTGCCAAGAAAAGCCAAATAGAATCATGGAGTGTCAGACACAAATGAAAATCTACTGAGCAACAACAAGATATGGGGTGGGAATGCTGTGTTTAGCTAGCAATTCTTGAGAAAATGTTCAATAATATTAGCTGACCACAAAACTCAATGTGAGTCAATAGCACGACCTAAAAATACCTAATGTAAGTATAGGCTGCATTAATATTAAACATATCATCCAAAATGGGGTTAGGTAAGATGATGGTCCTATCATAATCTGATGTGTTGTGAATACATCTGGAATATTTAACTTAGTTAAAGGTGTCACATTTTTGGAGGATATTGACTAGTTGAAGCATAGCTACTGAAGGGCAACCAGCATGGTAAAGAATTAGTTGAAGGAATTCCCAGAACCCTAGAATTTCACAATTGGAAAGGGCTGCAAAGACCATGTATTCTAGTCTATAGTTGAAAAAAATATTTTCCTCTATATCAATCCCAATATATGATCATCTTGAAAAACTCCAATGAGTGAAATCCCATTGCCCCCAAAGACACCCCATTCCACTTTGACAAGCTTTTTGCATCCTCTACTGATCATTCTCTTTCTACACCCCGGAGTGAAAGGGCACAAGTTTAATCTTTCCTCTGGGTGTTAGCATTTCAAATACATGAAGGCAACTATCACATCCCATGTCTAGGACAGCATTTATATTATTGAGCCATTCCATTAGCTCCCTTTTAGGATAGTTATATTTCCCTCTGTTAGAGGGTGAACTCCTTGAGACCAAGAGACTGTATGTACTTAGTAGAATGTTTCACACACAGGAAGCACTTAGCAAATATGTTTTCTTTAATTCATTATGTGCCAGTGCTGAGTTTCTTCATTTCTACTGAAGTTACAGTTCACTAGTGATTACAAGTAATTTAGTGATTTACTAGTGAACTCTCAGGTCCTGCAGTTCCCTCCCTGTCAGGTACTCTATCACAATTTTCCCCTAAGTCCCTACTTCCATTGAAAGATTTCTTGGAATGGGGAGTGGGGACAAATTAATCAGTAATGTGCTGGGAAATGTTAACAACCAGCTTGCTCCCCCCCACCCCAAATGGGCACAACACATTTCAAAGTTTAATCTGTATTGCTAACACTTTCTTCATTACTTTCTTAAGTCTAAACAATCAACAGAACAATAAATCAAGTTCTAATAGGTAGGTAGCATTTGCCCGTTTTGAGGTGTAAGTGCTAACACTGAGAATTTAACAGTTGATTCTCAGGAGCCTGTTAGAGCTGGCTCTGTAACGAACTCTGGTATTCACGGATTTTTCTGGCCTAGTGTTTATCTGTCCAACAAATTGTCTATTCCATAGTCTTTCTTCAATCTCCCTAGTAACCCCTTCCTTCTGCCTTGCTCTTTCCTTCTCTGGATTTATTTCTCATTGCCCTCTTAATGAGGTCTCCCAGTTCTGGTATCCCTCTCTGGGGTTTAATTCAGAACTTAAGCTGTCTCTTTTCACTCTTCCAGACCTTTAGGGAACCATTTAATGGACCAGTGTTATAAAGGTATTCTTCATACAATGGAATTTAATGTTTCTTTGGTGAAAAAATTCATACCCAGGGAATGTCTTAGAATGAATCTTATGGTTCCATTAACTTACCAGTCTGTCTCCCTGGCTTTCAAAGGTAATTAAATTTTGTAAACATTTATTAAAAACTTACTACATGCAAATAATCTTACTAGGGACAGGGGATACAGAAATCAAAAGAAAAAAAAAAACAGCTCTGAATCTCCAGCAGCTTAAACCTAATACATGGATAAGACATGTATGCAGCAAAGCAAGAAAATAGAATGTAAGATGGAGAAAAGAGAGATCTAGGCTATCAGAAATTTGAGGAAGTCACATGATTTTCATCTGGGTGCCAGTGAAGAGAATCAGGGATGGCTTTCTGAAAAGATAGCATTTGAACTGGACTTTTAAAATAGAGGTTTTTTTTAACAGGCAGAGAATGAGGAAGAATTGCATTTTAGGTCTGTGGTAGCTAGGTGTCCGCTGGAGAAGGAAATAGCAAACCACTCGAATATCTTTGCCAATAAACAGAGTCCAACGCAACAACAAAAAGCTACATGGCACAGTGGATTAAACCCTATACCTGAGGTCAGAAAGAACTGAGTTCAAATTAATTTACTAGTTCTATTAGTAAGTGTTAGTAGCTACTAGTTCATTTACTAGTACTGTAACCCTGGGAAAGTTACTTATCTTCAATCTGTTTCAGTTTTTTTCCACTGTAAAATGGGGATGATGATAGCACCTCTCTCCCAGGATTGTTGTAGAGAAAACATGAGATAATATTTATAAAGTGCTTTACAAAACTTAATGCACTATTTAAATGCTAGATATTATTACTAGGCCTGAGATCATAGACCCACAGATCAAGGGATGGAAGGGATCTAGGATATCAGTGAGTTGAGCTTCTTAGTTTTACAGGTTTGGAAAATGAGGGTCAGAAAGGGGATAAATATCTCATCAGACCTAATACAAGCAGTAAGGGCCAGAACTAGAGTTTTAAACTCAGGTGTTGATTCCTGATCCATTCATCTTTCTTCCACAGCCCACTGCCTAAAAGGCATAACATCGGCAAACTCATAAAATAAGTAAGGCTTATGTGTGACAAACTAAGGCTAGCTGAAGTAGCTATGGGGTTCAATAGATAGAACTTCGGACTCAAAGTCAGAAAGACCCAAAAAAACCTCAGGCCTTGGACCAGCTGTGTTACCCTGGGAGACCCACTTATCTCTGCCTTCCTCAACTTCTTTATTTGTTAGATTGGAACAATAATAGCATCCATCTCACAGGGGTATTGTGAGGGCAAAATGAGATAGCATGTAAAATGCTTGGCACTCTTTAAAGTGCTATATAAATGCCAGTGATTACTTTGGATAGGCTAGGGTGCTGGTCTAGATGAAGGAAAGGAATCATGGCACAGAGGAAAGAACAATGTAACCCGGATCTACCACCAACTAGTTGGTGGTCTTTAAGTTACTTCAGTTTGCCATTCTGTGTCTGAATTGTCTTGTCTGGATTGCTGTGTGGGCATAAGGAAAATAAGGGCTGACCTTGAGCTAAGTGACTTAAATGAGCTAGTTAAACTAATTACATGGGTGCTTGAACCTGAGTTAAAATCACAGCCCTACCATTTACTAGCTGTGTGACGTTGGACAAGTAATTTAACATCACTGGGCCTCAACTTCCTCCTCTGTAAAATAAGGTGCTTTGACTAGTTGCCTTAGTCCTTCCTTCCTTCCTGTAGATCTAAGATTCTAGGAATGCTGGTTCTAGAATCAGAAGCTGTTGTTGTGGCTCATTTGTCTCAGGTATGTCTGACTCTTTGTGACCCCATTTGGTTTTTTTTTTTGGCAAAGCTACTGGAGTGGTGAAGTGACTTGCGCAGGGTCACACAGCTAGTGTTGAGGTCAGATTTGATCTTAGGTCTTCCTGACTCCAGACTCAGCACTGAACCACCTAGCTTCCCTATAAAGCCTTGTTGGTAGTGATGGGAATCAGAAGACCTGGGTCCAAATCCTGAATAAACCACTAAACTCCTGTATGAGGACATGTAGTATAGTAGAAATTGTACTGGTTCTGGAATAAGAGACTTGAATTCAAGTTCTGTCTTTAATGCTTACCACATGTGTAACTTTGGGAGAATGACTTAGCCTGTCTAGGCTAACATGTACAAAGCACTTAGCATGGTGCCTGGTACATAGTAGATTTTCCCCTTTTTTTCGTTCCTTCGTTCCTTCTTTCCTTCCTTTGTTCCCCCCTCCCTCTTCTTCTTCTCTCCCTCCTTCCTTCTTTCCATTTCCCCTTTCTTTCCATTCATCCATCCATCTACCTTCCCTCCTTTCCCTCTCTCCTTCTTTACTCCCCTCCCTCCCCTCACTCTCTTCCGCCTTCCCTTCTCTTTGCTCCTCATCTCATTCTTTCCTTCTGTTTTACCTACCTCCTTCCTTTCTTCCCTGATTTATAAAATGGAAGAACTAGACTATGTAACATTTGAATTTGCTTCCAATTCTAACCTGTGATAGATTCTACCTATCTCATGGATTCAAACTTCAGAAGAAAAAAACAAAGAGAAGCTCTGCTATTGTTCAATATCACATTCATCTTTACACTGTGTATCAGTAAGCACCCTAGCATACCTAGGGTGGCTACTAGCACAGGTTCTTAGATCTGCTTTTCTAAAGGAAAGCAACTCAAAATGGGTTAACAATCTTACTTTAATCCAACATATTATTTACCTAGTTCAGGCGGAAAAGTCAGCACCCTGAACTTCAGAGAATACAAACACAAGTTACAAACAAACAGAAA
>CM053587.1:273683789-273704131 GCA_028646515.1 Pseudochirops corinnae
CTCATGTAGGCCAAGATACCCAATTTAGAGGGTATGTCATTTCCTTCCCTAAGCCAACTTCAATGAGAGTAAGGTTGACTCATTCCCTTTTGCCTTCCTGCTCTTTCCCTCCATTGTAAGAATTATCCCTTGCCTCTTCTATATGAGAAGATTAACCCCATTCTGTCTTTCCCTGTCTCCTCTCATACTATTCCTCTCCCACCTCTAAATTTCACCTTTTAAAATATTATCCCATCCTGTTCAATTGATCCTGTGCCCTCTATCTATGTACACATATATACACATACTCACATATGCATTCATATGCATATACCCTCCTAATAGACATATGTGTATATACATTTATATATATGTATATATATACATTTATATATTTACATATATATGTATATATATATATATATATATACATACATTTATATTCCTTTCAAATATCCTCATACTGCAAAAAGTTTCATAAGTTGTATTTATTGTTTTTCCATGTTGGCATGTAAATAGTTCAGCTTCGACAAGTTCCTTATGAATTCTTTTCCATGATTACCTTCTCATGCTTCTTGTATTTGAATGTCAAATTTTTGATTCAGTTCTGGTTTTTTCATCAAGAATGCTTGGAATTCCTCCACCTCATTGAATGACCATATTTTCCCCGGGCACATTATACCCAATTTTGCTGGGTAGGTGATTTTTGGTTTTAATCCTAGCTCCCTTGATCTCCAGAATATCATATTCCAGGCCCTTCAATCCCTTAATCTAGAAGCTGCTACATCCTGAGTTATCCTGATTGAGTTTCCACAGTATTCAAATTGTTTCTTCTTGGCAGCTTGTAATATTTGCTCCTTGATCTAGGGGCTCCAGAACCTGGCTATAATATTCCTAGGAGATTTCTTTTTGGGATGTTTTTCAAGAGGTAATCAGTGAATTCTTTCATGTTCTAGTTTGCCCTATGGTTCTAAAATATTTGGGTAATTTTCCTTGAAAATTTCTTGAGGGATGCTTTCTAGGTTCTTTTTTTGATCATGGCTTTCAGGTAGTCCAATAATTTTTAAATTGTCTCTCCTGGATCTATTTTCCAGGTCAGTGGCTTTTTTCAAGGAGATATTTCACGTTGCCTTCTATTTTTTCATTTGTTTGTATCTGTTTAATAGTATCTTGATTTCTTATAAAGTCATTTCCTTCCATTTGCTCCACTCTAATTCTGAAGGAATTACTCTTTAGAGAGCTTTTGAGATTCTTTTTCCTTCTGGCAAATTCAGCTGTTTAAAGCATTCTTCTTCTCATTGGCTTTTTGGGCCTCTTTTGCCATTTGAGTTAATCTATTTTTTATGGTGTTACCTTCTTCAGTCAGGTTGTTGAAACTATTTTCATGATTTTCTTGCATCATTCTCATTTCTCTTTCCAATTTTTCCTCCACTTCTCTTATTTGTTTTTCAAAATCCTTCTTAAGCTGCTCTATGGCTTGAAATAAGTCTACATTTGTCTTGGAAACTTTTGATGTGGAAGTTCTGACTGTATTGTCTTCCTCCCATTCCATACTTTAATCCTTCTTGTCCCCTAAAAAGGAATCTAAAGTTGCATTGCTGGGTTTGCTTTGCTTCCTATGCCTATTCATGTTGCCACTCAAATTACTTGACTTTTGGGTTCAGTAGAACTCTTCTTTCAGAGGGGGCAGCTCTGTCCCAAATCACTGGGATTTTCACAGCTGCTGGAGCTATTAGGAGACTGCTGTTTCTGCAGCCCCCACCAGCTTTGGCACACTGAAAACACACCTAAGGACCACCACCAAGACTGCTATCTTGATCCAGTCAGCTCAAGGCAAGAGCACTTAGCCTCTTAATGACGGCTTGGTCCCCCTGCAACCTGCAGGGCTGTCACTTCAGCCACTTCTATCCCTGGGGCACTCAGGTGGACCCTCTCCCCCAAATTTATCTGAGTTCCACTGACCTTTCACTTAGTCCTTGTTTATTATGGGTTGGTAATTCTGGAAACCACCACAGCTGCCAGTGATTCATTCTCCAGCCACAGCCTGTTCGGGTGGCCTTAGAGCTCCAGGCTCGGGTTCATACAGTGCTGGTCTGGGCTCCCAGTGCATGATGAACCCCTTTGTGTCTGCCTGCTGGGCTACCTTCAGTGGGAGATGTGTTACTCTGTCACTTTAGAGTCATATTTTATAGGTATTTGAGGTGGTTATGGGGAGAGCTAAGGAGTTTTGCTGCTTCTACACCGCCATCTTGACTCTGCACTTTTGAGTCTTAAAAGCTAAACCAGAGAAATACAAGCTCCCCAGAATCTATCAAGATGGAAAGATTTTGAATATGGCTCCAGTAGTGGCATGTGTATCTATGGTCCAAAGACCAAACTCACATAATTCAGGCAACCACATCTCCAGTTTTGCTGCAGGGTGGTGGATATATCAACTGAAACAACTATCAATGATCATCTTTAAAGAAAAGGATGGAGTGCTAGCTGTGTTAATGCTTTCCTTGATGAAATCACAGACCCTTGAATACTTGATATTCAATGACATCAAAGAATCAGTATCCATGGTGTCTATATCCCCTTCAGAAATCCACATCACACTTTGCTGCTGTACTCTTATTCACATCCTCTACAGTACCTGGAGGTGACCTCCACACAAAAGTTCACTCAGTACCCTGAAGGACTGGGTACATATCTTACCAAAGGAATAGCTTCACTTGTCTTTTAATCTTGCTATGTGATTTACCTTTCTTTCTTTTTTTCCTGGAAGTATAAAAGTAAACTACTTAGTCACATTCCAGATAACCTCCACAACTAATTTATCTAGTTATGGTCCTCTATAGCTTGTTCAGATCATAACCTTCTTAAGACTGGGAAAATTAAGTTTCCTTATGGTTTCCCAAATACAACAACTCATGCCAGAAATTCTTCAGACCACTTTGACCTTTGTCTAGATGTTTGTTTAGGAGTCAAATTCATTTACCTGCTCCACTGTTCCAAGCCCACTCCACCTTACCAGGAGCCCTGGTTTCTGGTAGACTTTTGATGTTCCTTGTATATAATAAGCTAAATAACTAGATAGTTAAGACAAGTGGAGAGGAAGGGATAAAAAAAGAGCTTTTATCAAGTAAAATTAAATTGTCTCCTTCATAACTTGTATAAAAAAATGCTATGCCCTTGAAAAGCACACACAAAATGTCTGTGTATCAAAATGTTTTGTCTGTCCTATAGTATAAACCTTAGAAATGCAGAACTGCAGAGCTGGAAAGGTCACCAGAGGTCATTTAGATCAATATCTACTCAAACAAGAATCCTCTTGACAATAATCCCCCAAAGTATTTATCCAGCCTCTACCTGAAGACTTCTAGGAACATCATTTGGAAAATGGACTATATTTGGTTTGCTTGGCCCTGGAGGGCAGAATGAGGAGCATAGGGTAAAAGGTACAAAGAAGTAAATTTAGGTTTGATGTATGGAAAAGCTTCTTAATAATTGGAGCTCTGTAGAAATGGAATGGGCTGCCTCAGGTAGCAGTGAGGTCTTCTTCCTGGGAGATCTTTATACCAAGTTCCATTCACTCCTTGTCCCATATGGTATAGAGAAGATTCTTCTTCAGGCATAAATTTTAGGACCCTAGATAAAGATCTTCAAGGTAGATCAGAGGTCATCTAATCCAATCCCCTCATTCTGCATATAAGCAACTGAGGCCTAGAGAACTAAAGTGATTCACTGAGGGCACACAGTCAATAAGTGGCAGAATCAGGATTCAAACTCAAGCCTTCAGACTCTGACTCTAGCACTTTGCCACTGTGCTGGTGAGTAGGTTTAGATGAACTTTCAGACTCTGTGATGCTCTGTTACCACTTCACTGAGTGGCCAGAATTATTACAGTTGGTAGAAAGAACACTGATTCAGAACTTATGAGACAATGGATCTAATAATATCTTTGATTAACTTATTATTTAATGTTGGAAATGCCATTTCATTTATCCTGGATCTGATGCAATAAAGCCTATAAAGTGAAGATTCTTTGGCCTCTGGATGATTACCAAATTAAAACATGTCTACAGGAAATAATGATGATGTAGAATGACCAAAATGAATTTTGGGAAGCAGCCAGAGACTGGCAACAAGAATGGAGCATAGGCTGATAAGATTTGGAACTAGAAGAAACCTTTGAGATCACCAAGTCTAAACCCCTCATTTTACAGGTGAGGAAACTAGTATCTAGAGAGGTTATGTGACTTACCCAGGGTTACAGAGCTACTTAGTATCTGAGGTAGAATCAGAAATCAAGTCTTTATGTCCCCAAGTCCATGGTATACTACACTGTGTAGATCATGCCATGAATATCTATTGAAATAATTTGGGAGGTATATTGTGGAGAAGAGAATGCTTAGTGGTGGGCTATCAATGTATTCAAGTGTTTCAAGGGCTTTAATGTGAAGGATGAATTAATTTTGCCCTGTTTAGTCATGGAGGGCAGACCTAATAGCATTCAGCTAGGATGACTGGAAATTACAAAGAATGAGATGTAGGTTGCCAATAATCAGAGCTGTAAAAAAGTGGAACAGGCTGCCTCCAGTGTGAGTGAGTTAATCACAGAGTGCCCTCTAAACATAACTGAAAAATGGTCATATAGTCTTCTCTTGAAGACCTTAAGTAACAGAGGATTCAGTACCTCATAAGTTAGACCATTCTTCTTTGAATTGCCCCAGTTTTTAGGATGCTTATCTCTACATGACATCTAAATTCATGACTTTGAAATTTGAATTCAGATCTGATTGAAAGGTTTGATTCAAAGAGCAGTTATTAATGATTCAATGTCAATCAAGAAGAAGTTTGCCAAATTGAGGACCCCAGAGATATCTGTTTGATTAACGCTTAAAAAAAAAAAGCACTTTTATCAACAAATCAGATGAAGACAGGGGAGACATTCTTGTCACATTCTTGTTTTGATGACTCAAAACTACAAAGGATAGCTCCCATACTGAATGACAGAGTCAGGATATAAAAATATTTCAGCAGGCTGTATTTTTGGCTGCTTACAATAAAATGAAATTGAATAGGGACTGATATAAAGTCTAACAGTTGGGCATAAACATATCAACTTTAAAAGTACAAAATGGGGCAGCATGATTAGCCACCAGGTCATTAAAAAAATGAGAGATGCTTGGGAATGGTGGTACTTTTCTATAGTACTTACTACTAGGACTCTAAGGTTAGTGGATCACTTGTACTCAGGAGAGAGAGAGAGAGAGAGAAAGAAGAAGAAGAAGAAGAAGAAGAAGAAGAAGAAGAAGAAGAAGAAGAAGAAGAAGAAGAAAAAGAAGAAGAAGAAGAAGAAGGAGAGAAAGAAAAAAGAAAGAGAAAGAAAAGGAAGAAAGAAAGAAAGAAAAAAGAAAGAAGAAAGAAAGAAAGAAAAAGAGAGAAAAGAAGGAAGGAAGGAAACAGGGAAGGAAAGAAAGAAGGAAGGAAGGAAAGAAGAAAGGAAGAAAAAAAAGATTCAGGAGGTAGACTAGGGGATCACAAGCCCCATAGGAGTCAAGAATGTGACATAGTAATCCAACAAAACAATTGAATCTGATTACATTGAGACACATGGTGCCTAGGAATAAAGAGGTGATAGATCAACTACCTCCACATAGGTTAAACCTCCTTCCTGACCTGTTTTCAGTTCTTGGTGGCCCATATTAGGAAGACCATTAATAAACTGGTCAGTGGCCAGAGGATGGGAGGATGAAGAAGAGCTCTAATACTAGGCCATATGAGGAGGGATTAAAAAGAACTGGGCAGGTTAGCTTGAAAGAGAGAAGATAGAAGGGAAATGAGTTATTTTCAAATATTTGTGGTGCTGTCATGAGAAAAAAGAAAAGGAAATGTTATGACAAATAGGCCTTTCTCTTTGCATTTTCTGAGTGGTGTTTATACCACATCGCTAAGGGCTATTTTACATTGTCATCTCTTTCATTAGAGGCAGCAGACACAGTGCTGTACTTGGAGTCAGGAAGACCAGGATCAAAATTCATTTCTGATATCTATTAGCTGTCTGATCAGAAGCAAGCCTCTCTGAACTTCAAAAACAATAAAATATAGATAGACTGGATTCTATATAGGTGGAGGGAGTTCTTACACCAACAAATTTCCAGGTCCTTGGAATGTTTTTCCATATATGACATTCCATCTCCAGCCTTCATGCCTTTGCACATCCTGCTCCCCATGCCTGGAATCCTCAGGCTCCTCAGACTTCTTACTTCTCTTTCAGATTAGTTCAAGTGCTACCTCTTTTAAGAAGCCTTCCCTGATTTCCTTCAGTTGTTAGTGTCCCTGACAATTACTCTGATTTTATTTTGTATATAACTTGGATATACTTCTCTTCAAAAATTTTGTATTCCTTCCAGTAGAATATAAGTTCCCTGAGGGCAGGGACTATCCTATTTTGTATCTTTTATCATATAATATATATACTGTAATAGATCATTAATTGAAAATAGGCACTTATCTTTTTGTTGCTCTTGTTGAAAGGTTAGTATGGTCCAAGAATTCATAGCTAGAGTCAAACCTTTTGAGGATGTCCCTCCCTTACTTTGAAAGATTGTTCTAGTATCAGACATTCTTTTATAGGGTGATATTTCAAGCCATTTCAATTTGATAGAACCAGATATAATTTCTGCATTTCTGGCATAGCCTTTAACAACCTAAGACCATTCTCGTATTACAATGAAGCACCAGAGAACTACTTTTGTAGAGGGCATGATGGATATAGAGATAAATCATATAAAGTCTGGTCCATTCAGTAGCTTTTGAACTACCAGTAGAGTACAAGACACATGCACAAATAAATAAAATACAGAGTAAAAAATAAAAATACTGTGAAAAATTCAAGAGAAAGGGATCATTTCTGACTGTAAGTTCCTTGAGGTCAAGTAATGAGTTTCAATTTTTTTTTTTCTGTTCCACTCTCCCCACAAGATAGTACTTTGCACAAGTGAATGTTTATTGAATTAAATTAACTGACCCTATAGAAGAACTCTTCAATGGAGAGGATGGTATTGAAGTTGAACCTTGAAAGATGGGTAAATGTGATTATGCTCTTCCTCATTTGCCACAGATTTTGTAAGCCTTTTAATGAAGGTGACTTTGTAGAAGAGCTTTCTCTCTAGAATAATTTTGATTGATTATATTTGTGTAAAAATATTTCCATTGCTCTTCAGCAAATTTCCATAATTCCAAATTGTCCCCCACATAAGAAAGCTCTTGAATGGATTTGGGAATGTTGTATCAAAATCAGCATATGAATGCTCATTAATAGCTGCTATATAATGTGCTGAAGCTGGAATAAAAATAGTAACTCATTATGAAAAGCTTAGCAGTAAAAACACAGCACCATAAAATATCCCCATGAGGAGGGCTTTCTGGAGAGTAATTTATAAGAATAAAATGTTGGAAAATGTTTGATAATGTTTCCTTGGGAAATACAAAAATTTGATGTTTAATAACAAAAAATAATAGCTTACAGGACTTCTGAGTTATGTGGCCAACATAGAGGGCTATCAATTTTCTCCAATCCTCACAACCTCTCAAACTTCTTCAAAATAGTAAATATACACAAGAGACAAAGGGGCTTTAGCTGTCTCCACAATCAAGGACACCAAAAACCCAAATAAGGTAAATATCCGATGAACTAATAAAAGAGCACATTCCTAAACCTTAACATTCTCACATGATACCATGAATGTCCCTCCTCTGACACACTGGATCTGTATGCCTCTTAGCAAGATACTTTTTTCTCTCAATACCCCCAGGAACTCTCTGAAACTAGTAAACTGCAGGGAGATGCCAATCTGCATTGGTAAAGGGAGTTTCCTCAATATGAGTTGCCTATACCAATGAAATGAAGAAGTGCAATCCAGGCAAAAAATTATTTGTTTATTCACTGTTCTGATTGTATGTTATACAGAACTATGCTGAAGCAAATCTAAATTTCATATACACACACATATATATTAAATGCTTGAGCACATCTTATTACACAGACATTAGCAAGTAGTCTCAGAGCAATGAATTACATTATTACATTGAAGGAAACTACAAGACAATCTACAAGGTATTAAGCATAAAATGCAAGCACTGAAGTATTACTATTATATGACAGTTGTGACTTTGGTTGAAAAGTGATGTTCCTAGAGGCAATCTTACAACATGGAGATGGGCAGAATTAATTCCTGTAAGAATGCCATCATAGAAAGAGAAATAATTAGAAGACCCATCAAATCAAATATTTATAAATGATTTTAAGACTTATGAAATGGATATGATTCACATTAAGGAAATGCATCAATGGGTAGCTGTACATTGATTTTCTCAATTCTACCAAGTGTCTTTTTTTTTTTCTGATCTGTTGATTGCTTTTGTGCATCATCAGCTTCTGATTAAAAAGAGACAGATGATTCAAGAGCAAATGGCATGTTTTAAAAATATGGATATTACTTTTGTTCGTTTTCCTGTTGTTCATTTAGTTATGCCTTTTTTTTTCCCAAAAAGAAATGGACATAATGTTTCAGTCTCAGAAATTATGACTGAATGAATGATTAAAAGTCAGAGTAGCAGAAAAATTAAAGGACAAGATAATGGGATTTCTGATAAAAGGATGAGTTTGGATTCTTTGGCCTTAAGTACAGAGAACATCAAGGCATAATTCAAATTCCAAGAGATGATTAAATTACCAGATTATGACTATGAGGAAGTTTATAAAATCACAAGGCTTAGTACTCTGGACAACTGGACAACCCTATACATAGGCCACGATTATCTCCATGTTATCTTAGGCCTTTGGACACCCACAGTCTGATGTCTGAGATCAGATTGATTTGGTAATCATTGCAAGATGCATTAGAGTAGTCTAAGGTAGAATCTTCTCCCCATCTTCCTGGTTGACTATCTTGGGTAAAAGTCAGTGCCACTCTGGAATGGCCTTAGAGTTTAGATAACTTCCTGGCACCATTCAGAATTTTTATCTGCTGTGTTAGTACTGAAATGAATCAAACTCATAAGTGGATGAAAAAGGCATTTTTAATTGAGAAAAAAGGGTTCAGCCTCATCTGAGTACATGGATGTCCACCAACAAAACTTATAGAAAAGTTTCTATATTTTCAAAAGGAAAAAAAAATGAGGTATGGGGGGATATATGAGGAGTGAGGCCTAGTCATGAGACCCCAGATGGCTTTGGTCATCCCAGCAAGAAAATTCACTTTATTCTGGTTGTATTTACCCTTCATGATCCCCTTTGCCCCAGACCTTAAGGAAAGAGGCAAGGACATTTGGTACTGGTGACTAGCTCCAGCTAGCTCTGTTTACAAGATAAACAAGAGCTAAAAATCCCAGGGTGGGGCCTAACCCAACCTAATTAAGAGTTACTTACTGAAGAGCAGGAATGAAAGGGCATTCCTAGGGATGTTTAGAGCAGGGCTTTTCACTCCTTTCTCTTGTCACATTTCAGCAGTATTCATTGTTGAGTGGATGAGAGGGCATGTGCAGAGCAAAGTACACATTACAGAACCCAGGTTGCAGTGAAGTTGTCAGATGTAACATGGACAAGCACTGCCAGAATCACCTTAGATTTATTACTTGTTTGATTTTTAATTAATTTTGGTCATTGCTCTTTAAGAAACATTTTACAGTTGCCAGATATTTCTTGACCTCATATGGGGTCTTAACTCACAGTTTAAGAAGAGCTGAGGGCAAGCTTTCTTACTATCAGGACAGAGACAGGAATATTACATTTTATATTAACCATATCAATAGTTAATTTTCCTGTCAGCAGTAATATCTCTGAAAAGAATGTAAAATGGACTGGTTCTCATTTCTATGCAGGACTGATCCAGGTCAGAGGTTAGTCTTGACTCAGTTCCCTCATAATAATCCCCTCCTCCAAGTTAGTGATCTCTATATTTTGAAATGGTATGTGTTGCCTTGTCTACATTTTCTATCTGCTTCTCTGATATACAGTTTATCACTTTCATAGAATATAAGCTACTTGAAGACAAGGACAGGCTTATTCTTGCCTTTGTTCCACTACTTATTGGAGCTTAAACTTAACTTACTTAAACATAAACCATTCTTAATAGTTATCCACCCCAATCATATTCAGAAGCTAACGAGATTCCAGAGTAGCAACCCACTCTTCCGGTCACACAGGAAAAAGCACAACAATAGAAACCACAAAAGCAATAGCAGCACAGCAGCACTGAGCATTTATACAGTGATTTAAGGCTTGGAATGCATTTTGTATATGCTAATTAGTTTAATATTCACAATATCTCTATGGGGTAGGTCATGTTATTATTGATGTGGTTAGGGTTAGGGTTTCTCTGGAGACCCAAAATACCAACACGCTAGGTCCTGCCAAATTAATTCTACTCAAGTCTTCTCAGCCAATGAAAAGCAAAGTTTATTAAAAGTTCACCATATTGGGTAGACTCTGAAGGAGATTTGGTATCTGTGATGCTTGCACTGGACAAGTGGGCCAGAGAAAGTCTGTGCTAGGTCATTTTATGGCACTCTCACCCACATGGGGGCAAGAAGGGGTCTTATATACAGAAAGGTTGTGGGAGGAGTTTGGGGAGGGTCTTCAGGAGGAGCTAATGAGGTCAATGAGTGATTAAGGGTAGGAAGTTGTTGGAGGCTACCTACAGCCAATGGACAATGGTGGGCTAGGCCAGCTCAAGGGTGAATTGATATTTTGATAGGCTCAAGAGTGGGAAGTAGATGAAAAATGGAGGGGTAGGCTAGTAACAGAGGTCTGGGCAGAGCCACAATGAAAAGCTTATGGCCTCTGCAAATGCCTCATCAAGTGGGAAGATTGAGTCAGAGTTCAAAGGGTTTCCCAGAGCCTGTACCTCAAAGATTCAAGGAGAGCTCAAGGGGCTCCCAGAGCCTGCACCTCATCAGTTATGTTGGTTTTTTTTTTTATAGATATAGAAACTGAGGCTGAGACTAGATAACAAGTTAAATCAACAAACATTTATTAAGCAAATTCTGTGTGCCAGGCCCTACACACGTGCTAGAGATAGAAAGTGTCAGAATCCCAATGCCAAGACTACTTGTTTCTTTTCCTTCCTCTCTTTTGACTATTAGGAGACACCCTAAATCATCCTGGACAAACCGGCCTCTTGTGGCATCTTGGCTTATACCTGCCTATTCTTTCTTGGACAGAATGGCCATAAAAAGGTAATGTCAGGATCTTCATGCTAAGACCACTACTCTCTTTCCACTCCTTTCTTTTCGCTATTAGGACACACCCAGTTTTCCAAAGCTAAGGAGCAGCAAGCCATCTGTGCTCTGAGCTTGTCATAACAACAATCCTTTGTACTTACCCTCTGGATGAACTCTGCAGCAGCTAACTCACAGAATTGGCTAAAACCAGTTCCAGGTTGTCCTTCAGTTAAGTCAAGTACCTGCAGGAACCACATTCTGGTCATGTTGTGAATAGCCTTTTTTTCACTAGGCAAACTTGCCTCATTGTTGCTGTTACTCCATTCCTGGCTCTTTGTCTAGCTACAACTATATGTGTCAAGGCATAGCCTCAGTGCTTTGAGTCTCCTCCTAGAGGAAACTCTTGTATACATGTCTAATTTCTCTCCTCCAACTGAATAAATAAAGACTTTTTGTGTATAACTTCTGAGTTCTTTGGTTTTATTTTATTATATTATTTAGAGTTAACTCTTGGTATATAATCTCCTTTCCTCCGGCACTTCTTCCTCACCGATTTTTAGCTTACTTTTGTGTGTTGTCTATTCCTACTAAATTGCTAGCTCCTTGAAAGCAAAGACTATCTTTCTTTTCTGTTTTTTTTCCCCTGTGCTTAGCACAGAGCCTGGGACATGGTAAGCACTTAATACATATTTATTTACTATGATTGTGACTTCTAGTTCTAAATTCATGATCATATGGTTTTTTTTTTTAATCCCGTAAGGGTACTCCACATAAGGAAATTTTTCCTAACATTTTGTTGTTACTGTTGAATGTTTCAGTCTTGTCCAACTCTTTGTGACCCCATTTGGGGGTGTCTTGGCAAAGGTACTGGACTGGTTTCTGGTTTATTTCTCCAGTTCATTTTAAGTGTCTGAGTCTGTATTTGAACTCAGGAAGATGAGTCTTCCTGACTCCAGGTCTGGCATTCTATCCACTGCTCAACCTCCTAATATTGAGAGTGCTTCAAATAGAGGATTTCCCTGAGTGATAGTGAGGTGCCTATCACTGAAAAGCTGCTTTTTCATGGATGTTGCAGACATCTTCTATTATTTGGGAAATTGTTTGGCAAATGGATTCCCTCCCAACTATATAACCCTATCTTTGAAGCTGGCCTGAAATTCCTATCCTTCTATTCACTAAGGGTTAGACATCAGAGGCAGGAACCTCATCATCCTTATTTCAACTCCATAAATTGTATCAGATAGGCTAAAGATGATATAATTTTGTAACTATTAAGGATGAAGTAAACAAGTTTACACCATGACACAACATGGAAAACATGTCTCCATGTAAACAGTATTTAGAAAATTTTTTGATTGTGTGTAAAAACACAGGCTAATGGCTTTCTAGAGAATGTCAGTGATTCCTCTTTCGTTAAACTTACTGATTCTGTTTTATTCTGGTAATATCTGTATCATTCTCTGTTGATCCAAACACCTATTGAAGCTAATTAAGGCTCATTAAGATATGTTATACTTAAAACAGGAAGAAACTTATCAAAATGGGTATGGTATTTACTAGCACAAATTTTAGCAGATTACTTTGGTGCGATGCTACGATACAGGGCTCCCACCATAGTACAATTTTCTTTTTACTCTATTCATGTTCCTCGAGGGCAGCGACAGTCTGGTTTTTGTCTTTGTCATCTCGGTGCCTTGTATACAACAGGCACTTAATAAATGTTGAACTGAATTAGACACAGCACTTTTAAAAAGTTTTACAAATTGCTGTGTTTGCTCACAACTGAATAAGACAGGAGGGAAATGAAACAACAACAACAACAACAATAAGAAGAATAATTAATGTGTATAAAGCACCTTTTATGTACCAGGCACTGGGCTAAGCCTTTTACAATTATTATCTCATTTAAGCCTCTCCACAGTCCTGGGAGGTAGGGGCTATTATTCCCATTTTACACAAGAGGATACTGAGGCAAGCAGAGTTTAAAGAATTTGCCCAGTGTCATGCAGCTAGTAATTGCCCAAGGCCAGATTTAAACTCAGGTCTTCCTGACTCCAGGCCTAGCACTCTACTGTGCCACCTTGCTGCATTATTGTCTTCGTTTTATATGTGAAGAAACTGAAGCTCAAAGAAGTTATCTTTTGTATGACATGAGACAGGGCAGAGGTCTGTTTCTGTGATCCAATAAGTGAGTGAGTCAGTCAAAAGGCATTTCTTAAGAGCTTACACTGCACCAAGCAAAAGGGATTCAATAAGAGGGAATAAACAAACAAACCAATTAATGAATGGATAATTTTAAAAAATCAAATCCACATAAAGCAGGGCCTACCCTTGCTCTTAAGCATGTATTCAAATGAAGTAGAAAATATGTAAATAACTTGGTATATATGCAAATCTTGATAAGAAGAGAGGCCACCATTTATGTGATTATAATTTTTATATTGTCATTTACTGGTACTCCTTTAATACCTTTTTTCATGATGTATCCTGGTGTGTTTCTTTTGCTTTTAGTTTTCAAGAAGGAGAAAAAAAATCTAAGAATTAAAGAATAACAATAAAACCTTCAACAGTCTGCCAGTCAATGTTTTCCTGCCTTAGAATGGCTGTGGTTTTGGTGGTTGGTACAATTAAGCAGCAGTCCGTTTTTTTGTCTCAATATTTCTAGGAAGGAAAAGAAGAGAGCAATCAGGTACTGCATTATTCAGAGGCTCAGTTTATGCTGAAACAAGCCAAAAGTCTCCAGTCACCCTGTAAATTACTAACGTGCCTGGCACTGTTAATAGTCTTAAGGCTTTGGTAAGGAATGGAATCTTTAACGCCCCACTTCCATCTGGCTCATATTACAAAAGCTTCAAATATTCCTCAGCTGATATATCACAGAAAGGACTCAATTTAGTAGCCTATGGATAAAGGGAACCCCAAAGAGTAAGTACAAGTTATTTCTCATGGGAGAAACAACTATAAACCGAGGGCTTATGGGAGAAGCATGGTATGGTGACTAGAATACTGATCTCCAAGACAGAAGATCTGGGTTCTACTTCTAGCCCCTCTATTTATTTGACTTACAGCTTTAGGTAAACCATTTGCTCTCACTGAGCACGAATTTCCTCAGGATTAAAATGGCATAGTTGGATTTATGATATCTAGGCTCTAACATTCTGTGATTCTGATTCCTACATCTTCCAAGTACTTCCTAGCAAAAATACCAAATCTAAAACTCTGTTCTGGGGGCTCCTACTTTAGCATTAATTTTTACCACTATTCAAGACATCAATACTTTAAGAGATCTTCATGAACCCATAAAATTTTACCTAAGGAAGAAATTATCCAGTTCAAACTTCCACCCATAGCTGCAATCTCACTGTAAAAGTGAATTACCGAGTGTCTTTTGAATACTCACATTGATGGGAATTTCCTCTATACAGTCCATTCATTAGCTGGACAGTTTTAGTTTTTAAGAAACTTAAAATATCTATCTATCTATCTATCTATCTATCTATCTATCTATCTATCTATGTTCTATATCTATATAAATATATATAGCTATCTGCATATATATAGAGAGAGGGGGAGAGGAAAGAAGAGTAAGAGGATAAAGGAAGAAAAAGAATAACAAAGAAAGAAAGAAAGAAAGAAAGAAAGAAAGAAAGAAAGAAAAAGGAAGAAAGAAAGAAAGAAGGAAAGAAAGTGGGAGAAGAGACAGAAAGTAAGAGAAAACTGAAATTTGTCCTCCCAGGTAACTTTGCTCTGGAATCCAGTTAAGTGGTGCAATGTATACAGCTTTTGTCCTGGAGTCAGGGAGACCTGAGTTCAAATCTAGCCTAAACATTTATTAGCTCTGTGACCTTGGGCAAATCAATTAACCTCTCCTAGTCTCAATTTCTTCAACTCTAAAATGGGAATGATAAAACAGCACCTAAGTCACAGAGTTCTTATAAGCATCAAATGAGATAATATTTCTAAAGCGCTTAGTACAACATCTAGACACAGAGTAGGTACTTAACAAATGTCTATTCTCTTTCCCTTTTCATTTCTGCTCTTGGAAACTCATAGAATAAGCCTTCCTTCCCCTCTCCCCATGGAAGGCCTTCAACTATATAAAGGTTCTGATCAGACCCTACCAAGGGTTTTTTCTTCTTCAGGCAAGAGCACTTTCTTTTGCTTAAAAAGAATACCTATTTGTACCAAATATTTCATCCTCCCCCATTTCTAAAGACTTTTAAAAAGAGAGATGAGGTAGGGCTCAGAGAAGGTTGTTCTGTATGGTATCTTATTATAATTATAAAAATCCTATGACATTTCCCATTCTTAAATGATCATGTAATTAATGGCCAGGATTCAATGGATATGCCTGAGAGGAGAAAACAAAGGTTTTAGGAAATCTTTAAACTTCTAATCTCCTCAATTCTGATTTGTTAGACACTAAAATTTAATGGTGCATTAATATAACCTAAAACAGGCATTTTAAAGTCTGGAATTTCCTAGTTCCTTTCACAGAAAATGAAAAGACCTACATCACCCGAGCCTTCTAGCTTAATCTCTGAATATTCTATCCAAGCAATTACATGAGCACTGGCCTGGTTTTGAATCTCCTTACAATTCTAGTCATGCTCTTCTGGACACAGCAAACTTATCAGTGTTCTTGTAAATGCAAGAGCCAAAAGTCTAGCTCAGTGTTCCAGGTTCTAGAATAATGCCTTTTATATCATAACATAAGAAGAGTAGGAAAGGTGCTGGGCCATTGGGCTGGGAGGAATAGAGAGGCATGGAAGGACAAATACTTACAGAAAGGAAACTCTGTGTGTGCCAAACATAAATGTCTCTTCCCAGTGTTCCCAAGAGTTGGTCTTGACAAGCAATATGAGGTCATGAGTTGGACAGTATTGACCAGATTAGCTTTCACTCCTTTTCTTGCATTAACAGAGGTATGAATAATGAAATGATAGAATCTCAAAGTTGGAAGGGATCTTTGGGGTCACCTTTTATAACCTCCTGTCCAGCAGATGAATTCCTTGACAGTAATAGCCTGACAAATGATCAGCCAACAAATACTTTAATACAGTCAGGCATCACCCAATAAGACAGTTCAAAAAGTGACTGTTAAAATCCAGGAAATACCTGTAACAATACCTCAGGGGATCAGGGGACTGTTGATCACAACCATTTGATAAATACCCTACTGGTAAAAATATAAGGATACTTTTAATCTCATCTGGCTTGTATAAAACTTAAACCTAAACCTATAATCACTCTTATTTTTTTGTATACACGTATACATTTTCTCCCTTTCAAAGACATCTCATTTTCATGGTGTAACCTATATTCAGGTACAGCCTATATTTAAGTCAACGTAATATTGTTTACAGCCTTGCTTATAAGCTGAATTACAAGTTACCCATACAATGCAAATGGAAAGGTTCTGAAAGCCACCCACTCCATCACAAAACATTCTCCCTCTGTCCTATATTATGTTTAAAATTCCTGCTAGTGAATTCATTCCTTAAGAAGACATATATCAAGTTTAAGGGGTTAAATTACCTGAGGAGGGCAACATATTCATCAGGTAACCTGTTATTCGGGAAAATATGTTAAATAGCTAAAATTCACAGTAAAATCAACATTCTGGAATGCTGAGGAGAAACCAGTATGATATATTTTAAAATACAAAAATGAATGTAAATCCCCACATTTTGGCTTCAAAAATCCCATTATGAATGCAGCTGAGATGTTTAAAAAAATTAGCTTTCTCTTGCCTTGGCTGAAAGGGCAGGAAGGGACATGTGTTGATTAGGGAAGAATTAAGGGCTCCATTTTTCAGAATGCCATGTGGTTAAAGCACCTGGACAAATACATAGAGCAACAGCACTGATTGGAAAGGAGCAGAAAAGGCCAAGGAAGTATAAGGAAGATAGTCTGCCATTTTCTCTAGGATCAAACCTGACCATTTGTGTTTGCATGTATACTTTAATTTTATAATGCTTGCCCTCCGTTCTCAGGTGCTTTGGGGTGTGTGTGTGTGTGTGTGTGTGTGTGTGTGTGTGTGTGTGTGTGTGTGTGTGTATGATTCGGAGAATAGAGCACTATGTTTTCAAGAAGAGAATCTGGGTTCTATTCATTAAGGATGCTGACTCTGGAGTCCAAGGACTCGGATTCAAATCCCATCTCTCATAGTATATGGGGGAAAATTACTTAAACTCTCTGAGCCTAGGTTTCCTCAAATATAATAAGGCAATAGGACTAGATACCTCTGTGGTTCCTTCTAGATCCATTATTCCATAATTTTTGCTCTACTGTACAATCTTGGCAACTCAAATAGACTCTCCAAATCTCAATTTTTCCATAATAGAGTGAAGAGGACCTAAGTAGTAATCCAACCTCCAACACAATTAATTATATGACCTTGGATAAATCACCTCATCTCTCCCAGTCTCAACTTTCTCATCTTGAAAATGTGGATAATAATATCTAGAGTTGTTGTGAAGACCACACGAGATAATATATGTAATGCATTGTATGTTGTTGTTTAGTCATTTTTTAGTTGTCAGGCTCCATGACCCCATTTGGAATTTTCTTGGTAGAGAAATTGGATTGGTTTTCCATTTCCTTATCCAGCTCATTTTACAGATGAGAAAACTGAGGCAAACAGGGTGAAGTGACTTGCCCAAGGTTACGTCACTAGTAAGTCCATACAGATTTGAACTCAGGTCTTTTTGACTTCAGGTTCAGCACCCTATCCACCATGCACAGAAAGCATTGTATATACACCAGCTATTTTTGATATTGTTGCTTTTCAAAATAGTGATAGAAATATTAGACCTAATTTTTTCACAGGCATATTGTGAAAAAAGTATCTTATACATCCAGAAAGAGCAGTATAAATACAGGAATTTTCATAATATGTTTGTTCTGTTGTTTGTCTTACTTGTTGCAACCCCATTTGAGGGTTTTCTTGGCAGAGATACTGGACTGGTTCGCCATTTCCTTCTCCTTTTCATTTTACAGATGAGGAAACTGAGGCAAAGAGATTAAGTGACCTGCTCAGGGTCACACAGCTAGTAAATGTCTGAGGTTGGATTTGAACATAAGAGGATGAGTCTTCTTGACTTTTGGCCTGGCATCCTAGTCACTGTGCCACCTACCTGCTATGGCATTCCTGAGTGGTCATAATAATAATTCATATTCACATCAGATGTAATAGTTTGGAAAACACTCTACATATGCTCTCATTTGATCCTCACATCAAATATCAGATGGTTCTATTTTTATCCCCATTTCATATATGAGGAAGCTGAGGCTGAGAGAGATTAGGTAAGTGACATGTACAGAGATGCACAGTTAGTTAAGTATCTGTCACAGGACGCTGAATTTAGGTTCTCATGATTTCAAGGCCTCCACTGTCTTCACTCTGACCACATAGATTACATGATATGGAAGAGACCTGAGAGATTATGGAATTTCAATTCATTATTTTAGAATTGAGGAAACAGAGGCTGAGATGGAAAGAGGCTTGTCTGAGATCTTGCAGCTAACCAGTAGCAGAACTGGAGCCTAAATGCAGGTCCCCTAACTGCTGGCTCATTCTGGAAGCCCTAACAAGTTGCATAGCAATTTTCCCCTTGATGACTGACAAATTTCTCCTTCCCTCTTTCACAATAATTGGGGGTATGTTTTTTTTTTCTTTTCTACTTCCAGTTGAGAACTAAGGACTTAATTAAAACTAATAGTCTTCAGTACTGCTCCAGTGGTAATTGCTAGGAGTCTATTTCATGGCCTTTGGACATCTCAAAGCTTAAAGGGAAATTGAAACCAAAAGTGATTTGCCAGCAGAAGCAGCAACAACATCAACAAGTCCAACTTCAAAAGACTTTCAGACTGAACCTGATTCTTAATCATACCATGAAATGCAATGGGTAATTCAAACCTGCTCCTTCCAAAGATATGCTCAGCCTTTGGCCTTATGTTCATCTGTTTCTGTCATTGCCATTGAACAGATGAGGAAGAGATTTGTTCCTGTGTTCTTTTTCAAAAGTGAATGTCTGGAGTGGAAAGTGATTGTCTAACTTTTTTTTTTTTGTATTTTGTATTCTGCAGGGAAAATAATGTTACTTATAGTCTAGTCCCTCATATACATGATCAAGATGACAGGGTTCAGTAGAAATCACTATCATTTCAAATCACATGACTATTGTGAAAGAAAATGGTCTAAGGAAATACCACCTGGGTAAAGGAAAGCTTATCAATATGATTTAATCCCCAGAATAGGGGAGACCTAGAACTCAGCTCATGAAGACTCAGAAAGAAACAAATAAAAAAGATTTTATGATGCCAGAGATGACCATGGCAGAAACCTAGAAACATAGAATACCTCAAAAATGTCTATAATCAAAACTTCAAAGAAAAATAAGGCACCTTCCATGTAAGAGCAATTAAGATTCCCCAAAAATATGATGCAAGAGTTTAAAAAAATATTACAAAATAAATGAAAGCTATGGAGGGGGAAATTGGAAAAAAAAAAGATCAACAGCTTAATAGAAGTACAAAACCTTATCTTAGTAAAAAACTCTTTAAAGGTCATAATGGACCAAATGAAAATTTATGACTACAGAAAACAACAGTAATTTTTAAAACAAAATCAAAATAATTTTTTTAAATGGAGGAAAATATATCTCATATCAAGAACAACTGACTTAGAAAATAGATCAATGAAACTTCATAGCTTCATAATTATAAGATTGTGATTAATAATTATATGATAGATTTGCAGTCAAAAGATTACCTCAAATCAGTGACCAAAATAACTGGATATTACATTTTAAGAAATCATTAAAGAAAATTGTCCAAGTATTTTAGAATAAGAGGACAATCTGAAAATAGAAAAAATTCACCCATCACATCCTGAAAAAAGCAGCAAAATGAAAACTTCCAAAAAATGTCATTTCTAAAATCCAAAACTTCTAGACAAGTTAAAGAAATACTAGAGGCACCCAGAAGGAAAAAATTCCAATATCAAGGAACCACATTCAATAACAAAGTTTATTAGCTCTCAGTTTAAAAAAAGGAGTCTAGAATATGTAGTGAGAAATCTCAAATGACAAAAGACTAAGGTTCATAACTAAGAACAACTTACCCAGCAAAACTGTGTATCATTCTAC
>CM053587.1:273704231-273715277 GCA_028646515.1 Pseudochirops corinnae
AGATGAAATGTTTATATTCTAATATATAAGATAGAAACTAAAAGAATCAAAGGAGGACAGAAGATATGCAGAAAATTTGATGTGGAACTATTTCAACTTAATAGACATATGAATAGTAACATGAAGAGGAGAAAGGAGAATATTATAGAAAGGGTAGGTTCAGGGAGGGATTAGTAAGAACCAAAATAAAAAATAGTAAAGAAAAGGTTGAAAAAAAAGGAAAAACAATAATTTAAGCAAATTGAAAGGATTATAAAGGAAAAAAAAGTTTAAGAATAGCATGAAGAGAAATTAACAATTAACTATCATAACTATGAATCTGAATGGGATGAACTTACTGATAGACTGGAAGATGTTAACAGAATGAATTAAAAAGTAAAATACAAAAATCTGTTATTTATAAGACATGTAAAACATAAAAATTGACAGAGTTAATACAAGAGTTTAAAACAAAAATCTATCATGCCTCAGATGAACACAAAAAAGTGGTAGTAGCAGTTATAATTTCAGAAAAGGTAACAATAAAATTAGATTAAAAAAAGTGAAAGTATTTTGAATTGATTTAAATAATTTAAATGTATCCATCCAATGAAATAGCTCCTAAACACTTAAAGGTAAAACAAACCTAAATATTTTACAATGAGAAATGAACAATAAAATTTTAGTAATGTAGGTAGGGCTCAATTTACTCTAATCAGTCCTAAGTACATCTAAGAAAAAAAATATATAAACAAGAAAGACAAATGAGACTGAACATAATTTTTTGGGGAAAAATGTGATAGACCTTTAGTGATTATTGAAAAGAAATAGAAAGGAGTATATGTATTTTCAAATGTTTATGACACTTTTACAAAAATTGATCATGTTTTAGGAAATAAAAAACAAACAAATGCAAGGAAATAGAAATATTATGCATATCCTTTACTGAACACAGTGGAATAAAATTACATTAAATTAAAGACCACTAAAACAAAGTATCAAAAATCAACTGGGGATTAAATAATTTCTGGTTCAAGACTAAATCACAGAAATGATAGCAAATTTAATTAAAAATAAGGACAACTGTGAACTAGCATTCCAGAATTTTAGAGATGGAGTCAAAGCAGTTCTGAAGGGGAAATTCAGATCTATAAATATTTCATTAATTAGAAAAAGAGAAAGAGTAGTTTAATGAATTATGAATATAACAAAACAGTCAAAAACTATTTTAAAATCTCAATTAAATAGCAAAAAAAACCTTGAAAATTAAAGAAGAATTAACAAAATGGAAAACAAAAAGGCCTTGAATTGAAGAACAAAACTAGGAGCAATTTCTTTTTAAATAAAATAATCAATAAATGTTTATTAAGTTCCTCTCATGTGTTAGGTACTCTGCTAAGTATCAGAGATACAAAAATGGTCAAAATACTGTTTCCTTATGTTGCTTATACTCCAATGGGAGAGACAACATAAAAACAAATATAAATAAAGTAATTTATGTTCAGAATAAATAGGAAATCATTAAATGAGAGCAGGCACTAGAATATAAAGGGTTTGGGAAAAGCTTCCTTAAAAAGAAAAAAGAAAATATTTAGTTGGGACTTAAAGGAAGCCAAAAAAGTCACTGAAGAGATTTGAAAAGGGAGAATTTTCTAGGAATAGGACATAAAATATTACTTAATCTAATGAAGAGGAAATACGAAAATCAATTTAGCAATACAGAAACTTTTCACATGTATATGCCAACAAAATTAAATGAGCATTTACACAAATATAAAATACATAGATTAACAGGACAAGAAATATAGATTAAAAAAAAAAACATTTTCGAAGGAAGAAATTGAACAAGACATAAATGAACTTCCAAACAAAGGAACCTCAGGACCAGTTGAATTCAGAAGTCCATTCTGTCAAATATTCAAAGAACAATACATTTAAATATAACATAAATTGTTTGCAAAAATAGCAAAAGTTGGGATCATACTAAATTCCTTCTTTGACATAGATATAGTCTTCATACACAAACCAGAGGACTTGGGTTAAAATCTTAACTCTAAAACCACTCTGTTAACTTTAGGCAAGTCATTGAACCTCCCTAGCCCACAATTTTCTCAAACATAGGTTAAGGAGTCAGAGTATGCCTCTGATATCCCTTCCAGCTCTAAATCTGTGAAGCCCACTATAATATACCTGAGAAGTGATCAGTCAGCTTTTTCTTTAACCCCTCCAGTGAAATATTATTTAGTTCTTTTTTGATTTTTAGGAATGTTTTTGCACAGAAAAGAATTCATAGCATCAGTGAGTAAACTCATAAAAAGCTTGACTTTTTTCTCAGAAAAACAACAACAGAGATCTGTCTTGTACTAAAATTGTTGCCAGGTGTCCCAAGACATTATGATGTCTTTTTTTCTCTCTATATCTATATGTCTATATAAAAGAATGTTTATAATATAACCTTTCTGGGGCTGTCCATTAATAACTGGCTTTTCTTTATTATTCTTCACACATTTTAGTCTTTATGTGAAGTGTCAGGAAGAAAAGCTAACTCCTGAGATGGCTCTCAAAGGAAGGATCAGAAAGCTCCAGTGATATGGTGCTTATTAGGAGGATGGCAGAGTCCCTAAAATATGCTGCCACAAAGAGATCAGAATCGATGAGCAACTAATGATGGGGACTGAGAATAGGAGAGAAAGAGGGTGGAGGATTGAGAAATAGCTTTCGCAAAAGATAGATAGATTGTGTGAGCACAAAGGGAATGGAATGTTTCCCAAAATAAATGAGAAGAGATAGTGAAGTCATAGTAAAGACCAGCAATAGTCATTGGACTCAAAGTTATAATTATTATACACACCGGTGCATATTTTGTTGGCTGCACATTGGTAAGACTCCAATTAACTAGAGGTCAAAGCTGAACTGGGCCCCTAGATGCCTGTGTGAGTTGAAGACTTCCAAGGAGCAGAGCTTAATTGCCAGCAGAGGCTTGCTGCTGTTGCTCATCCTTCATTCTTGAAGAGAACCAATGACATTGGGAAGATGATATCTTGGATCACAAGTTAGGCAGGGCTGTTCAGAGTCATCTGCCTCATTCCTTCCTCCAGAGTCATCTGAATTCAATGGCAAGACATAGGTCAGGAAAACTGGAGAAGGCCCTGGATACACTGGAGAGACCTTGGACTAAATCTTAGGCCTTTCCAAGGTCTTAGTTTGTTGGAGGCAAGAACCATTCACTGATTTAAAGCTAAGTAAGAATTGATGCAAAACATGGCCTAGTTTGCCTATTCAAAAGAATCAGTCTGGGAGGGGAAGACCCTTAGGGTTTCAGGTCAGAGCAGAAACAACTATTATTTATACTTAGATAGATACAAGGTGCTGACAATGTTCTTTTATTTCTGATCAGTTGGGAGATCAAAAACAATAGAAAATATTAGTTTAAAGTATACTGTTTCTAGAACACTGTGTTAAGCTCTGGGAGACAGGGCAAATAAAGAAATGAAATGTGTTCCTGACCTCAAGTTTAGAAAAGCAAAACTGTAAGCATCCAACTTGCAAGTGTAAAGAATTTTCATGGCACTCAGAATGAAGTCCAATTATTCACATTAAAGAAAAACCCAGGTGAACTGTTAAATAGAATAAACCTTAGGACCCAAAAGGGGGACCTGGAATGAACCAGAGTTTATACAGATTGTAAATGCATCTCTTGCCTGAGAAGGGAAAATTTGCAAACTGGAACAGTGTCAATACTGACATGTTCAAAGTCCAGTTGGAAAGAGTGAGATTTCATATAATTTTTGAGCAAAAACAGGAGAAAAGAAAAGAATTTGGGCAGATCCTATACAGGAAGACCCAGGAAACGAGGGAAATGAGGAATTCCAAGTGTCAGAGCTGTGGCCCATTGATACACAAATCAGAAGGCATCCTTGGTGATAAGCAGTTGACAGTTCAAGGCTTGGTCACAGACAGCAAGATGAAGAGATGTTTCCAAAAACCATAAAACAGGATTTTTGTCTGAGAGCTCCATAACCAACAGTTAAGTGAATCTCTGAAAAAAAAGGGGGTCTCTTGTAGGTCCATAAACCACCAATGGCTCAGGGTCTTCTTCACAGCTGCTATGTGCTTAATTGGCTTCAGAGCTGTTGATTTTCTGTAAGTCCAGCTGGGCTTATTCCCTGTCACCACAAAGGATTGTTGGTATATCAAGCAACCTTGGATATCAGAAGTCGTCCTGACTGGCTAGTTGTGATATTCCGTCATCTGATTGCCCTGTGAAAAGGGAAGCTCTAGCCTATTTAATCAGTTAGTTTAAGCATTTCAGAGCCCGTGTTCACAATCATAATTCATTCAGAAACCATGCATTTAGAATGTAATGTTTTTAGAGCATCATGCTAATTACTGGGGGAAATAAAAAGAATAGATAAGAAAGTCTCTGCCCTCATGGAGCTTACTTTCAAGTAGGAAAATCCATATCTACAGATGACAATATTCATAATAATATATAACAAAGAAAAGACTATGTGGAATATTCCTCCCGTGTTTCTCCATCTGGAGAAGGCTTGAAAGCCAGATTCCAGGAGAATTGTGAGAGTACGTAAATAGAAGTGCCTAGGAAAGACTTTTGAGAATGCATGGAAATATTCTTACTGGTTTGGTTCAGTTAAACAAATGAAGAAAAGAAGAATGTTTAACTGACTGGGAGACATTAAAAAACTACTAGGAACCAAAGTGTCAGACATCATCTCTTTAACTGGATTCCTGGTGAATCTGATAGACTCCTTCATTTGACATGTAGTGAGAGACAATGCTGAAAAGGAAAAGACTTGGCTCCTCCCTACCAAGGCTGAATCATGTCCTGTGAAGACAAACATTTTTCATGCATTTTATTTTATTTTTTTGCTTCACCTGACATTTGTTTTTTTTTTTTATTTTGGGTGAAGGAAATCAATCTGGAAACACTGGCCTTTGAAGTATCAAAAGGTTAGAAAAGTAAGTTTCCAGGAGTAGGACAGTCCAAGTTAATGCTGGGTTTTTCAACCAGCCCATCACCAATGCCCAGAAGAGGTGACCTTTAGCTACTTTGGGATATAGCCAAGAAGTAGATAAGACAAGAACTCATTTGGCAAAACATTACGGTTGGACATGAACTTGGGCCAAGACTATGTAGGAATTTAGCTAAATTTAAAACCATTCTCCCCAGAAATTGATATGAGATGGGACGAAATATACACTCTAGGTGTTTGGAAGATGTTTATACTGTTTCTATTGTTATATTTTTGATGTAACTATTAGCTAATTAATGTGGATAGGTTAAACGAGATGGGAGTGCAAGCAAATGGCATTTATCAGTATGGGTAAAGCATAGCAAACGGGCAATGCAAATTAGTGGCAGTTCAGAAGAGATACTTCCAAAAAATCACCACACAAAAACTCACAGAAGGATTAGGACTTGGGATGTAATTGTAAGGACTATGATCTGCTATGGTGCAAAAGGTGAGTTCTATAGAATGTTAGGATTGTAAGGGACCTCAAAGGAGAAGTTAATCTAATCCCTTCATTTGATAGAGGAAGAAAGTGAAGCCAAGAAAGATGAAGTGACTTGTTTAAGGTCAATGAGTTGGTAAGTGAAATTAGAACCTAAGTGGCAGTATGCTGGAACCAACTCCCGTTGTCTCAAGAGAAGCAATTGTGACATTTTCTTTGTGAGCATTTATAGCTTTGAAATTGGAAAATGCCAGAAATAAGGCCTTGATTTATGGTTTTGTTGATTTTCTAGCCTCAAGAAGTGATGAGGAGGTCTTCCAGGTCATGTGAGGAAACAATAGTTGACTAGACATTTTCTTTGATGCTCATAACCTCTCAAACCTCTCCGAAACAAAAATTATTAACCAAAGATAAAGCAATCTCAGCTGTTTCCATGGTCTGGACCACCATGAATCCAAATAAGGTAAACCTGCCCACCCCAAATTAAAAAAAAACCCACAAACCCTAGGAACTGATGTTCACCAACGCTGAGCTCACTCAGCCCTCCACTCCTACATCCTATGCTATTGGCTAGCAGACCCAAGGACATAATGCAGGCTTATATCAAGACCTACACTTATACCACATTGTACCCTCTACCTTTCTAGTGCCATTGAGACCCCAGCTTCAGGCTGCAGAAAATTGCTCAGGCCTTGATAGCCAGCTTGAACATAGGCCTTTAGGAACAAAAGCCTGCCAGAGTCTGCAACCCAGGAGCACAGGTATTGTGAGGCCCTGAACTACCAGTGCCAGCATGCTCTGAACTGTTGGGGCCATGGCAGATAACTAAGGAACAGAGGGGAATGAGACAGGTCATCTTGCATGTGAGGAGCTATGCAATACTTTACTAATCCTGAGGGAAAGAGTACAGTTGAGGCTCTCTCTGGTCACCCAAAAGTAAATAGCGGCATAGATCTAGGCTGATTAATTGTGAATTGCAATGTGGGAGAAGAATGAGATGCTTTGAGATCCAGCCCCTAAGGAAAACCTAATCAAAGAGGGAGACAGGAAGGGAGTGATAAAGAAAATAAGGATGTGGGAAAGACTGAAAGTCTCAAAGATTCAGGGAGAAAAAAAATCTCAAAAACCTTGAACATAAACAGATAAATCAGCAAGAAACATAATAACAGAAGGAAATAAGGTCTTCATATCTAGTAAATGAGTTCAGGCATCTCTGAAAAATGAAAGAAGATGATCCACTACTTGATGTGACAGAGGACCTTGTGGGATTTGTGGAGAGCAAGGAGTCCAAAAACACTGTTCTTAAGTGGTTTAAAAGAGAATGGAGAATTATGAAATCAGAATTTATGTCCTATAGAGCAAAAATAATGAGCACAATTTAAAAAACACTTTAATCTGCAATGGTCTTACCAAAGACACAAAAAAGAGAGCAACAGATTATGAATGCAAAAACACAGAAGTGAAGGATAACCTAGAAGAAAAGAAGCAAAAAAAAAAAAAAAGAAAAGAAGAAAAAAGAAAAACAACCCAAAACATTAAAAGAAAATATGTTCACTATGCAAACAAAACATGTATCTCAAAGACAGGAGGCACAGAGACAACCAACCTTAGATCTTTGGTCTCCCAGAATATGACGGGACTGAAAAAAAAAAAAAATTTAACACCATAATGAAAAAAAAAATGTAAGAGAGTTGCCCAGAATGTTTCAACATAGAAAATGAAATTCCAGTGGAAAGAATTCACAAATTGCCTCCAGAAACAAAAGAGAAAAGGCTATAAACTCCAAGACACATAGTGGTTAAATTTAACAATTCAATTTAGAAACCGTAAATTCTTCAAGCCATCAGGAGAAAAACCACAAAGACAAAGGAAAGGCTATTAGAATAAAACAACACTATTACACATCGATTTACAGAAAGGAGGATAGAATGGAAAAAATACTTTCTGAAGAGCACTGGAGGTCAGAATGCAGCCCAATGTAACCTATCCTGCAAATCTGAATATAACCATATATGACAAGGACAAGGACAGACATTCAAAAACAAAGAGGAGTCTGAAACTTACAAAAAATACAACTGAAGACATTATTTGCTTTTTGAACACTCCAAAGAACAGAACTGCAAGAAAAGTGAAGAAATACAGATAGCCGCAGCAACAGAGTAACAACAGAAAAAACTGAGAAGAGACTTCCTCATAGACAAGGAGACAGGGGTGAAGGCAAAAATTTGGTAGCTATAACAATGAAGAGGGTAGACAAGGGACATTATGGAGAGAATCTGACAATACCCTGCCTACAGGTGAATGCTTCTTTTGTGGAACTACATTACAACATGGAAGGAGATATGAAAGGGGGAGCAGAGAGATAGAGAAGAATGAATGATTTACCAGGGTCAGATCAAATCCTAGCAATGAGGAGAGAGTGATCTTTGTGGTCATAGAAAGAGAAGAGCCTATAGAGGAGTGGTTGAAGAAGAGGAAGAGAAAGATTGAGAAGGATGGGGGGAATTAGTTCTTACTTTGGAGGTGGGAGTGGGTTCCACTGATGAATGTTTCTATGGGTGAAGAACCTAACACTGGATAAGGACTGGATGATTTAGTGCATGAAAAAGTACTTATTCTGGAAATGGGATGTGTAAGAGTGTGAAACTCTTGGAGGAAACTGACCCCTTCAAGAGTGAGAGAATGTGGACCCAGGGGAAAGATTTCCAGGTAACTCTAGTTAAAAAAAAATCAATAAGAGAATGGATAGCTCAGTGAGGGGTAAGGGGGAAGAGAAGGAAAGAAGAGCCTTGTTATGAGCACCTTCCTCTTTGATGCCTATAACAATTACCATCCTTGTAAAAGGAGTCATAATAGCAAAGGGGCAAGTATATCCTTCAAGGTAGTAGCAGAAAGGGGGCAGAGCCTAGAATGAATACCTTAGAAGCCTTATTCCTAAAAGAACATGGTCAGAAATCTGAGAAGGAGGTTCTGGAGTAAACAGAAAGAGAAGATGTATAATGAAGAGAGCAATGGAAGTCCTTTTAGGAAAGGGGCCCAAATAATAAAATTTAAAAAACTGATGAATAGGACTAGCTGAAGGGGAGAAGAGGAAAGGGAAATATAGATGATTGAGAGGAAAAAAGAGGGGAACAAATATATAATTAGAAAAAAGTAGGAGAGAGGAACAAATAAATAAAACTCTAAAGGGAAAAGGATAGCAAACAACAAAAGGGGATCAGAGGATAGGTGAAGAGAGCCATTGGGAACAAGATCACTACAAAAAAAGATGAAGGTAAAATAATTAAAGGAATATAATACTGTGTTTACAGCAGGAGAGGGAGAAAAATTATACCTTAAAAATAGAGACAGATGGTAGAAAATATAAACCTAACTCTTACACCTTTAAATGTGAATGTATTAAAAATACAATAAAATGAAAAAGAGTGGCAGGTTGGATAAGAAAACAAAATCCTATAGTCTGTTGCTTACAAGAAACAGATTTAAAAAAAACAGAGACACAACAGGAACATAGGCAGAAGAGCATAAGAATCACAAAATCTATAGAAGGAAATCTCAACCTTTTTGTTTCATAAACCTCTTTGACTGTCTAGTAAAATCTATGGAACCCTCTTGAGAAGAATGTTTTAAAATGCAAAAATAAAATACATAGGGTAATAAAAGAAAATAGTTATATTTAAATATGGTTGTCAGAATATTTAAAAGGCAAGTTTTTTAAAATATAAAGGTCTTTGTAAACATACCTCGGGCTATAACTGTTAGCTATAAACATATAATAAATGCAATTTTTGGAAAAAAAAAACAAAGGTATACACAAAATAAAACTGTGGGGCTGGAAAAAATTGCTTTCATTAAATGAATCCAAAAAAAATCAAGAGTTGCCCTCATGTTATCAGACAAAGCAAAAACAAAAAAACAAAAAAACCACACATTAAAAAAAAAAAAGAGGATGAACAAGGAAACTATATTAGGCTCAGAGGAATCAGAGCAAACAAGACAATGTCAGTAATAAACTTATATACTCCAAATGTCTGAGCATTCAAATTCATAAAAGAAACATTATCCGAGCTTCAAGAAAGCACATACAGTAAACTGAGTTAAAATGTGAGCCTAATTTCCTCATCAGAGATGAGGTGACGGGAATGGGGTGGGAATTATTTCACAAATATACTGCAGGACATGCCTCTATGTCTGCTATTACTAATATTTGAAGTCAATATCCTTTTAAAAGTTAATCTGAAGTTAAGTGATCATATGGTTACATGTAACTGGAATGATAGTCACTGGGCCCTTCAAATTGGAGGAAAAAAAAAAACTAATTGGAAAGAATAGAGAACTCCCCAACCCTCCTCTCTGAATACTGGAAAAGCTTATAGAGTGTAAAATGGAACATGTTTGGCCTTGAGATAGAGCAGCAAGAATCAACCAGAGAGAAAAAGAAGGGAGGGGGAGGAGGAGGAGGAAGAGGTGGTAGTGGAGGAGGAGGAGGAGGAGGAGGACAAGGAGGAGAACGAGGAGAATGAAAGTTTCTTGAGGGCAGAGACTGAGAAGATAAGACTGTTAGAATTCAAGGTCTTTTAGGGCAAAGAGATTTCATATTCCCAGGGTGTATTAAATGTAGATAGTAGGCATGTAATAATGCATTTTGGTTGATTGCTTTCAAGTATCAAAGGATGAGCATGTAGAAGAGGTATATGACTTATTTTCTCTGCCCAAGAGGGCAGAACTAGAAACAACTGGTAGAGGGTACAAAAGAGCATGTTTTGGTTTCATGTTAAAAAACAAACACAACTTCTAAACAAGTAGAGCTATCTTGAAGAGGATTGGATTGCCTTGGGAAAGAGTAGAGGTTTTCAAGTAAAGGATAATAATAATAGCTAACATTTGTATACAGGCTTTGAGTGTACAGCACTATTTACAAATTACTTTTTATAAATATTCTAATTTGGCCCCTCAAAATTACTCTTTTTTCTTTCTAAAAATTTTAATAATTTGTAATAATTTCTTAAGTGGGTCACACATTTCCCTGCCAGATGACACTGAATTTATTTTATTTTGTTTTTGTATATTTTTTTAAATTTTAATTTATTTATTTTTAGTTTTCAACATTCATTTCCATAAGGTTTTGAATTACAATTTTTTCTCTCCCCATCTTTCCCCTACTCCCCCCACACCAAAACAGCAAGCCTACTGAATACCCTTTCCCCCAATCTGTTCTCTCTTATATGTTTCCCCTTTATCCCCCTAACTTTCTAGTAGAGCAAGATGGGTTTCTATACCACAGTACCCGTATATCTTATTTCCCAGTTGCATGTAAAAAGCCAATTTTTAAACATTTGTTTTTAAAACTTTTGAGTTCCAAATTATTTTCCCATCCTCCCTCCTCAGCCACACCCACTGGGAAGATGAGCAATTCAATATAGATTGTACATGTGTAGTTACCCAAATCATTTCCATAGTAGTTATATTATCAAAGACGTAATATGTTCCCCTCCATCCTATCCCACCCTCCACTTATTCTATTTTCTCCTTCGACCCTATCCCTTTTCCAAAATGTTTGCTTCTAACTACCCTCTCCCCCAATCTGCCCTC
>CM053587.1:273715777-273740777 GCA_028646515.1 Pseudochirops corinnae
GCTAGATCCTGTGTTATCCTGATTGTGTTTCCACAGTATTCAAATTGTTTCTTCTTTGCCACTTGTAATATTTGCTCCTTGAACTGGGAACTCTGGAACCAGGCTATAACATTCCTAGGAGTTTTCTTTTTGGGATCTTTTTCAAGAGGTGATTGGTGAATTCTTTCAAGTTCTTTTTTGCCCTCTGGTTCTAAAATATCAGGGCAATTTTTCCTTGAGAATTTGTAGAAGGATGCTTTCTAGGTTCTTTTTTTGATCATGGTTTTCAAGTAGTCCAATAATTTTTAAATTGCCTTTCCTGGGTCTATTTTCCAGGTCAGTGGTTTTTTCAAGGAGATATTTCACATTGCCTTCTATTTTTTCATTTGTTTGGATCTGTTTAATAGTATCTTGATTTCTCATAAAGTCATTTGCTTCCATTTGCTCTACTCTAATTCTGAAGGAATTATTCCCTTCAGAAAGCTTTTGACATTCTTTTTCCATCTGGCAAATTTGATTTTAAGGCATTCTCCTCATTGCGTTTTTGGGCCTCTTTTGCCATTTGAGTTCGTCTATTTTTTAAGGTGTTATTTTCTTCAGTTCAGGCTGTTGACTCTCTTTTCATGATTTTCTTACATCATTCTCATTTCTCTCCCCAGTTTTTCCTCCACTTCTCTTATTTGGTTTTCAAAATCCTTCTTGAGCTCCTCTATGGCTTGTAACCAGTCTACATTTTTCTTGGAAGCCTTTGGTGTGGGAGTTCTGACTGTTCCATGCTCCCTCCCATTCCATGCTTTGATCCTTTTTTTTCCCCCAAAATGGAATCTAAAGTTGTATTCCTGAGCTTTCTTTGCTTCCTTTGCCTGTCCATGTTGCCAGTCAGTTACTTGACTTTTGGGCTCAGCAGAACTCTGCTTTCAGAGAGGAGAGAGCTGTCTCATATCATTGGGGTTTTTTGCAGCTGCTGGAGCTATTAGGAGGCCACCACCATCTCTGCAGCCTCCTCCAGCTTTGGCTCACTGAAAATGCACCTCAGGACCACCACCCAAGACTGTGATCCCAATCCAGGCAGCTCAAGGCAAGAGCACTTAGTCTCTGAATGCTTGCTTGGCTCCCCTGCAATCTGTAGGCTGGGAGCTTCTGAAGCAGCCATGTGGAGGTGGCCGCAGGGTGGCCGCTTCAAACTGCTTCTAGCTCTGGAAGCAGGCAGCCAGACCCTCTTCCTGAAATTTAGCTGAGTTCCCCTGACCTTTTCCCTTCGTCCTTGGCTCTTATGGGTTGGTAATTCTGGAAGCCACCATAGCTGCTGGTGATCTGCTCTCCTGAAAGCTCCAGCCATGGCTTCTCCTGAACAGCCTGGGGCTAAAACTGCATGGGGCTGGGCTCTGCTCCCAGGGCTCTGCAGTGAGCCCTTTCTGTCCGTCTACCAAGTTGCCTTCAGCAGTGTTTCAGCAAGCACCCTAGCATACCCAAGGTGGCTACTAGCACAGGTTCTTAGATCTGCTTTTCTAAAGGAAAGCAACTCAAAATGGGTTAACAATTTTACTTTAATCAATCAAACAAATATCATTTACCCAGTTCAGGGGAAAAAGTCAGCACCCTGAACTTCAGAGAATGCAAACACAAGTTACAAACACAAGTTACAAGCAAACAAAGAAACAGATCAGCTGATGGGCTTCCAACCATCTGATCATTACATCCATACCTATTCAGTTACCAGAGAGGGAAACATCAACATCTGGATTTTTCAAAGCTGGGGGGCTCAAGGGCTTCCCAGAGTCTTGCCTGGCTAAATTACACAACTCTTCTCAAAGTGAGCCCCAAAGCAAAACCTCACATCAGGGAGTATATATAACCTTCTCCTGGATTAGAGAATGTCACAGCCCTCTTGACCCACTGCCCAATCACAAAGCTACAAGGCACAGGCATTCCAGAAAAACGAGCCTCCTGCCACAGCCTCCACGTGACCACATTCAGCCTATTAGGGGAAAGAGTATACTTTCAAATCTGGGAAGGTTCTCAGAGTCACTTTAAGCCACTTACATAAAGGGCCTAGAGGCAGGGAAGATCTTCACATTCCCATAACAAGTGGGTGCTTTGTTTTTCTGTCATTTTATGAGTTCTGGAGCTTTAAAATTTGTTTAGAGTCATATTTTATGAGTATTTCAGGTGGTTATGGGGGGAGCCACAGAGTTCTCCTGTTTCTATGCTGCCATCTTGACTCCACCCCCTGGCATATCAAATTAGAGTTAATTTTTTTTAATGTTTTGACAGATCCTAGTAAAATTTTTTTGGTTGTTCATTTAAGACTTTGTCAATATTTTATTTAAGCATCAGGCTATTTAACTTCTCTATTTCTCATTAAGATAATTAGAGCATTTTGGTTAATTTTCATCTGTTTTGGTTATCTTTTAACTAACATATAATTAGGCAAATATTTTCTAATGATTTCATAAATGGCACAATGGATATACAGCTATAGAACTGGAGTCAGGAAAACATGAGTTTGAATCCTGCCTCAGACTTCTATATATCTGGATGTGTGACTCTGGGCATTTCATTCTCTCAGACTCATTTTGCTCATCTGTAAAATGCAATAGAACTTAATGGCCTCTAAGTCTATCCAGGCCTAAATCTATTATCTTTAATTACTTCTTCATTTGTTTTGATTTCTTTTTTCATTTTTCAAATTTTGACAATTTGTTTTTTTCTCTCCTTTAGTTAATGTTTTTAAATAGCTGATTTTATATATAACTTCAAAAAAGGTTTTTTGATATAATGTCTTCTTTTATTTTTTTAAAATTTCTGTTTTTGCATTGAGTTTTATTTAAGCTATGCACTCAAGTCTTTGATCTATTTTTTCATTCTTTTGTTAATGAAAGTTTTTAGAGATGTAAATTTCCCCCTAAGGGATTACTTTGACTACATCTTAAAAGTTTGGATATTATGCCTTGTGATTTTCTTTAATTAATAATTTGTATGATTTGTTCTTTGGTTCAGCAATTTTGGGGATTAAATTATTTAATCTCCATTAAAGTTTGAATTCTTTCTTCAAAAGTCCTTTATTAATTAGCATTTTGATATAATCACTGCAGAATATTTTTAATATTTCTGTCTTTTGGCACATTTTTTTGAATGAATATAAATGATTAAGAACTTGTCATGTTCTAACAATTGTGATAAGCACTGGAGACAAAAATATAAAAGTAAAGACATCTCCTGATGTCAAGGAGCCCACATTCTGCTGGCAGAGACACTACATATATGATCATAGTGGTTAGGAAAGAGGACTTTGGTCCTAAAATTTATAGAGAAAGTGTATGGAACCTTAGGTGAGTCATTTGGCATACCTCATTCCTGAATAATGGCAGAATTGACTTATCATAATTCATTGTTCCATAACTGGATATGGGATTAAGGAAGTACTTAGTAGCAAGGTTGTTGATGAAAAGGTTGAGTTCGCCAGAGAGGAAGGAGTGAAGTGAAGCATGGCTGGAGCTTACTTGAAATAGTAATCTTGGAAAAGCACTCACAAAGCGGTAGAGTGGTGCCTCAGGGCAAAAGTACATTCCAAAAATGGTGTGGGCAATCAGGCAGTTTTCATGTCTTAGCAGATCAAGTTTTATAAAACTGTCAATACAGATAACTTTTTGCTTTTTTTTTTTTGTTAGCTCTCTCTAGGCACATTGAGGTCCACAACTATCATAGTTTTGCTGTCAATTACCCCCTACAATTCTTTTAACTTTTCTTCTTAGAACTTATATGCTGTGCTATTTTGTGCACACACACACACACTCACACATACACACACACGAGTATTGTTATTTCATTGTGTATAGAAGTTTTAATGAAAATGTCAATATATTTAACTTTTGTTTATATATTTAACTATTTTTAATGTAGTCCAATCTGAGATCATGATGGCTACTTTAAAAAACATCATGTGAAGAACAATAAATTTTTCTCAAACTCCTACAAATCTCAGAAAGACCAACAATGAAGGAAATTGAAAAAGCTAAAGTGAACTGATTCAAACAGTACAAAATTCCATAGAAAGGTGACTGTAAGAGGGCAGAGGCTGGTAGATATATGAACTGTGGAAAGAAAGAAGAAAGGAGGGAAACAGAGAAGGAAGGAAGGAAGGAAGGAAGGAAGGAAGGAAGGAAGGAAGGAAAGACCTTCCTGTTTTAGGGTCTCTGAACTTGATGAAGTAAATAGGAGCAGAGAAGTAGGAATAATTGATATGAATGGAATAAACTCATCCATAAAACAAAGGAAGGGATTAAAAAATAGAAGTCAACATTATGTTGGAAAGAAACATACTTAAAATATAAAGAATTACATAGAGTCAAAATGAAGGGCTAGAGCAAAATTTATTGTCCTTCAGATGATTCTTTTTTAAAGTAGCCATCATGGGGGTGGAGCCAAGATGGCGACATAGAAGCAGGAAAACTCTGCAGCTCCAACATAGCCACATCAAATACCTGTAAAATATGACTCTAATCAAATTTTAGGGCTCCAGAACTCACAGAATTACAACACATTTCCCACTGAAGGCAGCTCAGCAGGTGGGACAGGAAGGGTTCATCGCAGCATGCTGGGAGCCCAGCCTGACCTGAAACCAAGGCTTGGCTCTGGGGGCGGCCAGGAGAAGCTGCAGCTGGAGTCTTCAGGAGAGTGGATCAGTGGCTGCTGTGGAGATTTCCAGAATTATCAAGCCATAAGAAATAAGTACTAAGTGAAAGGTTAGTGGAACTCAGCTAAATTTGGGGGAGAGCGTCTGGCCAAACTGCCTCCAGGGCAAGGAAGCAGCTGAAGGGGCAGCCCTGCAGCCGTTTCCACTTGGCTGCTTCAGAATCTCCTGGCCTGCAGACTGCAGGGGGGCCAAGTGATCATTCAGAGGCTAAGTGTTCTTGCCTTAAGCTGCCTGGATCAAGATCGTGGTCTTGGGTGGTGGTCCTGGGATGTGTTTTCAGTGAGCCAAAGCTGGTGGGGGCTGCAGCAGCCTCCTAATAGCTCTGGCAGCTGTGAAAACACCAGTGATTTGGGACAGAGCTTTCCCCTCTGGAAACAGAGTTCCACAGAGCTAAAAAGTCAAGTAATTGACTGGCAACATGAGCAGGAAAAGGAAGCAAAGTAAGAACAATAATCCAACTTTAAAGTAGCCATCATGATCTTAGATTAGACTATATTAAAAACAGTTAAATACATAAGCAAAAGTTAAATACATAGTCATTTTCATTATAAGTGCTACAGCCAATGAAATAGAATTATGGGGAGTAATTGACAGCAAAACTAGGTCCTTTCACAATAGCATCTTAACTAGAAGACAACCTACCACAATGTCCAAACACTTCATGATCAACACCAACCTCAAGATTCATTCTAGACACACTTAAAGAGACCCAAGGCACAAATAAATTTTACATAGTCTCAGATACATGACTGTTTCTTCTTGACCTTTGGTGAATCACTTCACTTCCTTCTCCCTCAGTTTTTACATCTGCAAAGTGGGGATAATTATAGCACCTACCTCTCAGGATTGTTGAGCGAATCACGTGAGACAATATTTGTAAAGTGCTTAGCAAACTATAATGTGAAATATAAGTGGCATTTACTAGCTATTACTTAGAGTTTGAAGGGACTTCAGAGGACTTCTATTCTGACCTTTTCATTTTACAGTGACGAAATGGAAGCCCAGAGGGTTAACAGTATTAGAGTTGACACTTGAACCCAAATCTAGTATCAACTGTATTTCACTGGCTTTGTCTATAAATAGTATTTATTAAAATAAATCTAATTGTATTTTACAGGTTTCCTATATGTTAGCTTCTTGACTTGAGATCTGATCCTCTATCTGGGTTTCCAGAAAGCCATTTTCCTTTAAAAGTGAACCAACTAAAATATGGATCCCATCATCTCTGGAACTAGTTTTGTTTTTGGGCAGACTGTGTATGTTCTAAGTTTTGGTGATTTCTTGTCCTTTCTAGTGAAAATCACATTTCTTTTGGTTTCCAGAGATGGAATCAAAATAAGAATTGCCCAGCTTTTCTTTCTCTGTTGTCAGTGATTATTGTCCTACCCCTCTTGAACTAAGTAGCTCCTGCTTCTTCTTTGATCTCTCCAATATAATTTAATATGCCCCTTCCATTTCTTTACTTGTACATTTAGAACCTTAATGCTCCTAATTTTTTAATTGTTCTTTGTCATGCACTGTTAATCCTCAGTTACTCTACAAATTAAGGCATGATTTAATGTTTTGTTGACTGTCTAAATCAGTGGTATCAAGTTGATATAGAAATGGGGGCCACTAACCTATCCATAAGGATCCCTGCTGTTGAATATTGATTTAGAAAACCATGCATTAAGATTTTCTACATTCTATTTTGTTAAAAATGTCCTAATTACATTTTAAAACTTTTATTTTAATTCATGGAATAAATCAAACATTTCCATGACATAATACAATAAAAAGATGATTATAAATGAAACTGCAAATCTACTATGTATGCACAACTTATTATTTCAAATATACAACAAAATTATTGTATAAATTTCCTTTTTTTCTTCCTTCCCTCTACTCACACACACACACACACACACACATACATATATAAATGTGTGTGTGTGTATATGTGTGTAAAATTATTCTATACTTCTATTTATTAGTACTTTCTCTGGATACATATAGTGTCTTTCTTCATATTTATTATAGACAAAATACCTTATTCTCTTGAAGTAATTCTTAAAACAATACTGCTGTTACTGTATACAATGTTCTTTTGGCACTGCTCACTTTTTTCTGCATTATTTCATGCAAGTATTTCCATGTTTTTCTAAAATCATTGAATAGATCTCTTTAAAAAGCTACCTAGCTAAATTGGGGTTTACTGGCTAGATTTCTTTGTCAAAGACCAAGCCTTAAACCCAATTCACTCTGGATTTAATGGATTGGATAGCAATAGGTCCCTGGCTAAGCACCCTGTAATGATTATTTTGGGGACCCCCTGGCTCAGAGTGAATGTACAAAGTAACTTTGGGCCAGCAACCCAGAGAGGCTTCCTCTCCCAGTTTGATTTATTTTTTTTATTAAAGGAGCCATCCCTTGACTCACTTTTTAAAGAGGCCTATTCACTGAACCAGTGTTGCCTCACTCAAAGGGAGAACTTGAAAAAACTTTAGCTTAAAAGTGCCAGGGTCCCTCTTTGCATCCTGGGTCATCTCCAGTCTTCCTGACTGATAATCTGACCACTGGACCCAGATGACTCTGGAGGAGAAAATGAGACTGGTAACTTTGCACAGCCCTCCCTTGCTCAAATCAAAGTCAACTGCAAGTCATGTCATCATCTCCCTGATGTCGTGGTCCTCTTTGAAATGAAGGACAAGGCACAAGCACAAAAAATCATTGAGCTCATCCTTTCTTATAGCACAGTAGTATTCCATAGCAATCATATACTACGACTTGTTCAGCCATTCCCCAATTGATGGGCATCCTTACAATTTCCATTTCTTTTCTGCTACAATTTTTAAATTTTAATCTCATTCACTTTACTGAACAATGTTGAAGTCTTAATGAGGCCTGCATTTTGACATGTCTGTTCTAGACAAGAAAATGATGGAGAAAAAATTACTAGTATAGATTAAACTTAAAAATGTGTCCTACATGCATTTCCTTCCAGAAAGCTGATTTTTAAATATTTACTAGTATTCCCTTGAAGTTTTCCATATCACAGTCCTTCAGACACTATAATCAGGTTCCCATTAAATCTTTTCTTCTTCTTTCCACTTTACCTTCCACTGATATTTATGTTTAGGTATCTATTAGGGTATCTATGTGGCATAGTAGATAGAGTGCTAGACCTGATGTCAGAAAGATCTGAGTTCAAATCTGGCCCTTGACACTTACTAGTTATGCAGCCCCAGACACATCATTCAACCTTGTTTACCTCCGTTTCCTCATCTGTAAAATGAGCTGTAGAAAGAAATGGAAAACTACTCTAGTATCTCTTCCAAAAAAAAAACCAACCCAAATGGGTTCAGGAAGAGTATGAAATGACTGAACAACAACAAGAGCATGTTTATGTTCCTTGAGAGACAGCATGACATCCAAAAATTGGTCCTAAAGCTGGTATGAGAAGACCTGGATTCAGTTTTTGGCTCAACCACTCACTGTCTATATGATAGTGTGAGAGACATAGCATGACAGTAACAATACTTCAAGATTGACAGGAATCTCATAAACTATCTAGCCTAACCCAATCCTAAGAAGCAAAAAAAAAACAAAACAAAGAAACCCCACCAGTACATACCCACCAACCATCCTTCACCCCCTGCTTTAAGATCTTCAATGAGAAAGAACCCAGTTTCTTCCAAACTTATTTCCCTTTTTAGATAGACCCAGTTGTTAGGAAAGTTTTGCTTACACTAAGCCTAAGTTTTTCTCTTTACTATTTGTAACCAAAAATACTGGTTTTACCCTTGGAGTTAAATAGAACAGGTCAAATTCTCCTCCCCACATCAGCCCTTCAAGGACTTAAAGACAGTTATCATATCCCACCTGAGCCTTCCTTTAGTAGACTAACCATCTGTAACTCTGACAACAGATCCTCACATGTCATGAACTCAAGACCCTTCATGATCCCAGATGCCTTCTTAGGACAAAATCTATCACATCACTATGCTTCAAAGAAACAGTTCATTTATTATAGACTCACTTTCCTCAATCTATGTGAAACTAATATGATGTGTACCACTTATCTGATAGAATTGTATCAAGAGATATGCTTTAAAAGCTGTAAAGGGCTATAGAAATATGAGTTAGATGTTATCCCTGATGTGAGAGGCAAGTAGACTTCTAGTGTGAAAGAGTCCTTCCATAGTATTTCAAGCTCAGGATGAATGATTCGTATAGCTATCCTCTTTCTAGGGGAAAACCATCTCCACTTTTTGGATTCTGAAAGGAACCCTGGCAGATGGACTTTGAAAATACACTATAGTTGTAAAGCAATGTAATTCTGGACCTCAAAAATTCCAGTATAACTGTCTCTGTCCTCCAAAACTAACTCAACATGCCTTGTGAAATAAATCCTAATTTCTATTCCCAATGGTTAAGCAAGACTTCAGTATTTCTTGATATAGGGGAGTCTCTTATCCAAGCCAATGAGAAAGCAAAACTACAAAGACAGCATTATATAACTATTCCTTATTGGAGTGTGGGATGTTTTACTGTTTCCTGGAAATCTTTATTATCTCTCTTTTGAAGGTCCTTTGGTAAACAATGAAAACGGCTTGCAAGTCAAGATGTTTATACACAAGATTAAAGATTTAGACTGAGAAAAGAGCTCAAAGCTCTTTTAGGTTCATTCTCTCCTTATACAGGTGGGAAAACTGAGGGCCAAAGAGGAAAGTGAGCTGCCAGATAATACAACCAATCAACCAACCAATCAATCAGCAAGCATTTATTAAGGACCTATTGTATTCTAGGCACTATACTAGGTGTTGTAGATACAGCTATAAAAATGAAACAGTCCTTGACCTTGATCAACTTATATTCTACAAGGGAGAGACAACATGTTCATAGATAAATATATACATGAGTGATGGAAAACAACAACCACCAGATGGTGGTACAGGGAATGAGTAACAATTAGGATAATGAGCCAAGTCTTCTTGAAGGAGGTAACAGCTTAGCTGGTCATGAAAGGGAACTAGAGATTCTAAGTAGCAGAAGCAAAGAGGGAGAGGCATTCTAGGAAGGCATTAAATGACAGAACTAGGGGTTCCAGTGGGGTTAGCAATAGGAAAAGTGTGTGCTGTCCTCGGTGGCACCTTTGTTAATGTCTAGGTGGCTTTTTAGAATTGGTCATCTTACAAACACGGAATCTCAGAGCAATAAGAGAACCTAAAAAGCATCTACTCCAATACTTCCATCTTAAAGATAAAGAACTTAAAGTCTATAAAGACAAGTTGATTTACCCAAGGCCACATAGTGAATAAGGGGCAGAATTCTAACTTTCATGCCCCCATACAAATGCCATTCATAAAGAAAACCTCCCTTAAAGCTTCCAGCTGGAAGTTAATTTCCCTTTAAACAACTTACATAGATCTTTTTGGGCCCTCTCTCACACATCTGCCATATTATATTTTGTATTATAGTAATCTATGAGTTTTAGGTCAAACTCTTCTCAAGTGAGTATAAGGACTAGGTCTTATTTCTCTTTGTGTCTTTTTTAGCCTCCAGTACAGGGTCTGGCGCGTAGATGTTTAGTAAATCTTGATTGGCTACATGGATGAATGGTTGAATCTAGGTCATCTAATTTCAAGTTCAGGGTTCTTTGCATTATAATATTATTCCTCTCTCATTTTAATCACTTAGTGACCCATGTGTGATGAAATAGCAAGAGGAATAGAATTGGGACCAGATGGGGACAATTGTCCAAGCTTTGGGCAGTTAAGTGGAGCAGTGGATAGAGCACCAGGCCTGGCATCAGGAAGGCCTGAGTTCAAATGTGGCCTCAGATACTTTCTAGCTATGTGACCCTGGATAAGTAACTTAACCCCATTTGTCTTAGTTTGTCTGTAAAACAAGATGGAGAAGGAAATAGTAAACCTTTCCATTAGCTTCACTAAAACAAACGAACAAACAAACAAAAAAACACCCAACTGGAGATCACACAGGCTGGGAATAGAACTGAAAAATAAATGAACAAAAATCCAAGTTTTATCCCTTATTATCTATGTGACCTTGGACAAATCACTTCCTCCTCTCCAGGTCTCAGTTTATTCTTCTAAAAATGAGTTTTGGACCAAATGATCTCCTTGGTTGTTTTCTGCTCTATATCCTGTGATTCCTACGTTTTGATTAATGCTTGGGGGCAGTCCCATGAGTGAACAATGGGAAATACCATTAGGAAGTACCAACATGGAGATGTCTAAGCAAAGGAAAGGTCAAGATTGGTCCTGTCAACAAGAATTTCTAGCCCGTTAGCTGTTAATTCATTTCAATTTGATTCAAGCAATATTATGTGAGCATTGACTATGTACAAAGCCTAATGCTAGGCATAGTAGGGAGTGCAATGATCATGGTCCCCATCTTTAAGGGGTTTATAATAATAACTTAACAGTTGTAGAGGTGGCATAATGGATAGAGAAATTGCCTTAGGGTCAGGAAGACAAGGAACTTTTATAATGACTAGGTGGCATATAGGGTTGGCTAAGATCCAAACAAAATACTTTGTAGCCATTGACCCTGTGGCTAATCATTTAATTTCAGTCTTTCTTTGCTCATCTGTAAAATGAGAGTAATAATAACCCCCACCTCATCAAGTTATTTTAAATAAAAAAATAGGAGGTTATGTATAAAGCACTTTGCAAATTTTAAAACTCTATGTTAGCTATTATTATTAATATTTATAAAACATTTTCACATGCATTTTTCATAATAACTCCATGAAGTAAGTGGCTTCAGTATTATCTTCTATTTAGAGATGAAGTGAGATGAGAATCAGAAAGATTGGCCCAGACATCCTGCTGTTAAGTGGCAGGACTAGAATTGTCACCCCAAATAGTCTAAAGATGTTCTTTATATCATCCTATCAATTAAAAAAAAATAGTTGAAGGGTAGGATAGATATGGCTTACAATCTACTGGGACATTAAGTGAGAGCTTAGAATTTACTAGTGGGAAAGCTCACAATTTAAGGTGAGGGAAAATTGTAATTTTATGGGGGAAGTTTTGAATCTAATAAGGCCCCACTGCCTCTGCCCTGGTTCAGACCTTTATTGCCATTTACCTGAGCTGTTCCAGTTGTCTTCAACTCTATCCTCTAATCCTTTATCGTATTAATGCCAGATTTATCTTTCTTATGTATAAATCTTGCCAAGTCACTCTGCTAAAACAGCAACAAAACACAGCAACCACAATGACAATGAACTCTCAATGACTCTATATTGTCTCCAGAGTAAAGTTAAATCTCTTTCGATTGTCTTTCATTGCCTGTTTTAAATGTACACACACACACACACACACACACACACACACACACACGCACACACACACACACATACACACACATATTTATGAAATAAAACAAGTATTTCTATAACATAGTACAATAAAAAAGATGATTGCATTTGAAACTACAAAACTACTATGCACAGTTTGCTATTCCTTTCAAACATACAATAAAATATCATGTAAATTTTTTTGGCTTTCCTCCCCCACCCTCATCCTAGATATGGCTATCATTGGACATAAATATGTATAGTCATGTTATTCTATATGTACTTTATTTATCAGTTGTCTCTCTGGATGCAGATAGTGATTGCCTGTTCTGACAACCTGGAAATGTCTCTTTTCTAGTCTTATTTCATTACCTTTCCACACATTTTACATTCTAGGCAAAATGGGCAGCTCTGCCCTCCTATAGACACACTAGACTTTCACTCCCCGTTGCCTTTTTTTCAACCTCTTTATACCTGCAATAGCTTTTCTTTCTATCTTCATCTATTGAACTTCTATCCATCCTTTGAAATACAACTCAAATGCCTTAGCCAGAAAGCCTTTCTCATTGCTCTTAGTGGGTAATGCCTTGCTCTTTCAGAATTCCCCTAATAATTCTCTTTTGTAATGTGTTTATTATAATATCATATGTTTTATAGGTATCTGAACTAGTTTTACCTCTCTACTAGACCATTAATTCTTCAAAGGCAGGGACCAATCTAATCCAAGCTTTGCATCTACACCCTCCTCCAGGCAAATTTTGCAAGCAGTAGGAACTTAATAATTTGTTTTTAAAATTGTTTGGGACTGATAGGGAGAGGTTACCTAGTACTATAAATCTGCAGTCTCATAGAGCAGGGATTCTTAACCTGTTTTGTGGGTTATGGACCTCTCTGGCAGTCTGATAAAGCCTATGGATAGTTTCTCAGAATGATGTTTTTAAAAGCATAAAACAAAGTACAAAGGAAATCAATTATATTGAAATAACTATCAAAATAATTTACTGATGCCAGGTGAACAACCCCTGAAGGAGTTTGATATATTATCATATATCAAGAGCTTATAATCTAATAAATCAGTTCATCAACACGCATTTATTAAGCTCTTACTATATGCCAAGAGCTAGTGGTGGGTATTTAACAGTTTACTTGTGGAAGGTTATAGACCTCCCAGGGGTTGTTTCATAGGGAATTGCTTATTACAATATGGTAGGGGGAGCTGACTTTCTACTGTTGGGGAGGGGGGTTGTTATGAAAATGCATCATTTGATCTTTCTTTGCTTCAGTGGAAAATTACTGACAGCCTAGGAATCCATAGAGTTGATCTGTCAGTGCCCTTTCTCTTTCTGATGGTTAATCTATTTTGTGTGTATGTGTGTGTGAATATACTGGGGACTTTAAAATAAAAGAAAACATACCCAAATTTATCCACTTGACCTGTCTGTTGCCTTTACTGGCTCTGGGAACCCACTCTCCATCCGATTTGGAAGCATTTCATCCAGCCAGCTCCTTCCTTTATTGCCTTCAGACTCATCCCTCCCAGACTTGGAGCTGCAGGCAAAGGCAGACTTATTTTTAGACAAGTATATTTTCAGAACTGAAACCCATCAGGCCTTCAGCTGTCCAGTTCCCCTGAAAAATGTCTGCCTTCCACCTCCCCCCCTTGTCAATGACCACCCCATTTTTCAGTTCCTTCCTATTTCATTTAAATAGCTGAAGCATTGCTTGGCTAAATTTGAAGTGGGGATAGAAGAGAAGAAAAGAAAAAAGACATTAACAAAACAATGAAATGTCAAGGGATGGGGGAAAATAATGAATTGAATACCAAATGATATTTCCACCAGGCCAATCACTGCTGTATGTTGCAGGTGATAACATTTTGGGAAAATTCCATAGCTGAATGATGATGATGGCTATGATTATAATGGTGATGATGAAAACGACAAAAATACATACTCTAGCTGACATTTATGTTTTTCAGTTATGAAGAGTTTTTGCATATGTTATTTGATCCTCATAAAAAACCACGTGGGGAGCATAGAGTCATTATTTTCACCCCCATTTTCTAGATAAGAAAAATAGGGCTCAGGGAGGTTAATTGACTAACCTAGTCATATGCCTGGTAAAAGACTAAACCTGATGTCAAACCCAGGCCTCTTGACTCCAACTACAGGTGTGGTCTAAATAAGTCCATGCATTTGCAACTGACTATTCTAACTGAACTCACTAAGCCATCCTACAGAAATGCAAAATCTCCACAGTCCAGGGAATTAGATTGCCTCTCTTGACAAGCTCGTTACATAATTACAGTTTTTACGCAGAGTACTTCAGTACTTTGAGGAAGATCACTGAGTCACGGGTGAGTAAATGACTAACCTTGCCTGCTAATGGGCTATTTTTGGAATAAAAGGAAAGAGACTGGAAAGTGTTGGGTTTGAATATGTCTTTTTTTTTTTAAGCTTTGGTATTCATATTATCAGAGACATTGCGATCTATGACCTGATTTCGAGTAATGAAAAACTGATTCATCAGAAAGATGAGTTTCTCGTTATCGTTCTCTTTTATGTCTGGTTTTGCTTTTTTTTTTTTTTTTTTTCTTTTCCCAGTGATCACTCATTGGTTACAACCCTTCTATATGACCAAACTATTGTACAATGTGAAAGTATTTGCAGATCCTATACATGATTGCACGCCACCATGGGGGGGGGGAAGGGAGGGGAGAAAATCTGAAACTCAAGTGATTGTGGAACTGAATCTTGTAAATTAAAAGTAAATGAGTAAATAAAAAAAAAAGACGAGTTTCGTTTTGGGCATTTTTTTTAATATGTGAGATGACTTAGCATTCACTGGTATTTGAAAAATGTTCTTGAATAATGACGATATAGCTGAGGTTTATGTAGTGCCTTACAGTCACTGAGTATGATACATCAACGATCACCAGTGATCCTCAAAACAGCTCTTGGGTGGCTAGGAGGAGCAAGTGAATAGAGCACCAGTCAGTCCTGGAGTCAGGAGGACCTGAGTTCAAATTCAACCTCAGACACTTGACACATTTACTAGTTGTGTGACCTTGGGCAAGTCACTTAACCCCAATTGCTTCGCCTTTCCTCCTCTCCCCCAAAACACAACAGCTCTCTGAGGAAGTGTAGGGCAAATGCTGGAATCATTTATAGATGGGGAAAGGAAGTTTCAAAGAGGTTACTTATATTACTCAGAGTCACACAGCTAGTAAATGATAGAGCTCAGATTCAAATCCTGGTTATTTAACTTCAAATCTTTTTATAAGGTCATAATGTCCCTCATTAATTATTAGCTTACTCTTTGGCAAGGAATTCTCAGTGGATAGAAAAATCTTAACCCTCAGGTCACAAATAGAGAAGCTCTATTTTTCTGATTTGTTTCAAGCTCATGAATACTATAGTCTAGTAATAAGAATATGGTTAGTGGTTTGTATTAGAGTCTAGTTAGTAATTTTTGGTGTAACTTTTGTTTCTATAATCATTATCAGTTTACTGATCTGTAAAATAGAAATTATTATCTCCACTGAATCAAAAGATCTGTCCACATGAGGTAACAGATAAAATCAATCCTACAAACAATGATTGATCTGTTTTCTATAAGGCTCTGGACTAGATGCTGAGGCAAACAAAGATGACTGAGACATAGTTAAGGCCTCAAGTAATTTACAGTCTAATGGGTGATGTGAGTAGGCATAAAAAGGGATATGAACATGTTCAGAGACAGCTAAATTACAAGATGTAGTGAGAATACTTTATAATAAGGAAACTGGACACAACTGACTCACTTCTTAGAACCTCCCACCTTAGGACCACCCCCTCCCTCACTCCCCAGCTTCCTTCAGTGTTCAGCTCAAGGACCACTTCCTATTGCAGGCCTTTCCTTATCTCCCTACCTTCTAGTGTGTTTCATCTTAAAGTTACCTTGCATTCATCTTGTATTCGTGTTCCACAGTAACATATATATATATGTTCCTTGAGGGCAGGGACTGTATTGATAGCACAGGACCAGGGTTTGGGGAATGGATGGAAAGGAAGGAAATCAAAGAAGGACTATGTCAATTTTGGAGGAAAAAAATGTGGGTTTTTGATTAAGGATTAAATGAATATGATTACAGGCTGCGTGTTACATGGCCAAAATGGTCACCCGTAAAGAGGCAGTGTTTCTTAGTGAATAAAGACCAGAGTTCTAATACTAACTTGGCCATTAGCTAGCTTTAAGACCTCCCTTCATATAACATTTCTTATTTGTTCAATGGGGAAAATATCTTTCTTGTCTATCTCATAGATTCTTTTGGGGAGAAGGATCAAATGAGGAGGAAGCAACTGTGACTCTGCCAGGACATTTCTTGATATTTCTGCTCAGTAATTGCTATTTATTAGAGCTGTAGAGAACAATCCAAATTTCTGATGCTAATTCTTTGTTCATGAGACCAGACATATTGCTGGCATAGGTTGAGATGTTGTAAGGAAGGTAAAGACCTAGGCCAGACCCAGGAATAATGATACCAGAGGGGAGGGGGAGGACTCATTATTGAGGAATTCCTTAAAGTATTTTCTCTTTTGTGCCCATGCTGTGCCCAACCTAAAATCCTGTCCCCTAAGAAAGGTCCCAGGAGGGCATAACTTGTCTAGTGTGGTGCACTGGATAGAGCACTGGGCCTTAAAGACAGGAAGCTCTGAGTTCAAATCTGATCTGACACTAGCTGTATGACAATTATTCCTGTTTGCTTCAGTTTCCTCAAGTACAAAATGGGGATAATAATAGGACTTAACTTGCAGGAGTATTGTGAGAATTAAATAAGGTAATATTTGTAAGCATTTAGCATAATGTCTAACACTCTATAAATTTTACCTATTCGTAATAATAGGCAGCAGTTAGGTGGAGTGATAGTTAGAATACTGGGTCTGCAATCAGAAAGGCTTCTCATCCTCAGGTAAAATCTGGCCCCAGATTTTACTAGCTATGTGACCCTGGGCAAGTCCCTTTAACCATGCTTGCCTCAGTTTCCTAATCTGTAGAATGAGCTGGAGGAATAAATGGCAAACCATTCCAGTATCTTTTCCTAGAAAATCCCAAATGGGATAAACAAAGAATGAGACATGACCAAAAGTAACTGAACAAAGAAAACAGCAATAGTATTAGTAGGATGGCAATGGTTTAGTCCTTGAGGTCTAAATACACATTAGTCAAGCCTCCCAGGATTTTAGTCACAGAGACAAGGAAAGGCACTGACTCTGATGAAACTCTTCTTCAGAGTTTGTTAATGTCTTTTCTTCAGGTTGTCTCAGGAGGGCTGAGTACCATAGGGGTGTCATCTCCTTCACAATGGCCAGTGGATATTTATTAACATACTCTAGGAGGGAAGGCAGAGCCAAGATGGTGGAGTAAAGGCAAGCACTAAACTGAGCTCTCCCCCAAACCCCTCCAAATACCTTTAAAACAATCCTCTAAACAAAGCCAATGCAACCAAGATCAGGAGGGAAGCAGAAAACTGGGAAAGAATGTTTATAACTAATGTCTCCAATAATGGTCTCATTTCTGAAATATATAGAGAACTGAGTCAAATTCACAAGAATATATGTCATTCCCCAATTGACAAATGGTCAAAGGATATTAACAGGCAATTTTCAGAGGAAGAAATTAAAACTATCTATAGTCATATGAAAAATACTCTAAATAAGTATTAGAAAGATGCAAATCTAGACAACTCTGAGTTACCATATTACACCTATCAGATTGGTTTACATGACAAAACAAGAAAATGATTGATGTTGGAGAAGATGTGAGAAAGTTGGAACACTAATTCATTGTCAGTGGAGTTGTGAGTTGATCCAGCCATTCTGGAGAGCAATTTTGGAGATATTCCCAAAGGGCATAAAAATGTGCCCTTTGAACCAGCAATACCACTTTTCGGACTGTATCCCAAAGAGATCATACAAGTGGGGAAAAGGACACACGTGTACAAAAATATTTATAGCACCTATTTTTGTGGTGACCAAGAACTGGAAATTGAGGGGATGCCCATCAATTGGGGAAATGACTGAACAAGTTGTGACATATGAATGTAATGTAATACTATTTTACTCTAAGAAATGACAACCAGATGGAATTTGGGAAAGCCTGTAAAGACATATGAACTGATGCTGAGTGAAGTGAGTAGAGCCAGGAGAACATCTTATACAGTAACAACCACAGTGTGCAGTGACTGACTTTGATAGACTTGGCCTTTCTCAGCAATAAATGGTCCTAAAACAATTCTAAAGGACTCATAATGGAAAATGCCAGTCACATCTAGAGAAAGAACTATGGAGTCTGAATGTAGAGTGAAGCAGATTATTTTTTTGTTCTTATTTTTCTTTCTTTCTCATGGTCCCTCCCATTCATTATAATTCTTCTATATAACATGACTAATATGAATGTATATGTAGAACCTTTTTTAGATTGCATGCTGTCTTGAGAAATGGGGGAGAGAGGGGAGGGAAAGGAGAAAATTTAAAACTTATGAAAGTGAGTATTAAAAACTAAAAATAAATAAATTAACTTTAAGGAAAAAAAGATAAGTAAATCAGTGTACAGAAAAATAATACAAATTGCAAGCAAAATAAATACTAAATGTGTACCTAAATAAAACAGAACTCTAAACAAATTCTAGAGCAGTTGAACCCACAAAAAGATGGAGTGAAGTAAATTTCCAATCCAAGACAACTTAGAAGTTTGGCAGGAAAGGGGTCCTTCAGGAGAAAAAATGGACATACAATGACATAGAGAACTTTCAAACATTCTTGATGAAATGACCAGAGCTGAATAGAAAATCTGACTTTCAAATACAAGACTCAAGAGAAGCATAAAAAGATGAACAGGAAAGAGAAATTATAAAGGACTTAATAAGTTTAAACTGTTTACATTCCTACATGGGAAGATGATATTTGTAACTCATAAGACCTTTCTCATTATTAGCATAGTCGAAAAGAATACACACACACACACACACACACACACACACACACGGCATGGGGTGAGTTGAATATGAAGGGGTGATATGTAAAAATAAAATTAAGGAGTGATAGAGGAATGTATTGGGAGAAAGGGAAAGGGAGGGACAGAATGGGGTAAACTATCTTACATAAAAGAGGCAAGAAAAAGCTTTTACAGTGAGGGGAAGAGGGAAGAACCTAAGGGGAAGTGAGTGAACCTTACTCTCATCAGAACTGGCTCAAAGAAGAAATAACATATACATTCAATTGGGTATAGAAATCTATCTTATGCTATAGTAGGAGGGGAAGGGGATAAGAGAAGGTGGGTGGTGATAGAATGGAGGGCAGTTGGGGGGAAGGCATAATCAGAAGCAAAACATTTTTGTGGAGGGGTAGGGTGAAAGGAGGGAGAATAGAATAAATGAGGAATAGGATGGAAGGAAATATAGTTAACCATAATATCTGTGAAAAAATAATTTGAAGCAAGTTTCTTTGATAAAGGTCTCATTTCTCAAACATATAGAGAATTGAGTCAAATTTATAAAAATAAAAACTATTTCCCAATTGATGAATGATTAAAAGATATGATCGGTTTTCAGGTGAAGTAATCAAAACGATCTAGAGCCATATGAAAAAATACTCCAACTCACTATTGATGGTAGAAATGCAAATTAAAACAATTTGGAGGTACTACCTCATACCTATTAGATTGGCTAATAGGACAGAAAAGGTAAATGACAAATGTTGGATGGAACATAGGGAAAATGACATTTTAATGCACTGTTGGTGGAATTGTGAACTGATTCAGCCATTCTGTAGAGCAGTTTGGAACTATATCCAAGGGCTATAAAACCATGCATATCTTTTGATCTAGCAATACCACTACTAGGTCTGTATCCCAAAAGATATTAAAAAAAAAAAAAGGAAAAGGACTGATATGTAAAAAGAAATATTTATAGCAGCTCTTTTCTAGGCATAAAGAATTCAAAGTTGAGGGGATGTCTATCAGTTGGGGAATTGTTAAACAAGATGTGGTATATCTATGTTGAAATACTGTTGTACAATAAGAAATGATGAGCAGTATACTCTCAGAAACACCTGGAAAGATTTGCTTGGGCTGATGCAAAGTGAAATGTACTTTATACAAAGTAACAGCAATATTGTAAGATGATTACCTATGAATGACTTAGTTATTCTTAGTAATACAGCGATCCAAACCAACTCAAAAACTTATGATGAAAAAATGCTATCCACCCACAGAGAAAGAATTTATGGTGTCTGAATACAGATTCAAGCACACTTTTTTTTTTGCTTTATTTTTTCTTGAGTTTTTTTAAATTGTCTGTTTTCTTTCACAACATGACTATTATGGATATGTTTTGCATGACTACACATATGTAACATCAAGAATTGCTTCCCTTTTCAATTTGGGGGGTGAAGGAGGAAGGGAGAGAATTTGAAATTCAAAAATTTTAAAGTGAATGTTAAAAATGTTTTTTACATGTAACTGGGGAGAAATAAAATGCTAAATGAATGCTAAAAATAAATTTTTAAAAAGTACTCTAAAAGGACATTAGTTTTTCAGGCCACATAGATTGCCTCACAGCATCTCAGTGTGGGAAGGGAACTCAGAGGCCACATAGAACAACCCACACCTGACAAAGCATCATTATACAATTTGGCATTTGATCATCTGTCCTTCACTTCTACTTAGAAGAGGAGCTCTTAAGTGGGGGTCTTAAAATTTTTTAAATGAAAAATATATTTCAATATTAACGGTTTCCTTCCTTGTCTTCTAATAATAACAATAATGGCTAGCATTTCTGTAGTGATCTTTTATTGTTCATTCTTAATTCTTAAAAAGAACCAATGACTTTCGGAGGGTAATGTCTTGATTTGCAGGTGAATTGGATTTAAGTGAAAGAGCTCTGTGCAAAGTTAGCAGCCTCACTCTCTCTTCCAGAATCATAGGAGTCCAGTGGCAAGGCATAGATTAGGATGACTGGTGATGGTATCAGTGAGGATGACTGGTGATCACTGGTAATCAGTGGGAGACCCTGGCCTTTTTGAGCTCAGGTCTTTCCCAGGTCTCAGTTTGTCTGAGGCAACACCCATTTAGTGATTAAAGCCTAGGTAAGAATTGGATAAAAGATGGCTTAGTTTGTCTTTACCAAACCAAAAAAAAAATCTGGGAGGGGAAGACCTTGAGAACAGAAACTATTGCTATTTACACTCACTCTGAGCTGTCAAAACCCAAACAATGAGCAAGTGAAGCTTAGGGGGAGGAGGGGACCTATTATTGGCCAATTAGTGAGAGCCAGACTGATTTGGGTTTAAAAGCATGGTCATGTAGCTCCATTTGAATCTCAATGAGCTTTATGGAAGCCTAGTTTTCTAGAGCTATATTTCAGTAACTCATAAATGAAAACTACATGATAAAACAGTTAATCATCCCAGGTTTTTGAAAAATTAAAAGGTAGAATAAGTAGGGAAGAAAAAATCCAGCCCCCAAACCCCAAGATATCTTTCCTAAGTGTAAGTCATCAATTTATATTCCTTTGGACAGAGCACCCACTTGTAAGAGTGAGGCTCCCCATGTGGACAGAGGGAGAAGAGTCTGTAGTGACTACTATTTGGTAAATGGATTCCAAATTTACTCCAGTCTCAGTGCTCACTGTGCCACCTAGCTACATTTAAAAACATTATATTCTGAGAAAAAATTCATAGGTTTTCCCAGAAATGCAAAAGGATGTCCATGCCATCAAAAAAGTTAAGTGTTCCTAAGTTAAAGGAACTAACCACCTTGAAGACAGCAGATTTCACTTTTGTTAGGATTTTCTCCTTCTTCTAATACCAATGGGGAAGCTGAAATTGCCTTTCTACACCTGTGGCTCCCCAGTTGAGTCCTTTGGAGGAAGGACAGGGTAGGGAATATCAAGAACAAGTCTAATCCCTCTTTATGGGGCAGCTAGCTCTCCTTCACAGACTTAAACACAGTTATGATGTTTTCCTCTAAGTCTTTTCTTCTACAGGGTAAACATGCCCCATTTCTTTAAATGATTCTATCAGACAATTAATGAGATTGTCACTACATCACAAATGTCTCCTATGTGCTAGATACTGTGATAAGAACTGAGAACACAAAAAAGAGGCAAAAGATAATCCTACCCTCAAAGAACATAAAATCTAATGAGGAAGACAGCATACAAACACATAAAAGTAAGTTATATGCAGGATAGACAGGAAATAATTGAGAGGGAAGACACTAGAATTACCAGGAGTTAGAGAAGGCTTCTCGCAGAAAGCCAAATTTTGGCTGGGGCTTAAAGCAAACTGGAAAAGTCAGTAGTCAGAGAGGAGGAGGGAGAGCATTCTAGATGTGGAGACAGCCAGAGCGAATGTCTGCAGTGAAAGGGCCAGGAGGCCATTGTCTCTGGATGGAAGAATATGTTTTCTAGGTAGTGGGGCTACAAATACAAAAATAGAAGGATCTCTATCCTCAGAAAGTTTCCTTTGTGATTAGGTACAGTGGAATGAGTTATTCAAAATGTTACCTCAGGCATTTTGTAGCTGTGTGACTGTAGGTAAATCAGCTAATCTTTCTCATCCACAGTTTCCCTATCTGTAAAATGGGGATAATAATAACACCTACTTCCCAGAGTTGTTGAGGATCCTATGAGTTAACATGTATTAAGTACTTCTCAATATATTTTCTTATTTTATAATCATAAACCTATATATTTTATAATTACAAACCCTAAAGTGTTAAATGAATGATAACCATTACTATTAAAATATATATTGTATTAAAATATATAAAATATAAAAAATATATATAAATAAAATATATACTATTGTATTAAAAATATATAAAATAAATATTAAAATAAAATATATTGTCATCAGTCTTTGACCATTTTCTGGATACTGTCCACGTTAACGATATTTTCTCTCCTGGAAGCCCCGAACTGAACAAGCTGCTTTAGCTGTTTTCTGCCAAGGGCAAAAGCATAGCTCCCCTCATGATTGGCCTTATAGAGGCAGCTAGGTTGCACACCAGATAGAGCTCTGTACCTATAGAAAGAACATCTGAATTCAAATCAAGCCTTAGAAAGTTACTAGACACGTGACCCTGGGAAAATCACTTATTTAGTGTCTCCCTCAGTTTTCTCAACTGTAAAATTGAACTAAAAGTACTTACTACCTCTCAGGGTCGTTATGAGGCTAAAATGAGATGTTTTTAAATTCTTAGCACAGTGCCTGGCACACACTATGTACTAAATAAATGCTTGTTTCCTTCAGCCATTCTGGATTCTGTGTAGCCTGTGATCTAATTCATTCACATTCATTCTTCCTGCCATGGTGCCTTGTTGAGTCATGGTGCAGTATATTAAGAATTCTAGATATTGGTGGAGCCAAGATGGTGGAAAGTAGGAACTCACCTTGTTATTCAATAAGAGCAAATTGTTCGCATCCCTATATGGGAAGATGATACCTGTCAGTATTTAGATTTGTTTAATTTTTGCTACATTTAAAAGGGATATACATAGATAGAGGCTGTGGGTATAAATAAACTAAAGTGATGATAAAAAAAACCTTATTAAGGGGTATGAAGGGATTGTAATGGGAGAAGAAGAAATGAAAGGAAGAGGCAAAAAAGTGTAAATTATGCCACATGAAGAGGCATTGAAGCAAATTATAGTAGAGGGAAAGAAGAGAGGGAGATGAACATTGCATGAGCTTTACAGGAGGGAACAACATAAATCAGTTTGGTACAGCATTCTAATGTGAAGAATCACAAAAAACTTATATTATGAGAGGGAAAGAAGGGAGGGAGAGGAACATTGTTTGATATTTACTCTCATCAGATTTGGTTCAAGGAGGGAATAATATACTTTGTTAAGTATAAAAATCTAATGTGCCCTATAGGCCTTAGGTGGGGGAAGGGGAAAGAAAAGGAGGGAGGTTAGAAGTGAGGGAAGAAGTAGCAAGGGGAAAGGGTAGGAAAATGGAGGGGGACTGATAGGGAATATAGAGGGAGGTAGTGGTCAAAAGGAAAGCTTTTAAGGAGGGGAAGGGAGAAGGGAGAAATAAAAGCATTAATGGGGAGGGAAAAGGATGGAGGGAAAGACACAGATAGTAATCTTAACTGTATGCTCACAAATTTGGCAATTAGTGAAATGGATGAATATTTACAAAAATAGAAATTGCTCAGATTAACTGAAGAGGAAGTAAAAAAATTAAATAACCCCCTCTCAGAAAAAAAAATTGAACAAACCATCAATGAACTCCCTAGGAAAAAAATCTCCAGGGCCAGATGGATTTACAAGTGATTTCTATCAAACATTTATAGAACAATTGATTCAGATGGTTTATACATTATTTGGGAAAATTGGAGAAGAAGGAGTCTTACAAAATTATTTTTGTGACACAAACATGGTACTGATACCTAAATCAGGAAGAGCCAAAACATTCCCCTATTGACAAACAGTCAAAGGATATGACAAGGCAGTTTTCAGAGGAAGAAATTAAAGATGTCTGTAAGAATATGAAAAAACTGCTCTAAATCACTATTGATTAGAGAAATGCAAATTAAAACAACTCTGAGGTACCACATCTCATCTGTCAGATTGGCTAACATGACAAAATAGAAAAATGATTAATGATGAAGAAGATAAGGGAAAATTGGAACACTAGTGCATTGTTGATGGAGTTGTGAACAGATCTAACCATTCTGGAGAGGAATTTCGAAGTATGCCCAAAGGGTTATAAAAATGTGCATACCCTTTTGTAATGCCATGCACCAGCAGATTCCCAAAGAATGCTACTGTGAACAGCTTTTAGGGTTTGGATTACACAATATAGTGAACACTCTGTTTATTCCATTACAAATCAAGGCAAACATTCACAATATATCACAATATAATATTTACAACATTACATCTTATCACAGAAAATGGCCACACAGTTTTCATTACAGTGGCCACAATATTTAGAAAAAGCGTTCAATCAGTTCATAATACAGTA
>CM053587.1:273742277-273768415 GCA_028646515.1 Pseudochirops corinnae
GCTTTTTGGGCCTCTTTTGTCATTTGAGTTAATCTATTTTTTAGAGTGTTAATTTCTTCGGTCAGATTGCTGACTCTCTTCATGATTTGCTTGCAACATTCTTATTTCTCTTCCCAATTTTTCTTCCACTTCTCTCATTTGGTTTTCAAAATCCTTCTTCAGCTCATCTCTAGCTTTAAGGCAATCTTCATGTTTATTGCAAGCTTTTGATGGGGGAGCTCTGGCTGTGCTGTCCTCCTGCAGCTCTCTGCCTTGGTCCTTCTTTTCCCCAAAGAAGGAATCTAGGGTTTGGTTGCTGTTCTTACTTTGCTTCTTATGCTTATTCTTATTCATGGTTGGTCAGTCCATGATTTTTTTTTTATAATCTCTGTGGAGCTCTGCTTCCAGAAGGGAAAGCTCTGTCCCAAAGCGCTGGCGTCCTCCCTGCTGCCGGAGCCATCAGAAAGTTGCTGGGTCCCTCCCCCACTTCTGGCTCACTGAAGGAAAAAGGACCACAGGATCAAAGCCCAAGACTGAGATCCAGATCCAGGCCACTCAACGTGAGAGCACTTGGCCTCTGAACAATCACTTGGTACCCCTGCAGTCTGCAGGTCGAGAGCTCTGAAGTCGCAATGTGGAGGCAGGTGCGGGACCTCCACCTTTTGCTTCTCAGCCCTGGAGGCAGTTTGGCCAGACCGCTCTTCTCCCACGACCTCACAAGTCCCACAGACCTAATTCTGGACACTGCCGCCAATCTGCTCACCTGAAGCTCCAGCCTAGGCTTGGCTTCTCTTGTCCAGCCACCCCCAGGGCACAGCAGGCCAGGCTGGTTTGGGTTTGCAGTGCTGATATGGTTTCTCATAGCCGAGCTGACTTCAGTGGAAAGTATATTTGTGCGCGTTTTGGAGTTCTAAAATTAATTTAGAGTCATATTTTATGGGTATTGGGGTGGCTATGTGAGAGCTGAGATATGTTGCTGCTCCTATGCCACCATCTTGGCTCTGCCCCCCCTTCCCAAAAGTCTCAATGCAATTTTAAGGTATTGAAGTTGTAATTATTTCTCCCATCATTCCCACCAAATAACATAAACTCCTTGAAGGAATGAGTGTCTGTTTCATTTTAGACTTTCTACTTTCTGTTTCTAACATAATTCTTTGTACATAACATTGGAGTGGTGATGGTATTGTTGCTGTTGCTGCAACTGCTGCTGCTGCTGCTACTGATGATGATGATGATTCTAGGACAGATATTTGGGAACTCTGACATAAGTGGAAAACTTTCAGATAAAGAAAGTGACTCTATTGATATAATACAGGCTCCCACCTTTCACAGAACTTGAGGTGTTGGCAAGTTGCCTAGGACAGTAAAGTGTTGTGACTTGTCCAGGTTCAGAAAGGGAATGAGTATCAGAGAAAGGACTACAACACATTCTTCCTCTAGCTATCCTCCATGTCTGAAATGTTCTCCCTCCTTTCTGGTTACTGACTTCTCTGGGTTATTTTAAGTACCAACTAAAATCTTAACTTTTTCAGGAAGCCTTCCTTCAAACCTCTTAATTTTAATACCTTTCCTCTGTTAATATTTCCTAATTTTCACATATATGCGTATATATGAAATATATATGTATATATGAAATATACATATATAAAGAATGGAAGAAGTAGTGCTATGGGAGGCTTGAGGAGAGAACATATATATGAAATCTTGCTTTGTATAGATTTTTTGCATGCCGTCTCCGCCATTATAGTGTAAGCTCTTTGAAGGCAGGGACTGTCTTTTGCTTCTTTTCATATCCCTACTTTTTAGCGCAATGCTTGGAATATAATACGTGCTTCATAATTCTTTCTTCACTGAATTATTCTTTCTCTCTATCCTCTCACCTCTCACCTAATAGGCACCTTAGAAATACTGGTTGAATTGTATTGACTTGAATATTCTGTGACATTTGAAAATTAAGTCATGTCATAAGTTCTCTAAGACATAAAGATTTTCAGGGCCCTCTTGGTATTTACATCTATGTAAAATTATCTTAGTATTATAAGCCACAATAGATTGGAAAAGGCTTTCCTCATAACAACTCTGGGAGCTAAGTAGAATATGTATTATTATCTTTATTTTACTTGTGATGATAGAGTGGCTTGGAAGATGAAGTAAGTAACCTGTGACCATAAAATTACTAAGGAGCTGAGCCCAGGTGCAGACTCCCATTTTTTGATCACCAAGTCAATGCTCCTTCCCCTACATTGTCCTGCTTCTTAGTCCTCCTCTACTATTGAATTATTTAATTCCAAGCAATTCCTCATTTAACACTAGTCCCAAAGCCTATTGGAATGGGACTCTTTCCTTACTTCTCTAGATCATTGCCTCACATGTGTGTGGGAGGTGATGACGTGAGTAGGACTGAGGGCTCTTCTAGTTTTCTTCTGTTGCTGAGCCTCTTTGGTCTCTGCAATCTCTTCAAGAGCTTTTGGCTTCCAACTTTGAAAGAGAAATTGACAGGTGCAAATCTCACTTCAAGTTGTTGAAAAAAAACACTCTGGAAAGAAGCTGACATGAGTGGGGCACCTTATTCTCACCTTGCTACACTAAAGACTTAGAGGAACTCCTCCTTGGGTGAGATTTAGGACTCTTGCTCTTGGTTAAACTGAGTAACCTCACTCCCAATGGGAGAGCTACTTCACTCTGTATTATCTGGTATATATCTGCATGTGTGCATGTTCTTTTTATGCTTTTTAGATATTGAATTGGATAAATGGGCTTTTTTAATAATTACTTTGTGTATTCATTGTGGAACTGGTATTTGGTGGGAAAGAAGTCAAGCCTTGTTTATAAATCTTGTAGTCTTGCTTCTCCCTTAATTGTAAAAGAGTGATCAAAAGTTAGTTTGAACCTGATAATTACATTTACTAGACTGACATTTAAGGGAACAAATAAATACAATTCTATCCCAGAACCCTGACTCTGAGGAAAGTAGAATAGCAAAACCGCCTGTCCCTGAACTTTTGTTTCTCCTTCCTTTTTTTTTTTTTTTTTTTTGAGAAAAGTCCTTTATAAACCTTAAAGTAGGGCATGGTTAGGTGGTGCAGTGAATAGAGCACCACCCTAGGGTAAGTAGGCTCTGAGTTCAAATCCAGTGTCAGACACTTAAGACTTACTAGCCCTGTGACCTTGGGCAAGTCACTTAACCCCAATTGCCCTGCCTTCCCCACTCCGAAAAAAACAAAATGGATGAATGAATGAGTGAGTAAATAAATAAATGAACCTTAAAGTGCTAGAGAAACTCATTATTATTATACAAATTTAATTTACACAATTGCAACCCTCTTTAAAACATACCAAGGAGATTCCTTTTGAAACATTTCAATGTACCCCTTTGTAAGGAAAGAAATATTTCTCTACAGTGACTAACCACACATTTATATCTATGTTTTATTTTTACATTTTTGATTATGAGATTTGGGGGTATCTATTTTTGCTTTACTTTACTGTCTTCCCAAGTTCAGTCAGCTGCCAAATCTTAGCTAGTTTTAGTCTCCCTTGGAGAAATATGTGGAAGAAGAGGCTAGAGATGTTTATTCTACCTTCCTTTGAGCCATGCAATGATAGCCTCATGCTACATGTTGGGGATAACCCCCATAACTTAAATTTATTTAACTCAGTTATTCTCTCTAAAATTTAGGTTACCAGACTCAGGCCATTTTTGTATTTTTGTATTTTTTGAAGATTCAGTTTTTTTTTCTTATACAATAAATGCATGTCAGAATAGTATAAAGAAAACATAAAAGGAAGAAAAGAAAAGGTAGACAATTCTCAACACAATGTGTATTATTTGTCATACAGGCTTTCTTGAAATGAAAATTTATTGTTACATATTTTGAATCCCCTCTTATGCTCTGCTATGCACATGACATGTTTTTTTTCCTTTCTTTGTATTTAATTTTCAATATTTAAGTTTAGGATATGCTTTTGTTTCTTTTCTCAATTCTATATTTGTTTTCTGGCCCTTGAGTCAAAAATAAAATTTAAAAAAAAAGAAAGAACAGTATAGTCAGAAGATGCAGAAATCTAGAATAAGGAGATTTGAGCTCATGTCCTGCCTCTGATGCTTAATAGCCTTTATGACTTTTATCAAAGCTGCTTCACTACTATGAGTCTCAGATTCCTCATCTGTAAAATGGGCACTTGCACTAACTTTATCATATGTTCCTCTTTTTTAAGAAAAGTCCTTTATAAGCCTTTAAGTGCTATAGAAACTCATTATTATTATACAAGTTTAATTTGCACAAATGCAACCCTCTTTAAAACATACCAGGGAGATTAGTATTGAAACATTTTGGTGTACCCCTTTGTAAAGAAAGGAATATTTCTCTACGATGACTATTCACACATTTATATCTATGTTTTCTTTTTACATTTTTGTATATGAGATTTGAGGGGATCTGTTTTTGCTTTACTTTATTGTCTTACATCCCAAGTTCAGTCAGTTGCCAAATCTTATCTTTTTTTCCTCCACAGTATTTCTAGCACCTGTTCTCTTCTTACATTGCCATGACCCTAGTTTGGGCTCTCACCAACTCTAGCCTGTAGTATTGCCATGGTCTTTAGTCTCCAGTCTTTCCCATCACCATTCTAACAAATGTTTGATGATTTAAATAATCAATACTTCTCTTAATAATTAATTATTTTAATATGGTCTTGAGAGAAAGATTGAACATAATTTTCCCTTCCCTACTGGAGAAGTGTTTCCAAGGAAAAGAGGAACCTCCTTTCAGTCCCCCCTTTTCAGACTCATTATCAATTAAATGGAGAATATACAAAGAATATTAGAACTTGAATGGATTGTAGAGAATAGCACTTTGTACTGAAAAAGACCTTAGAAAATAAGACTTTGGATAGAGGAGGAACTTTAGAACATTTAATCCAACTTCTCATTTGACAGATGAAGAATCTGGATCTCAGAGTAATTGATTTATTTGTCCATAGTTATATGATGAGTTAGTGGTAATGCTAAGAGTACAAGCAAGGACTCCTAATTGCTTAATGTTCTTGTCACCAACCTATTCTGTGACCTTTTGCCATATCTAGGGCCCTTGGCCCTCATCACTTCTGACACTATTCTATTTCCATTGTAATGCATTACTAGAACCATGTCAAAGATCAGGCACAATGATAGCTAGTGCTTCCCCCAAATTTGACTTGGTGTCAGAAGACTGTCTAGAAAATCCAGTTGCCAGTTCAGAGCATGACTTGGACTGGAAGATGACAAACATAGATGTTATACAGGTAGATGTGAACTACATAACACTACTACCTGAGGAGGACAACTAGGTCCAGGGAAAAGGAAGAAAGAGAAGTTTGGAGAGTATTGATATTAATGAAGACAGCAACAATGACCAGACTACAACTTCCTGATGATAATTTTGCCTTTATATAGGCTTTATGGACAACAACCCCATGAGATAGCTGCTATTAGTTTTCTTATTTCAAGGATAAGGCAGACGGAGGTTAACTTACCCAGGCTCACACAGTTAAGTAAGTACATGAGACTGAATTCAGTTTGTGGTCTTCTTGACTACATGTCCAATAGCCTAACCATTGAGCCACCTAGCAGCCTCCATGACAAAAAAACTCCATTTTTTTAACCCCACTCCACTTCCTAGGGCTGGTTCTAACATGTGTGTGTTGAAAAATGTCAGTGTAATTAGATATCCCATTGGATTTAAGGCTAGAAGAATGGAGTTTGAGTCTCACATCTGTCACTAATTAACTGTGGGAAAGACCCAACCCTTCTGATCCTCAGTTTTCCCATAGATCAAATGGAATAATACTACTATATTACCTTCTGCCTAGGTTGGTTATGAGGAAAGCATTTTCTGAACTATAAAGCATTATAAAAATGGATATAATATTCTTATAATCAAAATGAGTAGAATGGAGGATAAGAGAAAGGCCTCCCTTCCCCCATTCCAAGCATATATTTTTGGAGGGCTACATTTCTCAGGTTTCTGTGGGCTCATTCTCCCTCCCCGCTCAGGCTGAGTGGCACACAGTTCATTGTTTTGTAAGTGCTTTACCCTCTTCAAATCATGAAGCAATCCACCAGACCAATTTTGCTATTATAAGAAGAAATTCCAAGCTTTAAGTGTTTAATTCCTAATACAAAAACAAAAGAGCTAGTTTAATAGGATAATTGCCCATAGAGAGGAATTAAATGGAATCAAAGGGGGTAAAAAAAAAATGAACCACTTTGTGTTCATGCTTGCCAGAGGAAAAAGGCTAATTGCTTTTCATTGGTCTTCTTTTGGCTGTTTCATATTTGTAAACATTTCATGTCCTAGTTAGTATTGTCAAAAAAAAAAAATCCCAGGAACTGCTTTTAGACCACATCTCTTCCATCTTTTCCATTGTATAACAAATGTGTCTGTTAACATTTTGATAGTGTTGTGCAGAGAATAAGAGCGACCCAAGACCTTGGATTCAATATAAATTTAGGTGTGGATTTATTGATCAAGTGCCCAACCACCTGGAGTGTAAACTCAAATCAGGCAGTAATCTTTTGGGGTATAGACTTGATTATATAGGCTAAAACCACAAAAACCACAATCAGGGAGGGGAGCTAGCAAAAGGCATGACCTACAGAAGCAAAGAACAGCCATTGGTTAGATCTATAGCTCAGGGCTAATTTGGGAATATGGTGCAAGGGTATAAGGGTGCAACCTTCCTGTGACATGACATGGGGGACCCTCCTAGAACAGGGTGGAGGGCACAGGTCAGAGGGTCATAGTCAGCACTTTCCCAAGCACGGTGGAGGGTCATGGGGTAAAGGGGACTGGAATTCCTCAGAACAGGCTAGGGTCATGTTCTGGGCAAAGAGGGTGGGGGCCCTGCTTGGTCAGCAAGACATGACAAGGTGGTCCCTAGATAAGATCCTTGTGCCATAATGAACCTTATACACTATAATAATTCAAGGAGAATATATAAAATGCTGATTAGGGAAGGAGGGGTCAAGGAACTATGCCTTGAGCAGTATGCCCAGCCATGCCTTAAGCAGTTTTCAAGCTATGACAAAATGCAGAATAGAAATATAAAAGGGGCTTAATGGTGGGCCACAAATCAGGTGGTGTGTGATGACCTGGGATTTGAGTTTGGGTACAACATTAGCAATATTTCAGTATAATCATCTTCTACTTATAATCTTACATATTTTATTTTATGCATTTAAGACCAGTAGTCTGACAAGGGGGTTGTAAGTTTCACTAGGATGTCAAAGGGGTCCATGATAAAAAAAGGATCCCTGCACTTTAGCTTTTGACTTCATCATTTAACTGAAGCTACATTCTCCAAAGTTATAGACAAACTTTTTTGTTTTAGCAGGTTTCCCACTTAACAAATATTTGTTTTCCATACCTCCTATTTCTTCCCCTCCCTAAGAAGAAAAAAAGGGGGAATATCTCTTGTAATAAATCTACATAAACAAGTGTAAAGCCAAGCACAAGCAGCTTTCCAGAGGATGGCTGCTGTGAACAGCTTTCAAGGTTCTGATTACATAGCATAGTGAACACTCTATTTATTCAAAAAGAAATCAGAGCAAAACATTCACAGAAAATCAAGGAACAGCATTCACAATGTTACAACTTATCAAAGATAATCAAAATACAGCATTCACAACAACTTATCACAGAAAATGGCCACATAGTTTCCACCACAGTGGTTACAAAATTTTGAACAAAGAACAATCATTTAGTAACTCAATCATTCAATTATCTAAATGATTCAATCATCCTTAAGGAGGTTTGCTTCCCTAAGAGACACAAAGTACAATCGTTAGTTCTCACTCATGGGGCACACTAAGTTACAAATCAATTACTTTTTTCAGTCATCATTCACTTAGTACAATCATTTAGTCAATCAACTCAATAATCCAATTGTTCTTCATCATTCACTATTCAATCATCAGAAAATACACAGACCCTCCACCCCTAGGTCACAATTTCTCAATCAGTACACAGTATCTAAGTAAAATCTTCTTTCAACTTGACTCAGGGTAGTCTCTCAGATTCCCTGGATCCCCTTCCATGGTCCTAGATCCTACCTGGATTCACCAAACTGTCACCTGGGTTCAATGGCAGACAGCTCTCAGGTCCTTGTCCATCTTGCTGTGCAATTCCTTCTTCACACTGGAGCTCACAGTGTCCAGTCCATCTCAAATCATTTATAGTCTCTGTTCCTGGGAAGACAAGGCTTAACAAAGCCACCAACAGGTTCATGCAAAGTACCAGCATCACAGTCATGCTTCCTCAGTCTTTTGGCAGTTCCAGCTGGCCCTCAGAAATCCTCAGCAGTTGCCTCAGCAGCTGCCTCAGCAGCTCTGGCTGGCTCTTGGAAATCCTCAACAATCTCAGCAGCAGCTCTGGCTAGCCCTCAGCTCTGACTGGCTCTTGGAAATCCTCAGCAGCTCCATCTAGCCCTCAGACTCAGCAGAAGTTTCAGTTGGCTCCCAGAATCAAAATCACTTCATCCAGATTTTCCAAATAAAAATCATTCTCTCCAGCCTGGGTGGGCAGGAAGAAGGGGGGAGGCTTTCCTTTTCACCACCTCAGCAGAAGCAGCTTCTACCTCCACGAAGCCTGCTCCAAGATCTGTCTGACCCAGCAAGGGCTTCTCCTTATAGACAAACAGCATTAGCTTCTTCCTGTTTCAGCCAACCCTTTCCTGTTATGCAACAGGGATTCATACCTTCTGTTTCTTTAACAGAGGCTTGATTAATTACTAAGTCTTAAGTACTGTTACCTTTGCCAATACAAAGGGATCTTCAAATTCAAATTACATTACTATTACAACAAGCAAAACAAATTCCTATATTGCAACACAAAAAATTTGTTTCTTATTCTGAATATTTAGTTTGCAACCTCTCTGTCAGGAGATAGGTAATATTGTTTATCATCAGCCTCTTGGAATCATGCTGAGTCATTGCATTGTTCAGAGTGCTTAAGTCATTCAAAGTTTTTCATTTTTACAATGTCATTGTTAGTAAACTAGCATTTTTTAAGTTCCTACTATATATAAGGCCTATCTTCACTCTTCATTAATTCATAAAAGTCTTCCTAGATTTCTCCTGTCAGAATCCCCTTGCCAAGACCACCCCTTTAGGGTCCTGGCACATACATCTAGTTGTGCTCCTTTAGTGGAATAAAGAAAGCTTTTTCTTATGATCATGGTTATCTCTTCAGTTTTAATTTTGTTTTTCAGAATTAATTATAGTTGTGATAACCTGTGTGATCTCTTTAGTATTTTTAGAGTTAATAGCAATTTCAAAACCTCTATAACTCTTTGGTCATTTGTTTTCAGGGTTGATACTTTTAAACCATTCACTTCTTTATTTCTTAAAGCACATTATCATTCCATTACATTCATCCATAAAAACGTGTTCATCCATCCACCAAGTGGTTGATACTGTTTTATTTCTGGTTCTCTTCAGACAATTAATTTATTTCAGACATTAATTTCAGACAAATCTTTAATCATATATTAAGTCTCTGGGAATATCCCCATTGCTACAGCTACACTACTAACTATGCTTCTGAACTATCTGAGCCCCAAGAAGTTAGTGCCCAAATATCTATTCCATTCACTTATCAAGTTGTTGTTACATGGAGAGGACTGTCAATAACACAAGCCAATGTCACCCATAAAAGTCAGCAAGACTGTCTTACTCTAGGCATTTTGCCCATCCTCAGCTCCTGTCTTTCCTACCTCTTCTTTTTACCATCATAAGAGGCAACAACCTACAATGGATAAGATGCTAGATTTAGAGTCACCAAGATTTATATTCATATACTATTTCTCACCCTATGAAAGTAATTAAACATCTGTGAACCTACATTTCCTATTCTGCAAAATGACAAGGATAGACTTGATGGTCTCCAAGGTTCCATCTGTTATGGGAATCTGAAGATCTTCCCTGCCCCTAGGCCCTTTGCGTAAGTGGCTTAAGTGATTCTGAGAACCTTCCCTGATTTGAAAATATACTCTGCCCCCAATAGGCTGAATATGGTCACATGAGGCTGTGGAAGGAAGCTTGTTTTTCAGGAACTCCCACACCTTATTACTTTGTGACTGGGCAGTAGATCAAGAGGGTTGTGACATTCTCTGATGCAGAAGAAGGCTACATGTACCCTGATGTGAGTTTTCGCTTTGGGGCTCACTTTGGAAAGGGTTGTATGATTTGGCCAGATGGGATTCTGAGAATCCATTGAGCCCCGTGGCTTTGAAAAACCCAGATGTTGGTGCTTCCCTCTCTGGTAACTAACTAGGTATGGATGTAATGGTCAGACAGCTGGGAGCCTGTCTGCTGATCTGTTTCTTTGTCTGCTTATAACTTCTGCTTGTAATCTGTTTGTATTCTCTGAAGTTCAGGGTGTTGACTTTTCCCCCTGAACTAAGTAAATGATTTATGTTTGATTGATTAAAGTAAGACTCTTAACCCATTTTGAGTTGCTTTCCTTTAGAAAAGCAGATCTAAGAACCTGTGCTAGCAGCCATCCTGGGTATGCTAGGGTGCTTGCTGTACACCATCCAGCTCTAAATCTATGATCCATTGTTGTTCTTCACTATTAATTAGTTGGGGGCTAGTCACACTCCTAAAAGCTATCTAAAAAAGAAGGAGTTATAGTGTTATCTGTCACTGGAGAGCTCAAGCAAAGTTATCAATCCAATAAAAAGTCTGCTTTACTATAACTTTGAAGATTCAGATTCTAATCCTGCCATGGTCAATTGTAAGTTGTGTAACGTAGGAAAGCTATTTAATTTTTCTTGAATTGATGGGAAGTAGGACCCACAATATCTCCATGAATTATGTAAATGGACAATTTTACCAAAAAAAATATTCAGAGTTCTCAATATTGCCTCATATTTTGTAGACAGACATTTAATGAAATTGAATAGTGTGTGTCCCATGACATCAATAACTGACATGTTTTGATGGAAGTTACCAGAAAACTTCCATGATATTGCCCCGGTTTATAGGCTGAATTAGGGGGAAAAAAAAACCACCACCAACAAAAATGTGTAGATAACTATATCTAATGAATGGATCAGCAAATCTACCCACCGAATTGACAGTTCATAGCAGGCTTACTTTTTAAATTACTGTCTTCATGGGATTAGTCCATCAAAGTAGTTTTGGAGCCTGGACAAATAGTTGTTAAATTATTTTATAACTAAGATTAATTGTGAACTCTATAAGCACCTTTTTAATATCAATCAATAAAAATTGGATAGATTGATTTACTAAAGCTAATTGTATACTATATGAATAACATTGAATATATTTAAAAATCCCTTAAATATCAAGCTAAAGAATCATCAGTCATGAAATATGCATGTATTTATTAATTATGGACAGTAACACCATATATAGTTCATAGTCATTTCCTGTCTCTATTTTCTACTCTCTCTAATACAAGCATTGCTAACATAGGGTCCATAAACTTTCTTTTAAAATTATTTTGGAAGCAACAGGATTTAAGTGACTTGCCCATGGTCACACAGCCAGTGCCTGAGGGGTCCCATACACTTTAGAAAAATACTTTGCTAACTGTATTTCAGCACAGTTTCCTTTATGACCTTACAAATTTTATGAATATAGAAATATTGTTCTAAGAATTCATAAGTTTCACCAGACTGTCAGAGAAGTCCATGACGTGTAAAAAGGTGAAAATCAATTCTCAGTTCTCCTTATGTCATTCTCATATTTGAAAGTATTTAGCAGCTCCTCATTACCTATGGGATGAAATATAGTTTCCTAGATTTTCTACTTAAGATCTTCCACGATCTTATTCCATCCTACTCTTTCCAGCCTTATATAGCAATCTTCACTTTAATCACTCTACATTTCAGTCAAAATGGACAATTACTAAAAGGAATAGCTTCCTTTCCTATGTCACACAATTTACTATTGACCAAGGCAGGATTAGAATGCAAATCTTCAGTGCCCCTGTGCACTGACAAAGACTAACCTATATACCTGAAATACACTACTTCCATATCTCCCATCCTGTCTCCAACACTGACTAGCTGTATGATACTGAAATTCACATATGTGAGAAGCTTAGTTTTCTCTTCTGTAAAATAAAGACATTAACACCTTTACTACTTGCACAATGCTGCCATAAAGAAATGACTTTGCAAGTCAACAACAATAAGTATTTGGGAAATTTGGAGTACCCTGCAAAGTTGAGTTACTATCGTATAAAAATCCTTCAAGGATTTCAAGGGCCAGACCAGGTCCAACCTCCTCTAGGTCCAATCATGTGACTTGCATATCAATAAATGTCAGTGGCTCTCTATCACCAACAAAAGCATATACAAAATCATCTGTTTTGTGTTTAAACACCTTCATAAGCTACCCCCACCTATTTTTCCAGTTTTCTCATACCTATTTCTCCTTCCATATACTCTTTGATCAAGTGACACTAGCCTCTTTGAAGTTCTGTGAATATGGTGGTTTGTCTTGGCTCTGGGAATTTTCTTGGGTTTTCTCCCATGTCTGGAATGCTCTCCCTCCTTGTTTCCACCATACCCCTAGACTCTCTCTCAAAATCTCTCTCTCTCTTTCTCTCTCTCTCTCTCTCTTTCTGTGTGTGTGTGTGTATGTTGGGAGGGGGGACAGCTTCCTTTGATTGGCTGCATATCCTGAATAGGCCAGAAAAGACTACATTTCTAAAACTCGTAAGAGGATTTTTTTTCTCCCTGCAAGTCCCAAATGAAACCCCACCTACAGGAAGTTTTCTCAATACTTCAATTCTAGTACCTTCCCTGTTAATCACTTCCTATTTATCCTCTATATAGCTTGTTCATACATAGTTGTTTTACCTGGTGTCTCTCCCATTATTCAGTAAGCTCCTTGAGAGCAGACTTTTATCTTTCTTTGTATCCCTAGTGCTTAACACCATACCTGGCATACAGAAAGAGCTTAATAAATGCTTATTTAGTGAATGACTCACCTCTTCAAGCTTTCCTTGATCATTTTAATTTAAAAGGTTCTTTCTCTCATTGTATTTCTTTAAAGCACTTTGCTTAGATATTGATTTTCCCCTTACCATATTTTTCTTCCTGTGATATTTGTGTTTCATAGTGCCCCCTAAGATGGCCAACCCCTGAAGACAGGAATCTGGGTAATTTGCATCTCTTTAAGCTATCACTTGGCACAGTGCCTAGCAGATAGTTGTTACTTAATAAATGTTTATTAAGTGACTTAAATGCCCTTCTCTGCCTTCTCTATATATATGAAATTTGCTTATTCTTTAAGATCTAGCTGCAGCCCTACCAGCAAGCCTTCTTGACATTATTGATCTATTCTTTTCTTTGAATTCCTAGGGTAATTCTGAACTGTATTACAAAATCATACAAACTCTGGTATTGATCTCCAATTGCATCAAAACTTTCAGATTTCAGTTTCCTCAAGAAAATGAACTTGGTCTGCCTTAAGATTAGAAAGGAAAAAAAAATACTTACTCTATGTCAGGCACAGCCAAATGGTAGAGATATGAATGCACAGAAAGAAGATAGTGCTTGCCCTCAAGAAGCTTATCTTCTAATAAGGGCAGGTAATATATATTGGAGAGTGGTGGACAGGCAGAAGAGCTTTGGCATTATAGACTTATTGATATTGTTCTCAGAGCTGGAGGAAGTAATCAGGGTTTAGAGAAAGGATATTAATATATTAACTTACACATTCAGATATGAATAAAAGGAAGAAAGTAGGAAGAAACCTGCTGCAGCCTGCATGTTTGGATCATTTTTCAGTTCTAGGAAACACATTTTTAAAATCTTATTTTATTTTCTTTTCATGTTGAATTTCCTTTTTCCCACTCTCCCTCCCTCCTTCATTAAGAAAGCAGGAAATATGATATCCATTATACACTTGAAATAATGTAAAACATTTCCACATTAAACATGTTCCCAAAAAAGCAAAAGAGAAAGACAGAGAGAGAAAGAGAGAAAATATGCTTCAATATGGACTCTGAGTCCATTAGTTCTTTATCTGGAGGTATATACAATCTTTCACCTTGAGTCCTTTGGAATTTTCTTGGATCATTGTATTTTTCCCTTTTTTTAAAATATATTTTCATTTATTTTGTTAAATATTTCCCAATTACATGCAAAATTTTAACACTTATCTTTTAAAAATTTTGAGTTCTGAATTTTCTCTTTCCTCTCCTTCCTGCCTTCCTGAGAAGGTAAGCTATTTGATATTGATTACACAGGTGATGGCTTACAAAACATATTTCTGTATTAGCTATGTTGCAAAAGACAAAAAAGAGAAAGTAATGAATTTTTTCAAAAAAGTATGCTTCAATCACCATTCAGAGTTTATCAGTTCTCTCTGTCTCTCTGTCTCTCTCTCTCTCGGTGGATAAGATGTTTCATCCTTGGACTTTGGAATTGTCTTGATCAGAGTAGCTAAGTATTTCACAGATGATCATCCTTACTATACTTCCTATTACTGTGTACAATGTTCTCCTGGTTCTGCTGACTTAGTGACTTTGCATTAGTTCATATAATCCTCCACAGGTTTTCCTAAAACTATCCTACTCATAATTTCTTATAGCACAATAATATTACATCACAATCATGTATCACAACTTGTTCAGCCAGTTCCCATTTAATGGGCTTCTCCTCAATTTCTAATTCTTTGCCACCACTGAAATAGCTGCTTTAAATATTTTTGTACATCCTTTTCCCTTTTCTTTGATCTCTTTGAGATACAAATGGCTCTTTGGGCATAGTTCTAAATGGTCCTTCAGAATTGTTGGACTAGTTCACAACTCCATCAACCGTGCCTTAGAGCTTTAAAGTTTTCCACATCCTTTCCAGCATTTATCATTTTCCTTTTCTATCATGTTAGTCAATCTGATAGGTGTGAGGTGGTATGTGAGAACTGGTTTAATTTGCATTGGATAGTTGTTTCTGTTAGAGTAGTTTCCACAATTGGTCAGCCTTATGATGGAATCCTAATAAAGCTGCCCCCAGTCCCAATATTCTAACTTCATTACAGCCCCTACCTACCTAGCCCCCTTCATATATATATCTCCCTGCTCACTGGAACAACAGGTATGTCCCTGTGATGAGAACCCAGCTCCTGCCTCTGCCTAGTCACAACCCCCAGAACCATTCCTACAGAAATAGGTGTGTTCTTGTATTCAATCACAATCATATCATCCATTTAGCCCACGTCAGGACCACAATACCTAACTATCTGTCTTAACCAGACAGGACCACAATAGCTAGCCAGTTGGAGGGCAGAATGACCAGAATGTTTAACCATCCAACCATAGATGGGACCCCTCCTCCATTACCTAATCTCTTAACAAACTCCTCCTGCCCTTTCAATGCCAATCATATTCCCATATTCTATGTAAATTTTGATTACATAATCAGCATCTTTACCCTATAAAAATCCGTCTTGCTTTCTCTGAAGTTGCTGGCCCTCTTCATGAGAGCCATCAATCTCAATAAATGCCTCTACTTGGATGAGAGGTGGTCTGACTCTTAATTCTTTGAGATGGTTCCACCACAATGCATCATGAAGCCTCAACACTTACATTATTTCTGTTACTGTGTACCTTGTTCTGGTTAAGTCTGGGCATCACTTTTTTTTTTTTCATATTAAACTTGTAGTTTTATTCAGGTTTGATTTTTAACATATGTGTCAGGGAGAAAACCGCAAGGAAGGGTAGGGCCTATGGGTTCTAAGGGCCCTCCTAAATGCCTGAGGAGAATAGAGCCCCTCCCCACTCCTGTCCCTTCTCCCACTAAAGAGATTTGGGGAAAAACACAGGCAGATGGGGTGGAGGTGCGGTCTGGTCCCATGTTGGAGCAGGGAGTGGTGCTAGGTGAGGTATAGGGAACCAGGGGGCCAGATAGGATAGGTAGGGAGAAGCGGCAGAGGATTTTTGTCAGAAACCAGAATCCACAGCTTTCTGCTTCCAGATGGAATAATAATAATAATAATAATAATAATAATAATAATAATAATAAAACAACTAAATCTCAAGGAACCCCCATCTCCTCTCCCCTACCAAGGCTGTAGTGTGAGGTGGGGGAGAGAAGGGGTCAGTTTTACCAAGATCCTGCTCCCATCTTGTCCAAGGGGTTGGAGGAGATAGGGCTGAACTTTTTAAAAGGGTGGAGGTAGGGGGAGCTCCCCGCATTGAGAGAACAAAAAAACAAAATAAAACATCAAATAAAAGTAGGCGTCCAGCCAGGGTGGGGTCAAAGCCTGACCAGGCTGGGGAGGAGAGGGAAGACCTCTTCAGTCGCAGATCCCTGCTGCTGCTGCAGCCATCACCACCCTGGATGCCAGTTACTTTGCCTTGGCCTTGATTGCAACAGCTTCTTCTTCTGTCATGTCTGACAGCACCGTTACCAGGATTTCTTCTCCACAATCATACTTCTTCTGCTCAATCTCCTTGCCAAGGTTACCCTCAGATAAACGAAGGTCCTCCCTTAACTCCCCACCTATCCCGAAGCAGTGACAGGTAGTCATTCTGAATCCCAATCAACTTGGCATGGCCATGCTTTCCAGTCTTGGAGGTGGACATCTCAACTATCTTACAGGGCCGGCCTTTGAGCACCATAAAGCCATCTCGAAGTCCAGGTTGTCTGCCATTTTGAGAGACTTCTATTCCAACGACCGGACCCCCGTCCACCCGCCACAAGCTCAACTGCTACCGCCAAGCCTACTGTCGCCTCCGCTGCCGCTGCTACCACCGCTGTTCCTGCCATTGCGGCTGTGCACCGGACCTAATGTGCAGGTGCTGGTTCCCCACTGACCAACCAAGCAGCGGTCTTGGGCATCACGTTTTTAAAGAACATTGGTAAACTGGAGGATTTCATGAGGAGGGCCACTATGATGATGAGAGATCTCAACTTAATGTAATATGAAAATTTATTGCAATCTCTGCTGAAATTTTTCCTAAAGAAGATTTAAAATGTCATAGCATGACACCTTGCTTTAAGTGTTTGAAGGATTGTCATGTGGGAAAAAGAATCTTCTTTGGTCTTTTTGGTTTCAGATGGAAAATTAAAAATATATATATATATAGCTGCAAAGAAGCAAATTTGAACTTACATTAAACAATGACTTCCTAACATTAATTATTTAAAAAACAAATTAGGGTCACCATGCTACAACTAGGCATAAAAGAAGGGCTTGAGAACAGAGAATAATCTAAGACTGAATTAAAAAGCAAAATATAGTGTCTTGAGTCAGGAACCACATTTGAATGATAATGATAATAAGATCTGTAGAAGGCAAACCAATATGATTTAAAGAAATAACATAATAACAGTCATTGAAAGAAATGAGGTGGCAACATTCTAGGTCATAACTCACTATGATGGCCTTCTTTGTGTTTAAAACACATGATTTCTTTAAAACAAGTTTTGCGATTAACATCATTGTATTCACTTTGTTTTATTTTCTTTTACATAACTTTATACTGATATATTTTGGTTTTACATCACCTGCATTTCATACTGCATCACTTCCTTTAACAAAAAATATGAAAATGAGTATGAAAAAAATCACCTAAACTACTCAATGTATGAGAAATCTGATATCATCCTGACCTGTGGAACTTTCTCAGATCACCTAGCATGGAAGCACCTGTAATGGGGCCTGCATGGGCATGCCCGGATTGCCCAACATGGAAGCACCACATAAGTGGGAGTAACCTCCTTCAACTGACTATGTAGCCTGAATCAGCCAGACAAGGATCCATCTTTAATTCTGGCGAGATTAAGACAATCTCTTTCTTTTAATGCTGCTTCCTACTATGTTCAGAGAGCAAAGTTCACAGGAGGGGTACCATGCACTGTAATAGTGAGAAGAGAAGTCTTAGATCCAAGAAATTGGTCTGAAGGTTTTTTCTTTCATTTCTCTTCTTTTCTTTTTGTCTTTCTCATGTCCAGACAATGGCAATAATCTCCAGTAGACCTGGATTTCAAGCTATAGGAAACTTGAAGCCAGGATTCCAGGTAGAAGAGTATAGCCAGTCTGTGCATGACAAGGAAGTCTGGAGTAAACCGAGGCACCTGAAACATAAATAAGAGGTGGCTTTAGTACTTGGAAATGAGACTGTGCTGTATGGGAAATGGACTAATATATAAAGCTAATCCTTTCCCCTTCCCAGGGACTGAGATAGATTAGGAGAAGAGGGTTATGATTCCTAAGAATTGGAAGAGTAAGAGTAAGCATTTCTTTTTACAATTATATCTTTGAAGTACATATATCTTTAAAAAGCTAATCTATTAGTGATTAAGTGGAACTTGTTTTCTGGGGCCACCCTTACACTTGAAGTAGTGCAATCAGTAGGAGGTAGAGCCATCTGCAGAGAGTCTAGACTCAGACCAGAGGAGACCAGTTCATTAGAAAGTGAGTCTTTTGCAGGTCTGAACCCAATCCAGACCATCTTTGTGGGTTCAGAGCTGAGTGACCCCTTAGTGGAATGGGAGTAAGTGCAATACCTCATGCTCTTGAATCCAGTAGCAGTTAGAATTGTTAGAATCTAGATATAGGTTTAGATTAGATATAACTGTAAGTGCAGATTTAGATAGAGATGATCTGGATATATTAACAGGTACAGATTAGATACAGAAATATGCAGTGGAACTATAATTCTGTCCAGTGCTCAAGTCCAGTGAGGGAGATTATATATATTTTCTGAAAAATCAGTTTAGCTAAATTCCACAAAGTGCATCACCAGAGTATTGAGTACAAACTGATGATGGGGGTGGGAGGCAGGGAATTGTGCAATCCATGAAATACTTGAGTAACATATGGTGGAATCACATGAGTGGAAACCATATTTTGAATTACTGGTATAAGATATATTCTTATTCTTATCACCAAAGATGGTTTAGGGGGAGATAAAGGCCACCAAAATATAAAATAATGACAATTTAAAATTCCTGGCTTAGTGTCTATAATACATTTGCCAAATATATGTACAACAGAAAATATCTTGAACAATGGGAATCAAATGCACCTTTTTTTGCAAATTACTTTGCTTTTTGGAGAATGACTGCTGTCATTCATAATAGCACATAAAAATTTCTAATTTCAGAGCTATCTAAATAGTGTCACTGTTAGATAAATTGTGATGTTTGATTGATAACCAGCAACTGAGCATCACATCAAACAGAATGATGTTCTTGCATCCATTTTCATTCCATTCAATCCTGTGCATGTTTTGAATTTTTTAACAATACTGGGTGTATTCATCATTGTCCTGCATACAAGAAACTTTCATTCTGTGGGTATTAAAGCATATGGAAACAGCAGTGAAACAGGTTATCATGATAACAAAATTAATTTAGCAATTTTCACGCAAGAAGCACAATTCCAGATATTTTATCACTGGAGGTTTTACAGCCTTCAAACTTGCCAAAATGGATTCATGGAAAAACACTTAGATGTGAAATATAGTGACATCTTTAGTATATTTGAGGTTACTTGGTCCTGAATAATGATGGAAAAATTAAAGAACAGGCTGGACCTTTTCCTGGGAGGAAAGAAAGCTTTGGGGTGTGGAACAAACAAGGGAGCAGGAGACTGACCGCAGTGTTCACCCTTCATGCTCTGTCCACCCTCCCCCATCACAACTTATTAGCTGTGCAAATTTGAGCTAGTCACTTAACCTTTATGAGCCTCCAATTTTCATTTGGAAAATAGTGGTTATTAATATTTACAAATGAAGTAGTGTGACATGATAAATAAGTAACTGGCCTTGGAATCACAAAAACCTGTATTCAAATCCCACCTTTAACACACGGGGCTCTGTGATTACAGGCAAGTAATATAACCTCTTGAAGCCCCAGGGAACTTTCTAAACTTATGATTCACAGAGCAGGTGCCAGTCAACATTGGCGGATAGAGTGTCATTACCCAGAGTTTGTATCAATGTAATTAATATTGATGAAACCATGGTCCAAAAAACAAATAATAGATCTACTGACAAAAAACTATCCTACTGACTTAACAGAATTGCTATGAAGAAAATGCTTTTTTGAACTATAAAATGTGATATGAACAGAATTGTCATTATTAGTACTAATATTAAAATCTTGAAAGTTGGTGGATGATGCAGGAAGTAATAACCCTATTTTATAGATGTGGAAACTGAGACCCAAAGGTTAGATTGTCTTAGTGATAGTTTTTGTAGCTAAATGAAATATACTTTCTGTAGGAACAGATTATAACCCAACATATATATTCATATGACATCCTTGCTCATTTCGTCCTATAAATCTTGAACATTGACTGGTGCAATGTACTGAAAAACTTCTTTTAGGTCTTTTAAGTTTGTATAGAGAAAGGCATGTTGGACAGTAGTGATTTATAGAATATTCTCCATTGTTCTTTTGGTTGACTGTCATGATTCATGATTTGTAGTCTGATATTATTACTGAAAGACTATTGACATAAAAATGGTTTTGAGTATTTGTGTATGTGTGGGTATGTTGGAGACCTGATTGGAAAAAATCAATCAACTAGTCAATAAGCATTAACTAAACACCCATTATATACCAGTCATGGTGCAAGTTTCTGGAGAGCCACATACAAAAGTGAGATAGTCCTTGCCTTCAAAGAGCTTACATTCTCTTGTAATTGAATGAATGGATGAATGAGTGAGTGAATGATGAATGAAAAAGCATTTATTACATGATTATCATGTGAAAATTCATGGTACCAAGCACTGTAGATACAGAAAAGCAAGACAGTCTCAACTTCTTCTGTGTGTGTATAAATATAGATTATTTAGACATATTTATCCATAGATACATATATGTATGTATACACATTTATAAACATACATGCACACAAACACATGTGCACACACATTCATAATATACACAAACACATGTGCACACACATTCATAATATAGATGTCAGTTACACAGGATGATTGTGATGGGCAGCCAATACAGCAGGAGGAAGTTACTCTTCTTCAGTAAAGAATTGAACCAATAGAGGATTATTAGAGTTAATCTAATTTAGAACTAGAAATAAATTTGAATTTATTTTGGGGGACTTCCATGAGAATTCTTCTCCATGTAGGTCTCAATTTACTGACTGAGGCTTTGAGATACATGTTTTTGATATTCCACTGGGGACAAGGATGAAATTTTGCCCATTGGATGGTCAGCCTACAGAAAACATCTACAAGTGTGTGTGTGTGTGTGTGTGTGTGTGTGTGTGTATAATATATATTTAACTAAGAACTAATAGTAGATTTGAAGTAGCAGACAGTGCTAGACTCAGAGTAAGTTAGATCTTGGTTCATGTCTCACCTCAAACCCTTGCCAGTCATGTTATGCTGGACAAATTACTTTATGTCATTGTTCCTCAGTTTCCTTACTTGTAAAATGAAAGAAAATTTTATGGTTTCAAAACTCCCTTCCATCTGTAAGTCCATGATCCTATTTCTATATTTCTATTATACTATATTATATTATATACTATTATATTATATACTAGTATACAAACAAATGATGTAGTAATTAGAAACCATGCTTTTCTGTTGATTAAAATTAATCTAATGCTCTTTCTTCTTAGTAATTCTGTTAAAAGTTAGCTAGGTGGCTTAGTGGATAGAGTGCTGAGGCTAAAGTCAGGAAGACTCACATTCCTGAGTTCAAATCTAATCTCAGACACTTACTACTCTGTGTAATCCTGGGTAAATCACTTAACCCTGTTTGCCTCAGTTACTAATATGTAAAATGAGCTGGAGAAGGAAATGGGAAACCACTACAGTATCTTTGGCAAAGAAACCTCAAACAGGGTCATGAAGAGTTGGACACAACTGAAACAACTGAGCAACACTGAAGGTATTTGAAAATAATGAAAGTACATGTCTTCATAAAGAAATAGCCAGTAACTATTTTAAAATATGTCCTTCATATATTTAAGCAAAGTTTTACTAAATCAGAACATTTTCACCATCATTATTTCCAATTTGTGAGGTTTGACTGTATTCACTCAGAAATTCTGAGATAAAAAGGGCTCCAGCCATAAAACCATAATAGTGGAAGAAAATTTATTAATCAATGAATGGTCATGTCTTAGTAAGAAGCGTAAAAGGAATGCTAGACCATTCATCATTGTTTCCTCAGATTAGTAATCAAGTGCAGGAAAAAAAAAATGCTCTTTATGAGGTGGATTTCCTTGAAGAATTGTGATTGACTGTGACCTTTAATGAAACTTTAATTTTTGTCCCCTAAATCATGGCAAATCATGATATAGGGGAAAAAAACAAACCTATTTGTTCTTTGAACTCTATTCCCTCTCTGGTTTCAGCCCCTGTGATTGATATGGGTTTTAAGTAATAGGAAATAATCCTTTGTGTAAGCAAATTAAAGTAAAAAATGGGGGAGGAGAGCTCTTGGACTGCATAAGCAAGCATTGGCTTGGTAGTCCACATGTAGAACAGTATGAGACTGGAATTTAAATAGTAAGGCTGGGCAGAACAGCAAAATCATGTGATCCCAGGGTTGGTTAGCAAGATTGTGTCCAGAACAGGCAAAATGTTGGTCAATTTAAATAAATATTTTCATATACAAAATATTGCAAGAGAATCCAAAGACAAAAATGATAGTCCTTTCCCTCTAGGAAACTTTTTTCCTCCCAGGAGAATATCTACAAGTTAGTTAATATCATATATATATATATATGATATTATATATGTATATATGATATATATATGATATATATGTATATATGATATATATGATATATATATATATATATATATATATATATATATATATATATATATAAAACAGATAAATTTAAGAGATGGCACTAATAACTTATTGACTGAAGTTATCTAAAAAGTGATTGTAGAAGGTAGTACCTGAGCTCCTTCCAAGTTGAGAATTTCAAGGTAAATAGATGAGAAAGGGAGTGCTGGCATGAGGACTATCTTGTGCAAATGCCCAGAGGTAGGAAATGCATTGTTATATATGATTGTAATGTTAATGGAATATGAAGATCTTCCTCATCCATTAATAGGCCTATGTGACCACATGTGTCCCCTTTTCCCTTGGATCATGAACCATGTTTCCAGATCTAAAGGTACACAGTTATTTGAATCATAGTTGTGATATATCCTGAGTAACAGAGAGCCCATTGGGCGAGGAACTTGCCTAAGGAGCAGCTTGCTTATGGGGTTGTAATGGCAAGCAAAGAAGTAGTTAACACCTTTTTTTCAGCTGGTTAAATAACACCTTGTTTCAGTTCATGATTGTATCAAGTATTAAGATCCAGAATTCGTGAATCCCACAACTTGTGAACCCTAGAACCTGTGAACTCCTGTTACTGATGATGCAACGGGAAGGGGAGGAGCTAATAACCATATATAAGGAGAGGCCCAGGCTGGAGAGAGCAGAACTGAGAAGTGAGCTCTTGTGGTAGAAGAGGTGAAAACTTGTGGTGTCCTGTCACTCTATGTTTGTCTGTTCTGCCTGTATTGATGTTTATTGGTGATATTTTGTACAGAAGCCTTGGGACCTTACTGGAAGCCCTAAAAGAAGATTTTCTGGTTGTCTGTTTACAGAAGACTTGGAAGATGATCTGTCCTGTGACTGTACTGATGATTTGTATTGAGTTCTCAAACCTTGTTTGTGGGTCTGTGTTGATTTCTATGTTGATGATTTGTGTTGAGGTCTCAGACCTTGTTGGTAGGTCTGTGTTGATTTTACAGGAAGATAGTGAATTGATGATGGTGCCAGCAATGTGAATGAATGTTGTTTTGGCTCTGTTAAGCTTTGTCTTCCCAGAAATGAAAATTGTGAAGGACTTGAGGTGGACTGGACGCTATGAGCTTCTATATGGAATGGGAACTGGAGGAACTGGATGAAGAGCTGGAGAAGGAGATGAGAGCTTTCTGCATTTGAATCCAGGTGACAGCTGGATAGATTCAGGCAGGAGCTGAGTTCATAGAAAAGGAACAATGGAATCCAAGAGCCAGCCTCAAGTCCAGATGAAAAGACCTTTCTTTGAGTATTTAATGCAAACTGAGAAGATCATGATTTACTGTGGCCTAGAGGTGGGAAGACTTTGTACTCTGTATCCTGTACTTCTTCAGGATGATTGAATTAAGGATGATTGGAAACTAATCTCCAATTAAGAAGAAAGAAGACTCTTTGATCGAGAAATTAACACTACTTGACCTCTGACCTCGGAATGGAGAACTTTGACCTTTGTACTTTGTGTCCATTAAGGAGGCAAGCCTCCTTAAGGATGATTGAATTAAGGACTTACTAAATTATTGAGTTACTAAAGGATTGTACTTTGTTTAAAACTATGTGCCCACTTTGGTAAAAACTATGTGGCCGCTTTAGTGATAAGTTATGTTATAACATTGTGAATGTTGTACTTTGATTATTGTGAAGGTTTTGCCTTAAATTACTGCTGAATAAATAGAGAGTTCATTATACTATGTGATAAGAACCTTGAAGGTGTTCACAGCAGCAGTCCTCTGGAAAACTGCTTCTACTTGGCTTTACAGAGGGAAGCTTGCTTGCAGGAAGGCTTTCACACCTTTTTGTACTAAACTAATTAGGCACTGAGTCATGAGGGTTGTGATACCTTCCGACTCTGAGCCTATTAGTTGAAAACTATATGTATTGGGAAATTGGTATTTTGTTTTGGAGGCTTGCTCATTAGAAGGACCTTTTGATTTCCTGGACAGGACTCTGAGTAGCAGTTTGTTAGGACACCCCCTGACTACTCAGATGTCGGTACTCTCCTGGTCTGGTGGTGTATGTAGGTGGTTGTATTATTTTGTTCAGACAGCCCTTTCTGTTGGTTTCTTTCTTATATGTCTGTTAATTAAAGTAAGATCATTGTCCCCTTTAAAGCTTTCTTTCCTTTAGAAGAACAGATCAAAGAACCTGTGCTAACAGCTCACCCTGTGTGCTAGTGTGATTACTATTGCAATGGTGAAGAAAAATCAGGCTGATTTTACTGTAATGGATGGTGAAAAAGAGAGAATGAACATAAATAAAACTGGAAAGATAGGATCCAGATTTTGAAGAGTTTCAAATTCTAGTCTTAATGGTTTGTGTTTTATACTAGAGATAATAGAGAATCATTAAGAAAATATTGAGTATGAAGATGATATGGTTAAATCCATGTTTTAGAGATATTAATTTAGCAGCAGTGTAGAGAATATGTTGGAGAGGAGAGACACTAGGCAGGAGCATGTATTAAGTGGCTATGGCAATAATCCCTATTAAGGGAGATGATTTCAAGAAGCAGCATACAGGCTGCATCACAGGAGACATGAGGATGCATGCAAGAGATGTTCCCACTGCCCCATTCCCTGCTAAGACACCATCTGGAATACTATGTTCACTTGTGGGCATCATATTTTAGGAAGAATATTGACAAGTTAGAGCTCATCTAAGGAGTGAGGAGAAGGAAGCATGGTGTGACTTATGAAGAAAAGTTAAAGGAATAGGAGATGTTTAGTTTGGAGGTCAGATGTTTGTGGGAGAAAAGGGTGGTATATTATGATATACATCTTTTACCTATGTGACTGAGTATGATAAGAAAGAAAAAAACAGTGTAGTGTAAGGGATAGAGAGTAACCCTTGGAGATTTGAACCTGGGTTTGCATTCTACCTCTGACAAATATTCAAATCTACTAACTCTAGGAAAGTCTCTTGACCTCACTGCTGCTAGGAAATTATTAAAGATGATAAACTTAAGAAAATTACTAATCTTGGGGTAGCTAGGTATTACAGTGGATAGAGTCCTGGAGTCAAGAAGACCTGACTTAAAATCCAGTCTCAGACATTTACTAATTGTGTGACCCTGGGCAAGTCTCTTAATCCCCATTGCCTAAAAAAAGAAAATCCTAATCTTCATTGGTAGGATGGGTCCTGCTCATTAATAAATCTGACATCTAAACAAAAATGTATACATACAATCAACAAGGAAGAGGGTGTAATGCCATGCACCAGCAGATTCCCAAAGGAATGCTACTGTGAACAGCCTTTAGAGTTCAGATTACAAAATATAGTGAACACTCTGTTTATTCCATTACAAATCAAGACAAACATTCAAAACATTATAATATTCACAACAT
>CM053587.1:273787200-273805908 GCA_028646515.1 Pseudochirops corinnae
ATTTGGAATGGAAATCATCAAAGATAGTTTCAAAAATGTAAGTGCAAAGAAAGGATGCCTCCTTTCTTTACTATTATTTGGTGTAGCTCTAGAAATGCCAAAATCAGCCCTAGTTGCAAATAATAGACCAGCTAGTGGGGGCATCATACTTTAGTGGCTAACATGCTGGTATTGATATAAGGAATCTTAAGGTGGAAATCTATTCCTGCCACTTATTGTATGACTATGTTCAAATAACTTGGCATCTCTCAGCTTGTCACTTTGTTTATGAGTTAATGATAACACAAATAATTTCCTCAAATTGTGTGTGTGTGTGTGTGTGTGTGTGTGTAGCATTTGGCAAACCTTAGAGTGCTATATAAATGCTAGCTGCTGCTATCATTATTTTAGAAAAATGCACAGAATCACAAAAGAAACTAATTTAGACAAATATTGACTTCTGTAAAGTGAGAGGTTACAAAATGACATTTCTATATAGCAATAACAAAATCTAGGAGAAATAGCAGGAAGGAAAATCTCATTCAAAATTTCTATGGTAGGCATAACGCAATGAAAAGTCAGTAATACCCACTGATGCACACACACACACACACACACACACACACACACACACACACACACGAAAATCACTATTTAAAGAAATATAGAATACATTAATTAGATAACCATTGATCATACTTGAGTTATAGCAACACAATGCAAATAGTAGTTACACTTATATTAATGTATAGTTTTAGTGTGATACTAATCAAATTACCATGTGGTTACTTTATAGAGCTAGAAAAAATAACAAAATTAATTCAGAGAAGCATAACATCCAGAATCTCAAGCAAGACAATGAAAAAAAATTATTAATGAACAGGCAACAGCCCTTGAGACCTGAAATTATACTATAATGCAGTAATCATCAAAAACTAGTTGGTGCTGCTTAAAAACTGAAGAACTGAACAGTGGAAAAGACTGATAAAGAAAAAAATCAATCTCAATAAAACTCATTATGCTCAATATGTTCCAAAACATATTCTACTTGGGGGAAAAATACCCTCTGTATCTGATAAAAAACTGAGCCAGCAACTTTAGAAGGATATACCACAATTTTTTAAATCAATTCTCAATTTAAATATTTTATAGGAAAAATATGAATGTGGATTTTGTTAACATATGAGCCTCTAAATCTGAGGTAGGTACTGATGTTAGCAGGAGGTACTCTACTAGGTATAGGGAAAAAGAGAATGTTCTACTTTGAAATTCACTTTGGTGTTGGGGACCTGTTACTGGAAGATGAGAAAGATTGTTCACCAGAAAGCTTCTGCAAATCCAGATGTTAAGAGGGAACTATTGGACAAAGAAGAAGTCACAAGCAGAGTTTATTTGGCACAGATATGGACAAAGGAAGCTTAAAACTACACAAGGACTTTCGGGATATCCTGTAATATTTGAAAACTGATCAGCATCCTGGCTATTGATGTTGCACATATATTATCTCATTTAATCTCCTTCTACTCCATCACTGTAATATTTTAATGGATCTTTGATTTGATCAAAGTGGGTATAGTGGCCAGTGAGCCAGGTCACAACACATCTCTCCTCATCTATCCTGTGCTATACATTTGGGGGACAGAAAGTGGAATAAGACTGCATGTAGAATTTGATTGGTATATTGAACTTCATGCAAGAAAAACTCATCTACCAACGTAGGTTGGCACTTGTAATAGTAATGACATTTGAAGATCCCTTTATATGGTCAACCTGAGAGGTATTTAGCACCTAGTTTCAAATTAAGCCTCTGTTAAAGAAGCAGAAGGTATGACTCCCTGTTGCTGAAGTAACAGGAAGGGGCTGAACAGGGAGGAGCTATATTGTTTTTAAGGAAGAGCACAAGCTTGACAGTCAGAACTTCTTGGGATAAGCATCATGGAGGCAGGGCAACTGGATGAAGATGCTGGACTGAAGACTGAACTGAGAATTGAGAAGAACTGAGAAGAGAATGCCAAATTCAAACTTGTGGTGGCATAACTTTTGCTTCGATCTTTCTTCTGGGAACTTCTGCTGAAGAGCTTCCAAGAACCAGCCAAAACTTCTGCTGAAGACTTCTGAGGGCCAGCCTGGAGCTGCCAAAGGAAGCATGAATGTGGTATAAGTACTTTGTTTGTGGTTTTGTTAAGGCTTTATTTCCCAGGAATAGAGACTGTGAAGATTTAAGGTGGACTGGACACTGTGAGCTTCAGTGTGGAACAGGAACTGCATGGAGAGCTGGACAAGGAGTTGGGAGCTGTCTGCCTTTGAATCCAAGTGACAGTCTGGTGAATTCAGGTAGGAGCTGGGACCATGGAAGGGGAACTAGGGACTCTGAGAGGCTACCTCAGGTCAAAATGAAAAAATCTCTCCATGGACACTGAGTAGTGACTGATAAAATTACAATTTACTTGTGACTGAGGGGTGGATGGCCTGTGTTATTTTCCACTACCCCTTAAGAGAGTACTGAGTAGTGACTGATATTGTAACTTAATTGCACCCCCTGGGTGGAGAACTTTGACTATTGTACTTTGTATCCCTTAAGGAGGCCTTGCCTCCTTAAAGATGAGTGAGTTAAGGATTAAGGAGACTTTCCTCCTTAAGACTAATTGAATTAAGGACTTAACTGAATGATTTATTGTCTAAATGAATGCACCTTGTTTAAAAGAGAATGATTGAGTTACTAAATGATTGTACTTTGGTGAAAACTATGTGACCACTTTGGTGAAAACTATATGGCCATTTTAATGATAAGTTGTTCAGTTGTGACATGTCGAATGCTGTATTTTGATTTTCTGTGGTAAGTTTTAACATTGTGAATGCTATACCTTGACTTTCTATGAATGTTTTGCTTTGATTTGTTATTGAATAGAGTTTGCTATACTATGTAATCAGAACCTTGAAATCTGTTCACAGCAGCAGTCCTCTGGAAGCTCTTGTGTGGCTTTACATCACTTCCTTTCCAAGTTCTAGTCCAAGAGTTACTTCAAGAAGTAGTTAAGCAGCATGCCCAGGGTCACACAGACAGTAAGTAACAGAGGTAGCATTTGAACCCGGGTTTTTCTGAATTTGATGGCATAACTCTGTACACTCACAACCTACAACAATATAATGTGAAATTAAAATCACAAGTAAATAAGAACAAAAAAAATGGTTGATCTTTAGTGAGGATAAATATCTTTACCTTTTCTGAAAGTTAGATGTTCTATTTTACTATTAAAATAACAAATCAGATAAGCATATGGGAAAATGCTCTAAATCACTATTAATTAGAGAAATGCAAATCAAAACAACTTTGAGGTACCACATCTCACTAGTCAGATTGGCTAAGATAACAAACCAGGAAAATGACAAATGCTGGAGAGGATGTGGAAAAATGGGAACACTAATGCATTGTTGGTGGATTTGTGAACTGATACAACCATTCTGGAGAGCAATCTGGAACTATGCCCAAAGGGCTCTAAATAATTGCATACCCTTTGACCCAGAAATACCATTTTTGGGGTTGTATCCCAAAGAGATCATAGAAGTGGGAAAAGGTCCCATATGTACAAAAATATTTATTGCAGCTCTCTTTGTGGTGTCAAAAAAACTGGAAATATAGGGGATGCCCATCGATTGGGGAATGGCTGAACAAGATATGGTATATGAATGTAATGGAATACTATTGTGCTATAAGAAATGGGGATGAGATGGACTTCATAATTACCTGGAGAGGCTTATACAAACTGATGCTAAGTGAGAAGAGCAGAACCAGGAAAAATTTGTACACAATCACAGACACATCGTATGTGTGATGACCAACCTTGATAAACTGGACTCTTCTCAGCAACGCATAGCTATAAGACAACTCTACAAGTCTCAGGATGGAAGGAGATATCTACATTCAGAGAAAGATCTAGAAAGACTAGAGTTTAAATGGAGACTGAAGCAATCTATATACTACCATTCTTTTTCATGTTTGGTTTTGTTTCTTTTTTTCCCATTGTTCACTCATTGGTTACAACCTTTCCATACAACCAGACTATTGTACAATGTGAAGATATTTGCAGATCCTATACATGATTGCATGCCACCATGGGGAGGAGGGAAGGGAAGAAAATTTGAAACTCAAGGGATTATGGAACTGAATCTTGTAAACTAAAAGTAAATAAACAAGTCAATAAAAAAAATAACAAATCAGACTGCTAGATGGTACATTGGATAGAGCACTAGGCCTAGATTCAAGAAGACTTGAATTCTAATCTGGCCTCAGATGCTTACTAGGTGACCTTAGGCAAGTCACTTAACCCTGTTGCCTCAGTTTCCACATCGCTAAAATGAGTATCTTTGACAAGAAAACCCCAGATGGAATCATGAAGAGTTGGATATGACTGAAATGACTAAAAAAAAAAAACAAGAAAAATAACAAAAAACAAATTTGAAAATGTCAACAAAAGGAATTGTATATGAAACTTTGAACTTCTTCTAAATAGCTTGTTTTACTTAAAATAGCAGCACTCTAGATTGAACACAATTTACCTTATTTCTTTCACAACTTTTTTTTCCTTTTTCCTTTACCATCTTTGTCATATTCTTTGTTTAGCTAAGCCCAACATGAGATTATAATTACCATTTATGGAACAAAGAATTAGTCCCATGTTTTATTGCTTCTGAATGAAGTGGGGAAGAGAGGAGGGGGGCAGAGAAAGGGAAGAGAGAAGATAGGAAGAGAAGAAAAAGGAGTGGAGGGGATATTAGGGAAAGGAGGTCTTTATGGGCCATAAGGCTTTTGCAGTCATCTTAGAACAAGGAATTCTGACAGGATGTCATTAAACAATAAGAAATAATATGAGGAATTCAGAGAAATGTGGGAAGATTTATAGAAATTGATATGAAGTCAAACCACCAGAAATTAGAACAATCTGAATGAAATGAATTCTAGGTAATAATTTTTTAAAATGAAAGTCTTAGAGAAGAGGTCATGAAACATGCCTCATTCCTCGCAGCAAGGTGGTAGAGGACTATGAGGACAGACTTGTATATAAGGACATATAAAGTTTCTGCATTTGATACTTCTACTAATTGTCATTCTATTTTACTTTATTATTTTTTAGTTCTTTATTCTCTACATCCACTCCTTCCACATTATTACAATCTGGAGGGGGTATGGACAAGGAATAAGCAAGTTACAAAGATAAATAAGGATCAATAAAACATTTTCATTCATAGAAAAATAGAAGGAACAATAAGCCAGAGAAGTGAGAAATAATCTAAGTGTACCTAAGCCTTTTGTTTCATGTGAAAGCCTTGGATACAAAGGTTATGTATTTGGCACTTTAAGGTTAAGATAGGATGTGAGTTCAAATCCAACCTCAGACCTTAGGCATGCCACGTAACTAACCACTTTCTTAGTTTCCTCAACTGTAAAATGAGAATAATAAGAACACCTACTTCCCACGACTGTTGTGAAGAGCCATAAGATAATATTTATAAAGTACAATAATGTCTGACACAGAGTAGGTGCTAACTAATTGCTTGTTTCCTTTCTCCTGTGAAGCAGATAGTGTAAGTATAGTTCTCATTTTATAGATGAGGAAATAGTAACTCAGAGATGATGTGACTTACCAATTGTCCTATCTTTGCAAGTTCCCAGCTGGCAGATTATTGTTACTGATATAATTATTAAATTTTTTATTTGACTTCGATGTACCCCATCATTCCATAGCCTAAGCATGACCAGGAAGCTCTCCTTGACCGTTTGTATTTCTTTTCTTCTAGAATTCGAAGATAAAGCAATGGTGGCTTTACAATAAGAATATATATTTTTATTCATTTTCCTTAAAGGTCATAGATTTAGAGCTGGAAGGAAACTGATGAAGAAGCAAAGGCCAAGAATAACTAAGCAACTTGCCCAGGATCATATTGGGAAGGATGGAAGATGCCAGGATCCAAACCCATATCCTCTGCCTGGGAGGATATGGGGTCTCTACTGTTCTTTCCACTGTAAACTTCTGCCTGCCTAACTTTCACTACTTACCTTCTTTTCAAGAGGGTGATAGTATTTAGCCTTTTTCATCCCAGTAGTCTGTTAACCACTTCTCAGGAAGGATTTGGATTTTACCCCTCAAAAGGATAGAAATCCCTTTGGCAAGAGAATAATAGGTAACATCATAACCTAACATCATAGGTAAGCTGGGTCTGGTCAATCACTTTCTTGACCAAGATCAAGTACTGTTTTCCTACACTCGTCCTCTTGGTTCCAATTTCCTCTTCCTGGCAAAGCTGAGGATCTCTTTCCAGTTGGATTCTCTCTGACTTGATATAGTGGAAGGTGCATGGATGAGAAGTCAGAAGACTTGCATTTTACTCCTAGCTGTATTATAGACTAATTATAAAACCTAGGACAAATCACTCAGCTGCTCCAAGCCTCATAAATCATGTTGGACATGGTTTTAACCCTTGAAATATATACATTTGTCCATATGAGAGACGTACCTTGAGGATTAAAGTTTTAGAATCCTTGTACCTTACAACTGGTCAGTTACCAGGCCTTCCTTCAGCAGTTCACCTTCCATTTCTTTGGTATATACTTACTTATGAACATGCTACCCCAACGTTTCCTCCCCCCGCCTACAACAGAATGTAAACTCCTTGAGAAAGCAGGAAAGAAGCCAGCATTTATAAAGCACCTACTCTGTGCCTAACACTATGCTAAGTGCTTAACAATTATTGTCTCATTTGATCCTTGCAACAAGTCTGGGAGGTAGGTGCTATTACTATTTATCCCTGCTTTACAATGGAAGAAACTGAGGCAGATGCTAATTAAGTGACTTTCCCAGGATCACTCAGTGACGAAGTGTCTGAAGCTAGATTTAAATTCACTTTCCTGATTTATTGTTTTTATTCAATAGTCCCAGTGCTTAGTATACTGCCTAGAATAAGTGCTTGTTGATTTAATGGAGGAAACTTTGGAACATATTAGTTTAAGCCAAAGATGCTGTTGCATAAATTAGGAACCTTTCACATGGTCAGTCATATTTATACCACGAAATAATTCACATTAAAATAAAACGATTGCATTTGTATCTAGGGATTCTCGGGAATAAAAGACTTTGCCAAGCATTACCTCATTTGATCCTCCCAACAACTCTATGAGTAGGAGGAGTACAAATGATTATATCTATTTAAGGAATCAGAAAATTGAAGATCAAAGTATCTCTGTGATGTCCCTAAAATTTAAATTGGCAGAGTTTAGACTTGAGGATATCTCCTGACTCCAGGTCTTATGCTTTTTCTGCTACACCAACATGTCTTTTAAAGGGAGAGATTACTAATAGCTGAGTATAATAAAGGACTAGCTATTTATCTTCAAGTCTAAATGAATCATAGAACACTAGTGCTAGAAGGGACCGTAGAGAACAGATGAAAATATGAAGGATAGAGTGGTCAGTTGATTTGCCCAAAATTATGCAACAAGGTAGTAAAGTGTCTGATTCCACAAATAATTACTATGTCCTTTTTCATTCGAAGATTGTGTTACAGATTGGCTACAACGCAATGCCGATCTCCAATCATAGAATCTAGAATTGGGAAGGGAATTCAGAGGCCATTAATTCTACTAAAACAGACACAATAATCTCCACTGTGTCATTGTTAATGAGCGGTCATCCTTTCTCTCCTAGGAGATTTCCAATGAAGGAGAACCCACTTTTGAATATGTTATCCCATTCTAGTTTTGGATAACTCCATTTGAAAATTTTCCCCTTAAATTGAAGTATAAATCTACTTATCTGAGAGTTTCACCACTGCTCCTTGCTCTGACCTCTGAGGTCAAGCAAAGTAAGTTCAGTCTCTCTTTCCCATGATGTCCATTCAAATGCTTGAAGTCAGCAAGCATGCAGCCCTAGATTCTCCTCTTCTTCAAGCTAAAACTCAAGGTTTTAAAAAACTGATTCTTATATAGAATCACCTCTATTCTTAATATCCTACTTACCTTCCTTTGGACATAAGTTTGGTTCTTTCTTGCCTTAAAAGGAACACAACATTACACACACACACACACACACACACACACACACACACACACACATTCACATACCTCAATACTATCAGCTATCTTGTTTATTCTGTCTGTAACACTATATCTTTTGTACCTATAAAAATTTAATTCATTCAATAAATATTTTTAATGGCTTAATATGTGTCAGGACACTGCATGCATACTGCAGTTAATATAGCACTGTGTCTGAAGTCAGGATGACCTGAGTTTAAATCCCACCTCAAAATTTGCTAGCTGTGTGACCCTAGGCAAGTCACTTAACTCTGTTTGCCTCAGTTTCCTCATATGTAAAAAGAGCTGAAGAAAGAAATGATAAACCACTCCAGCATCTTTGCCAACAACCCCCCACATGAAGTCACAAAGAATCAGACACAACTGAAATGAATGAACAACAACAAGCACAAATACTTCCTGTCAGATACAATGAAGGTACTAGAGGTATGACAAATTAAAAAAAAATAATAGTGGCTGACACTGAATAGCTTACTTTCTAACTTCTTGGAAAATAGTTTGTAAATAGCCAATATTTTTAGCTAAAATATACAAAGCAGTTTATATTCATTATCTCATTTGAGCCTCATTAAAAAATGTGAAGTAGGTAATGGAATAATTAATACTCATTGAACAGATAGAAGAATGGAGGTCCAGAAGTCTTCAGTTTCTTTCTAAAGAATACACACCTATTCAGTTGCAGAACCAGGATTTGATGCTAGATTTCCTAATATAGGGGGAAGCAGGGTGGTGCAGTGGATGGAGCGCTAGGCCAAGAAGATCTGAGTTCTAATACATCCAAACATACGTATGAGCTATGTGGCCCTGGGCAAGTCACTTAACCCTGTTTGCCTTAGTTCTTCATCTATAAAGTGAACTGCAAAAGGAAATGGCAAACTACTCTAGTATCTTTGTCAAGAAAACCCCAAATGAGTTCACTAAGAGTTGTATATGACTGATACAACTGAACAATAACAGCTATTCCTAATATATATTTACCATTATACCTCTGTTGAATCCAATTGAAACAATTGTTTTATGCAATAAAGCACTGTGAGCATATGTATTTAATGCAACATAGGATGCAATGATATAGAGCTGAGCAATATCTTAGAGATCATCTGGTCTAATCTCTTCATTTTACTGAGAGGAAATGGAGATCTAGAAACAGGAAATGATCTGATCAAAGTCAAATGGGTAGTCAGTAGCAAAAGTAGGATTTGAACCCAGATCACCTCACTCCAAATTCACTGCACCATGCTCAGCGTGTATGCTATTTCTTCACATCAACATCCATTCCCCTAAGAGTATTTGCCGCAAACAACAAGAACCAGAAAAATTCCTTCAGGTACTCTCTTAGCATAGACAATCAGTCAAACCACACTTAGCATTCTGAGAATGGACCCTCACAGCCATGATCAATAGTAATAAGCATCATAAATGTCAACATGCTGAAGGCCTCTCCTTCCAGGAATAGCACAAACAGGGACTGTTGTGTTCCATAAATGGTAATTACATTCTCATGTTGTGTTTAGCTAAATAAAGAATGTGGCAAAGATGCTGGAGGAAAAAAAATGAAATATATAAAAAAGATATATTGTGTTCAACTTAAAGCAGTTATTTTAAATACAGTCTATAACAGAAGTTCTGAGTTTCATATGCTATCCTACTTTCTCTTTGTATAATAAAATATTCATATTTGCTATTTTAATAACAGAATAAAAATATAACCTTAAAAAAAGTTAAATGTATTGACAGAATCTCACCAAAGACCAACTTCTTTGGGTGTTAATTTATAGCAATTTTGAATTTACATTATATGCTGTTGTATGTTCAGACTGTTGAAAGATTAGACATGGATAGAGAGGTAGCATTAAAGTAAAGAAGACCTCTGTTCAAGGTCCCCCTCTGCATGGGGAAATTTTTTAACCCCTCAGTGCTTTGGGCAACTCTCAGATTATAATTTGAAAAGAAAGTGCCAGCCTGTACTAGTTAAGGGAGTTTCCTGACCAGGACTTCTTTCCACCAATTAAATCCTACAGCCAGGCTCTCTGTACTGCTTCCTGTCCCTGGCCCTATCCCTATGTTAGTTACAGTAAAAAAGATGAACATAGCAGAGGCATAAAATTAATAGTCAGCCTGTGTGTGCCATTGGAGCCCTTGTAATTTCAAGAAAATATGACGAACATCCCCAGCATACAGAGTTAAGCCTCCTGGACTTATAGCAGTACATGAATAAGTGTTGCACAGGATGGACAGGCAGAGATGGGTTGTAGGCTGGCTCATTCTCAGCTGTATCCACTTTGATCAAATTACAGATTCATTGAAATACTGGAGTAAGGTAATAGCAAGAGATTAAATGAGATGATATATGTGTAGCATCAGTAGCCAACACTAGTCAGTTTTCAAAGTCCTATTTTGTATGGTGTCCCAAAACTCTTAGTGCAGTTTTAAGCTGGAATAGCTCTTGAATAGCCTAAAATTGCATGAAGACTTATGGGATATCTTGTAAATTAGGAGGGGCAACATTTTGTGATGGAAATCTGATATGGAGCTAGGAACAACTGGGTTCAAGTCTTACTTCTGACACATATTGGCAACCTTCCAAGAAAATGTGTAGCAGAGAAGGCACCAGCCTGTATTGGCTAAGGGAGTTCCTCACTAGAAGCTCCTTACACTAGTGAAATCACAGGATCAACTCTTACTTTTAATATCTGTAAATAACTATGCAACCATTAAGGTGCTATGCCAAAGACAGCTATATAAAGACTATGGAACCAGGAATCAAGTGTCCTGAGTGCCAGTTCCCCCTTGTCTCTTACTAGCTCTGGGACATTTAGCAAGGTATGGCACTTTGCCACCCTAATAGCCTCATCTCAGAGGTTTGATTTCAGTAAAATTTAAGGTAATATGTGAAAATTTATTTTTTTTTTAATAACACACACACACACACATATATATAAAATCTTTTTTTAACATATGATTTTAGAACTTTAAATTCCAGATTCTTTCCCTTTCTCTCTTGTCACCCACCCCCACTGGAAAGACAAGAAATTCAATACAAGCCATACATGTGTAGTTACACAGAACATCTCCACAATGGACATATTGTGAAAGACTGACTATATTTCCCTCCTTCCTATCCCACCCCCCACTTGTTCTATTCTCTACTTTGTCCCTGTCCCTTTACAAAAGTGTGTGCTTCTAACTACCTTTCCCCCCAATATGCCCCCCCCCATCATCCCCCTTCTCATCCCCTTCCCCCCTACTCTCCTGTGTAGCAAGATACCCATTTTAGAGTGTATGTCATTCCCTCCCTAAGCCAAATTCAACGTAAGGTTGACCCATTCCCTTTTTGCCTTCCTGTTTTTCCCCTCCATTGTAAGTTATCCCTTGCCTCTTCTATATTAAATTATTAACCCCATTCTGTCTCTCCCTGTCTCCTCTCATTCTATATCTCTCCCACCTCTCAATTTCACCTTTTAAAATATCATCCCTTCCTATTCATTTGATCCTGTGCCCTCTGTCTATGTATGCATATATACACACACACATATGTATTCCTATGCGTATATACTCTTCTATATATACATATATATGTATACATATATATACACATTTATATTCCTTCATCTATCCTCATACTGAGAAAAGTTTCATAATTTACAATTCTCATTTTTCAATGTTAGCATGTAAATAGTTTGACTTTGATAAGTTCTTTATCAGTTCTTTTCCATGTTTAACTTCTCATGCTTCTTGTGTTTGAATGTCAAATTTTATATTCAGTTTTGGTTTTTTCCTCAAGAATGTTTGAAAGTCCTCCACCTCATTGAATGACCATATTTTCCCCTGAAACATTATACTGAGTTTTGCTGGGTAGGTGATTCTTGCTTTTAATCGTAGCTCCCTTGACCTCTGGAATATCATATTCCAGGCCCTTTGATCTCCTGATGTAGAAGCTACTAGATACTGGGTTATCCTGATTGTGTTTCTACAGTATTCAAATAGTTTCTTCTTGCCTGCTTTGTAATATTTTCTCCTTAATCTTGGAACTCCAGAACCTGGCTATAACATTCCTAGCAGTTTTCTTTTTGAGATCTTTTTCAAGAGGTGATCAGTGAATTCTTTCAAGTTCTATTTTGCCCTCTGGTTCTAAAATATGTGGGCAATTTTCCTTGAGAATTTCTTGAAGAATGCTTTCTAGGTTATTTTTTTGATCATGTGTTATGGGAATCTGAAGATCTTCCCTGCCTCTAGGCCCTTTGCTAAAGTGGCTACGTGACTCTGAGAACCTTCCCTGATTTGAAAGTATACTCTGCCCCCTAATAGGCTGAATGTGGTCATGTGGAGCCTGTAGCGGGAGGCTTGTTCTTCAGGAATGCCTGTGCCTTGTTGCTTTGTGATTGAGCAGTGGGTCAAGAGGGCTGTGACATTATCTGAGGGAGGAGAAGGCTATATATACACCCTGATGTGAGATTTAGCTTTGGGGCTCACTTTGAGAAGAGTTGTGTGATTTGGCCAGATGAGACTCTGGGAAGCCGTCAAGCCCCACAGCTTTGAAAAACCCAGATATTGGTGCTTTCCTCTCTGGTAACTGAATAGGTATGGATGTAATGGTCAGATGCTGGAAGCCCATCTGATGATCTGTTTCTTTGTTTGCTTGTAACTTGTGTCTGTAACTTGTGTTTGCATTCTCTGAAGTTCAGGGTGCTGACTTTTTCCCCCTGAACTAGGTAAATGATATTTGTTTGATTAATTAAAGTAAGATTGTTAACCCATTTTGAGTTGCTTTCCTTTAGAAAAGCAGATCTAAGAATCTGTGCTAGTAGCCATCCTGGGTATACTAGGGTGCTTGCTGATACATCATGGCTTGCAGGTGGTCCAATAATTTTTAAATTGTCTGTCTTGGATCTATTTTCCAGTTCAGTGGTTTTTTCAATGAGATATTTCACATTGTCTTCTATTTTTTCATTTTTTTGGATCTGTTTAATAGTATCCTGATTTCCCATAAAGTCATTTGCTTCCATTTGCTCCATTCTAATTCTGAAGGAATTATTCTCTTCAGTGAGCTTTTGAGATTCTTTTTCCATCTGGCAAATTCAACTTTTTAAGGCATTCTTCTCCTCATTGGCTTTTTGGGCCTCTTTTGCCATTTGAATTAGTCTATTTTTTTAAGGTGTTATTTTCTTCAGTCAGGATGTTGACTCTCTTTTCATGATTTTCTTGCATCATTCTCATTTCTCTCCCCAATTTTTCCTCCACTTCTCTTATTTGGTTTTCAAAATCCTTCTTAAGCTCCTCTATGGCTAGTAACCAGTCTACATTTTTCTTGGAAGCTTTTGGTGTGGGAGTTCTGACTGTGTTGTCCTCCTCCCATTCCATGCTTTGATACTTTTTGTCCCCTAAAATGGAATCTAAAATTGTATTGTTGAGCTTTCTTTGCTTCCTTTGCCTGCTCATGTTGCCAATTACTTGACTTTTGAGCTCAGTAGAACTCTGCTTTAAGAGGGGAGAGCTCTGTCCAAAATTGCTGGAGCTTTCACAGCTGCTGGAATTATTAGGAGGCCGCCACTGTCTCTGCAGCCCCCTCCAGTTTTGGCTCACTGAAAATGCACCTCAGGACCACCACCCAAGACCACGATCCTGATCCAGGTAGCTCAATGCAAGAGCACTTAGCCTCTGAAGGATTACTTGGCCCCCTGCAATCTATAGGCTGTGAGCTCTGAAGCAGCCACATGGAGGCGGCTGCAAGGCCACTGCTTCAGATTGCTTCTAGCTCTGGAGGCAGTTGGCCAGACCCTCTCCCCCAAATTTAGCCAAGTTCCACTGACCTTTTCCCTTTGTCCTTGGCTCTTATGGATTGGTAATTCTGGAAACCGCCACAGCTGCTGGTGATCCACTCTCTTGAAAGCCACAGCTTCTCCTAGATGGCCTGGGGCTAAAACCTCATGGCTGGGCTCTGCTCCCAGTGCTCTGCAATGAGCCCTTTCTGTCCATCTGCTAGGCTGCCTTAAGTGGGAACCTTGTTTCTCTGTCATTTCATGAGTTCTGGAACTCTAAAATTTGTTTAGAGTCATATTTTATAGATATTTGAGGTGATTATGTGGGGAGCCACAGACTTCTCCTGTTTCCATGCAGCTATCTTGACTCTGCCGAAAATTTCTTTTAAATATCAGTCTTGCATACTTTAAATTTATTTACAAATGAAGGATCTGACTTGGTGTCAAGTTGATATTATTTGACCTCCAAAGTATCATCAAACCCTGATATTCTAAAGCAGCATCATAGGGTCTAAAGAATATTGAATTTGAAATTGGTACTGAGGACTTATTGATGATTGTTAATTACTTTGTTGAATATTTTTAAATGTTTCTTAATCTGCCTAGTACAGAAAGAGATACAACATTGCATTTGTTAATGCTGACATTGCATGTTTCTCTATTAGACTATAAGCTCTATTTTATCCTTTTATCTTCCCTCAGCACTTATGTAAATACTCTGCCTCTAGAAGTCTCTTAAAGTGTCTGTCAAATAGTTATTAAATGATTAATGTATATTTTATTGTGGCGGGGACATCTCCTCTGTTCCAATGGAAAAGTAATTTCAGAGAAAGGATGTATATTTTGCCCCACATGTACAGCTGGTTGATAGAAGAATTGTTAATCGCTACAAGTATTTCAGCTCACTACCTGTAAATCCTCAGAGATAGTTGATGGCACAGGGGATAGACTAGACCTGTAATAAGGAAGACCTGGGTTCAAATCTGGCCTCAGAAACTATCTAGTTTCGTGACCTTGGTCAAGTCACTTAACCTCTGTATTGTCTTTGTTTCCTCCACTGTAAATAACACCTACCTCATAGAGTTGTTGTGAGGATCAAAGTAAGATAATTTTAAAAAACAAAACAAAAGCCACAGTATAAGGTATGGCACATACTTGGAACTGTATAAATGCTTCTTCCCTTCCCCCTACATTTACTGTCCTCAGTCAAAGGCAATCTTTTGCCTAATAATATAAACAATAGTTAAAATGTCTACAGCACTTTAAGACTAACAAAGCACTTTATATCTTATCTCATTGGAGCCCCACAACAACCCTGTGAGTCTGGTGCTATTTTACAGGTGAGGAAACTAAGGCTAAGAGTAGCTAAATGACTAGCCTATGGTCCCACACCTCCTAAGTGTCTGAAGCAGGATTTAAATGCAGGTCTTCCTGACTACAAGACCATCTCTGATAGCTACCTACTTTAAATTTCCTTCTGGGGCTTTGGAGACCTTTCACCATTTGGTACCGCTCCACTTTTCTAGCTTAATTTCATATAATTCACCTCCACACAGTTTTCTTTCCAGTGAAATTAACTCTACTCTTTCCTGAACATGCCGTACCAACTCCATGACTTTGCTAATGTTGGTTGGTCCTTATGCCTGGATTATTTTTTCTCCCTTCTCAATTAGTCTCATGTAAAGAATGGGATGTAAATCCTAATTAAAGGACCACCTGTTCTCTGAATCCTTTTTAATCCCTCCAATTAGTAACAAACTTAGCTCATATCACTTTGCTTTATAATATATCTGATCAAAATCTCCTATTATTCCATCTTTCCCTTTTGTTTATTCCTCCCAAATCCATTTTTCACCCTCACTGTGATCTATAATATTACTCCTCAGTGCTTCACCAGACCATCATCCCAGGTCTGGTGATGCTTTTCTTCTTTCCCAGCTTTAACTCAATAGTGAATCAGTACAAATCTACACTATCTTCTAACCAGAAATCCCTGTTCCTTCATCCTATCACCACTCATTCCTTGCCTAAATCCAATGCTGGATTATTTATACCATTAGCCTCATCTACTCCCACTCAAAAGCTGTGGAATGGAGGTGGAAAAAGCCATGTAATTATGTTGATTGTGTCAACAAAGGTATATGATTGGATCAGAACTGAACCCTCACTGCAGCAAGGTGTTCCTGTCTATTTTCCTAAATTGACTTTCTACTTTATTCTCCATTAGGATTATTCTAGACCTTCTTATCTGTCTTCAAACATCCCTCAGGAGCTCTTTCCCTCATTCTGTAAATTGACATTGTTCTCATACTTTACCCAAAAAATCAAGACGTCTTCATCTCATAGCCCTTTAATATTATCTCCCCCATTTCTTCTTTTCCTTCAGTCTTTCATCAAAAGTTAGGGATTCTTATCAGCAAGGTAAGTCTCTCTACTTATATCTTTGATCCAGTCTCTACCCATCTTTTCCAGCAGACTATACATTTATCATTCTGTCTCTCTTATTCTCATCTTCATTCTCTATTGGTTCTTTCTCAGTGGGGGAGATATACATATATACCTACATATGTATATATTTATGTATGCATGTATATATGGAATAGATACTATAATATATAATATATAAAGAGTATAAATTCTCCCATAAATCTATCATTGTATGTACCCAAAGGTTATTGTATCTGTTATTTGTGTGTGTGTGTTTTTAATGTGAAATGGATACCAATGGAGTATGCAGGCTTCCCATAGATCATCCATCTCTTCCTGATTTTTTTTCCTGATCATTGTATTTTTTTCCCCCTAGACACACATTTCTTTGAGGGTATCCCTTATTTTATTCTTTCTATGTAACTTTTTGATGTAAATATACCATAGTCTGGTATTACCACTTCATGCCTCTCCATTGCCCTTTGGGTGATTTTTAGCTTCAGTTCTTCAGAGACTATGGTGTTACTTGATTCATAGTTATACAGCATCAACAAAGGAATATTGGCTTTAAGGGGGCCAAGTCTTTGTTTCAGAGATAAGCTAGAAGTGAATAGAAACATTTTTTAATTTCCCAAAAACCATCCCATCCCATTATCTTCATGTACTAATTTGGAGGTGAGCTCATTAACCACTTGCAGGGTCTGCCCATGATACACATACAGACAGATAAACAACCAAAGTCTAGACAATAAGTTGTCTTTATCCACTTAATTTTCCCCCTATCTCTTATCTCCATGCCTTCACAAAACCTATTCTCCATGCCTGGAATGCTCTCTTCTTCACCTCTCTCTTTTGCAATTTTTTTTTTCCTTTTGGGAGGTGGTAAAGTAGGGCAATTGGGGTTAAGTGACTTGCCCAAGGTCACATAGCTAGCTTTGTATTAAGTGTCTGAGGCTGTTTGATTAGAGTAAGATTGTTAGCCCATTTTTAGTTGCTTTCCTTCAGAGAAGCAGATCAAAGGACCTGGTTATGCTATGGTATGCTAGGGTGCTTGCTGCTACATCTGGGGGAAAAATTCAAAGTCATCCAGCCTGGGTAGTGAGGAGTTGAGAGTCCATGATATATGACAGTTGGTTGAGGAAATTGGGGATGTTCTCTTGTAGAAGAATAGACTCAGGGAGGACATGATAGCTGTCACTAGTTATTTGAAGGACTGTTATATAAAAGAAGGATTAGGCTTTTTAATCCCTAAGAACAAAAGCAGGAGCAATGTCTAAATGATGGAAAGAGGCAAATTCAGACTTGTCGTGGAGAAAAACTTAATACCAATTAGAGCTATTGAAAATGGAAACAAAATTTTAAAATGGAAGGGGCTATCTTGGGAAGTGTTTTTATTCAGTCATTTTTAGTGTCTACCTCTTTGTGATCCCATTCTGGGTTTTCTTGATAAAAGACTCTGGAGTGGTTTGCCATTTCCTTCTCCAATTCATTTTGCAGATGAATAAACTGAGGAAAACAGGGTTAAATGACTTACCCAGGATCACAAAGCTAATAAGTGTTTGAGGCTAAATTTGAACTCAGGAAGATGAGTCTTCCTAACTCCAGGCCCATCACTCTATATACTGTGCCACCTAGTTGCCTCCAACTATTGCATCAGCCCAGGTAACAGACAATGAAGTAAAGAGGCCCAGAACTACATAATAAGCTTGAACTACAGTAAGTGATGGTTGGAGAGACCCAGTGCAAGGATAAAATTAACAAGACTTACCAAGAAAGTGAAATGTGGGGAGGTAGAAACTAAGTGTAATAAGATGGTGGTGAAGAAAAGATCTGAACCACCAATAGGGCAGATGGGTTGGAACATGTATTCTGAGTTCAAGAGAGTAGAGTGTTGATCACAGTGCTTTTTAAAGACAAGATGAGAGAGTTTAGCTTTAGTCATTAATAAAAACAGGTCCAGCTCCTCTCTTCAAAATTGATTTTTGGAATACCGATCAGGACATCAGAGAAAGGTGTTCACTATTTAATGGCAGTTAGAACCCCCCCCCCCCACACACACACAGACATACATATCTCCCTGTCACAAAGAGTCATCCCAGTCTTTCTGGGAAATGTGATGCCAGACATACTACAAAGCAACCTTTCAGCTATTTTTGACACAGCCCCAAACGCTAATCATTTGCCTGAAATGAGCAGTTGAATTGTTTGAGTTCTGCTTGTCATAAATCAAAGACAGCAAACCTTTTTCCAATTTCTTTTTTTTTAATTTTATTATAGTTTGCATCATTCATTTCCACAAGATTTTGAGTTACATATTTTCTCCCCCTCTTCCCCCTACCCACCGCCCCAAAACAGCCAACCCAGTGTGTCCCCCCTCCCCCAGTCTATTCTCTCCTATGTCACTTCTCAGTAGGGCAGGATGGATCTCCCGACCACAGTGCCTGTGTATCTCAA
>CM053587.1:273806408-273824637 GCA_028646515.1 Pseudochirops corinnae
AGCCTGGCGCCACAGGCTCCACGTGACCACATTCAGCCTATTAGGGAACAGAGTATACTTTCAAATATCCAAGGGTCCTCAAAGTCACGTAGCCACTTCAGCAAAGGGCCTAGGGGCAGGGAAGATCTTTAGATTCCCATAACAACAGTGCAAAGGCGGAAGAAAATGAAAACAGATGTATGCAGGAGAAATTAGAGGTAATCTCAGCAGGAAGGCACAAACAATGAGAGAGACCAAGAAATCCTACATAGAAGGTAGGATCTGAATTGTTATTAGCTAGCATTTATGTTGTACTTTAAGGTTTATAAGGTGCTTCTCAAATATAATTTGATCCCAACAACCCTAGGAAGTAGATGCAATTATTACCTTCATTTTACAGATTTTACAAACTGAGGTAGACAAAAATTGAGTGACTTGCCTAGGGTCAGACTGATTAAGTGTCTAAGGTTGGATTTGAGCCCAGATCTTCCTTAGTTTGGGTGCAACTTTGTATCTGCTCTGTCACCTAGGTTCCTTGAAGAACAGCCAGGGAAGCGATGAAACACAGCCAGTGTAAAAGAGCTAGAATATACTGTGTGAGCAAAGGCAAGGAAGCCAACATTACTAGATTATTTACTACATGGAGAGGGGTTCAATGTGAAAAGACTGAAAAATTAGTAAGGGACTCGGTTGTGGAGGACTTTAAAAGTCAAATAGAGGATTTTATATTTGATCCTATAGGGCAATGATTCTCAACCTGTGGGGTATGACCCCTTTGGGGGTGGAATAACCCTTTCACAGGGGTCACCTAAGACCATTGGAAAACACATATTTCCGATGGTTTTAGGAACTGAGACACCACTCCTCTATCTGTCTTCAGGCAGGTCCACCCACATGCAGATATGCCCACATATGAGTACTAAAGAGTTGCGGCATTAGGAAGGTTGAGAACCACTGCTATACGGAATGGGGAGCTACTGAAGTTTATTGAGTAGAGGGTTATATAGTTGAATCTACACTTTAAGAAGAACTCTTTGGTAGCTGAATGGAGAATGGCCTAGAGTGAGGAGAGACTTCAGGCAAGAAGACAAACCATTAGGTTATTGCAGTTGTCCAGGGTTGAGGTGAAGAGGGATTTGACCAGAGTAGTAATAATGCCAGAGGAGAGAAGGAGGCATGTATGAAAAAATATTGTGAGTGTAGAATTGACAAACCTTGGCAACAGATTGGATATGGTAGAGTTGGAGAGAATGAGGCATTGGGAATGACACCTACATTTGGAGCCAAGATGAGCAATTGAGGCTTAGGCTGGGATCTATTGTTGGCCAATCAATGAGAGTCATAGTGATTTGGGTTTAAGGAATGATCCTTAGAAGAGAAATCTAGCCCATCAACCCCAAAATATCGTGTGAGGTTTCAGAGATCAAAATTTATGTTCCTTTGGGCAGAGCACCTGAATCTAAGGGTATGATTCCCTAGATGGACAGAGGGAGCAGGGGGAAGGAGAGTTGGGAGAGAGAGGAGAGGAGGTTGTTGTTTGTCTTTGGTTCTCAAAGAGGACCATGACATCAAGAAGGTGATGCTGTGAATTACAAGTGAATCTGATTTAAATGAGGGAAAGTGCAAAGTCTCTAGCCTCACTTTCTCCTCTGGAGCCATCTGTATCCAGTCACAGGATATACATCAAGATGATTGGAGAGGGTCCACATAACTGCATCCATGCCTTTATCTACCTCTGGGTTTTCCTCTTAACCAGAATCAATCACAACTGAATCAACAAAATTTCATTCTTGGGAGTTTCACATACATATTGATCAGATTCCTCTCTGGCTAAGGGATTATGAGATCATAGATATGATGTTTATTTTTGAATTTTAATTACATGTTGTTTTCATTTAATAAACATTTATTTTCTCTTCTACCCCCACCATCATTGAAAAGAAAAGAGAAACATATAACAAAAATACAGAGTCAAGTAAAATAAATTCCAGCCCTGGCTGTTTTCACAACATATGTTTATCATTCTACCCTGTCACCACTTTTGAGGAGGTGAGTAGCATGCTTCATCATTATGGTTAATCATAGTGATGATTATAGTTGATCACCACAGTGATCAAAAACAAGTTGTTTGCTTTTACATATTATATAAATTGTTCTATTTCTGCTCATATCACTCTGAATCAGTTTACATGTCTTTCTAGGTTTCTCTGAAACTGTCCCCTTCACTGTTTCTTATGGCACAATAATATGCCATTACATATATACTCCATAATTTGTTAAGCTATTTCCCAACTGATAGACACCCCTTTGTTTCCACTTTTTTTTCACCTCAAGAATTACTATAAATACTTTTATACAAATGGGTCCTTTCATTTTTCCTTGATCTCACTGAAGCTTAGTAGTGGAAATGATGACTCAAATGATATGCACAAGAACAGAAGGCTAATAGAAAGGAGGGCAGATTGAGGGAGTTGGTAGCCAGACGCTAAACACTTTTGAAGATGGTGAGAGTGAAAGGAAAGAAAAAGAGCAGGACAAACAAGGGGAAAATAGACTGGAGGGAAATGCATGGTTAGCGATTATAATTGTGAAGTTTTTATGGTAAATTTGTCTGATAAAGGTCTCATTTCTCAAAGGTATAGAGAATTGAGTCAAATTTGTAAAAATAAGAGCCATTCCCCAACTGATAAATAGTCAAATGACATGAACAGGCAGTTTTTGGACAGAGTAATTAAAGCTATTGATAATCATATGAAAAAAATGCTCTTAATCACTACTGTGTAGAGAATGCAAATTAAAACAAGTCTGAGGTACCACTCCACACCTACAAGATTGAGTAATATCACAGAAAAGAAAAACAACAAACGTTGGAGAGGACGTAGGAAAAATACACTGTCAGTGAAGTTGTGAAAGGATTCATTCATTCTGGAGAGCATTCAGAAACTATGCCCAAAGATCTGTAAAATCATGCTTAATCTTTGACCCAGCAATACCACTACTAGGTCTGTATCTTAAAGAAAGGAAAAACAAAAATATTTTTAGCAACTCTTTTAGTGGTAAGAAAAAATTATAAATTGAGGGAATGCTCATTAATTGGGAAATGGCTAAACAAGTTGTAAATGTATCATTGAAATGGAATAATATTGTATTATAAGAAATGACTAGCAGGATACTATCAAAGAAACCTGGAAAGATCTATATGAACTGAGGCAAAATGAAGTGGGTATAACCAGGAGAACATTGTACGTAGTAACAGCAATGTTGTACAATGATCAACTATGAAATACAGCTATTTTCAGCAATACAGTGATCCAAAAAAAATTCTGAGGGATTTAGGATGAAAGATGTTATCCATCTGCAGAGAAAGAACTGCTGGAGATGCAGATATAAGCATCCTTTTTCAAACTTTCATTTTTTTCATTTTTTTGGTCTGTGTTTTCTGTTACAACAAGATTAATATAGAAAGATGTTTTGCATGATTGCACTTGTATAACCTATATCAAATTGCTTATTTCTCAATGAGGGGGAGAGAGGAGACGGGAAGGGAAAGAATTTGGAACTCAAAATTTATATTAAAAAAGAACATTTAAAATTGTTATAACATGTAATTGGGGGAGAATAAAATATTAAATAATTTTTAAATGGTATGTACAGTTTAGTAATTCTTATGGCATTGTTCCAAGTTAATTCTCAGAATGAGTGGGCCAATTCAAAATCCCAGCAACAGTGCAGTGATGTGACTGTTTTTCCTGAAGGCACTTAAAAACTTGTCATTTTCCTTTATTTTTTGGCAATTATTTTTGCCAATCTGATTGGTGTGAGGTAAAACTTAAAGCTTGATCCCCCCACTGTCTGTGGCCTGAAAGCCCCAGAAGCAGCCACTTCTGCTGCCTCCCTGGGACTGGGGATGAACCTTGCTCCTCTCTCACCCAGGTCCAACTGACCTTTCCTACTGAACTTCTAAGTTGTCTTTGGCATCTGTGGATTGAGAAGTCTGGAAACTGCCACTGATGCCAGTGATTCAGTCCCCTGAGGCTTGTTCTGGCTGATGATGCCAATACAGCCCATGCTGGACTGCACTCTTCTCTCAGACTGGTGCAACAGACCTTTCCTGTCCACTTTCCAGGGTTTTTTGGGCTAGAAATTTGTTTTACTCTGCCATTTTGTGGGTTCTGCTGCTCTAAAATTTGTTTAGAGTCATTTTTACAGGTATTTGGAGGGGTTTGGGGTAGAACTCAAGCAAGTATCTGCTTTTACTTTGTCATATTGGCTCTGCCCTCCTAATCTGTTCCTTTTAAACATGGTATAGATACAGCACCAAGCCTGGAGTCAGAAAGACTTAAGTTCAAATCTGGACTCACACCCTAACTAGCTGTGTGACTCTAGGCAAGTCACTTAACCCTATTTGCTTCAGTTTCCTCATCTATAACATAAGTTTGAGAAGGAAACATTAAACTACTCTAGTATATTTGCCAAGAAAACCCCAAATAATGTCCTAAAGAATTGGATATGACTAAACAACAGTTCTTTCATGGTTTCATTCTAGTCAATCAAGTAATCAACTAGCATTTATTAAGTGTATCCTATATGTCTCATCCTTTCAAGTTGTGGTAATACCAAAACATATTTACTTCCATTCTCTGCTATTTGGCTCAATTTATTTCTCTCTCTTTTTTAATTTTTTTTTGGGGGGAGGCAATTGGGGTTAAGTGACTTGCCCAAGGTTGCATGGCTAGTTTTTGTGTTAAGTGTCTGAGGCCACATTTGAACTCAGGTCTTCCTGACTCCAAGGCTGGTGCTGTATTCACCGCACCACCTAGCCACTTCAGCTCAATTTATTTCTCATCTATACACCCTATGTTTGCATATATTTATTTTTCTGTCATTATCTCTTGCTATTGTTCTTTCTGCCTTAACTGCTGCTCTACCATCTGTATATTTTCCCTTTGCCCCTTCTCTTTTCTTTTTCAAATTTATTTATTTATTTACTCTTAGTTTACAACATTCAGTTCCACAAACTTTTGAGGTACAAAGTTCCTCCCCCTCTCTCTCTCCTCAACCCTCCCCCCGCCATGGTGGCATGCAAACCAATATAGGTTCTACAAATACCTTCATATTAAACAATAGTCAAGTTGTAAAGAATCGTTATAACCCATGGAATGAATAATGAGAACAAAGGAACAAAATAAAACAAAAAAAGAGAGAGTGAGAGCTTACTTCAATCTGCATCCAGATTCTGTAATTCTTTCTCTGAGGTTGATAGCCCTTTTTATCACAAGTCTTTTGAAGTTGTTTTACAGCATTGCATTACTGAGAGGAGCCCCTTCTATCAAAGTTAGTCATCACAGGTACAATGTGTCTATATCCTGGTTCTGCTCCTCTTACTCAGCATCAGTTTATATAAGTCTCTTTAGGTTATTAAGTCCATCTACTCCTTATTTTTTTATAGCAAAATGTCATTCTATTGCATTCATATATCACAACTTGTTTAGCTGTTCCCCAATTGATGAACATCCCCTTGATTTCCAATTCTTTGCCATCACAAAGAGAGATGCTACAAATATTTTTGTACATACAGGTCCTCCTCCCACTTGTATGATCTCTTTGGGATACAGTCCTAGAAGGGTTGCTGGGTCAAAGGGTGTACACATTTTTATAGCCCTTTGGGTATAGTTCCAAAGTGCTCTCCAGAATGGTTGGATCAGTTCACAACTCCACCAACAAGGCATTAGTGTTCCAATTTTCCCATATCTTCTCCACCATTTATCATTTTCTTGTTTTGTTGTGTTTGCCAATCTGTCCGATAAGATGAGATACCTCAGAGTTGTTTTGATTTACAATTCTCTAATCAGTGGTGATTTAGAGCATTTTTTCATATGCTTATAGATCTTTAATTTCTTCCTCTGAAAACTGCCCATTCATATCCTTTGACAATTTACCAATTGGGGAAGGAATTGTATTCTTATAGATTTGATTAAGTTCTCTGTATATTTTAGAAATGTCTCTTTATCAGAGACACTGGTTATAAAAGGTTTTTTTTTTTTACCCCCAGTTTTCCACTTACCTCCTAATCTTGATTACATTGTCTTTGTGCAAAAACTTTTCAACTTAATGTAATCAAAATTATTTATTTTGCATTTCTAATGCTCACTATCTCTTGTTTGGTCATAAATATATCCCTTCTCCATAAATCTGACAAGAAGACCATTCTTTTGCTCTCCCAGATTGCTAACAGTATCAGTCTTTATATCTAGATTGTGAACCCATTTAGACTTTATTTTCATATATGGTGTAAGATATTGGTCTATGCCTAGTTTAATCCATACTATTTTCTAGTTTTCCCAGCAGTTTTTGTCAAATAGTGGGTTCTTATACCAGAAACTAGAGTCTTTGGGTTTATCAAACAGCAGATTACTATAGTCATTGACTATTGTGTCTTATGTACCTAACCCATTCCACTGATTCACTACTCTATTCCTCAGTTGGTACCAAGTAGTTTTGATGACTGCTGCTTTATAATACAGTTTAAAATCTGGTATGGCTAGGCCACATTCACTAGCATTTCTTTTCATTAATATCCTTAATATTCTGGACCTTTTGTTCTTCCAGATGAAATTTGTTATTATTTTTTTCAACCTCTATGAAATAATTTTTTGGTAGATAGATTGGTATGGCACTAAACAGATAAATTAACTTAGGTAAAATTGTTATTTTTATTATATTAGCTCTCCCTAACCATGAGCAACTGATGTTTCTCCAATTATTTAGATCTGACTTTATTTCTGTGAAAAGTGTTTTGTAATTGTGTTCATATAGTTTCTGGGTTTGTTTTGGCAGGTAGACTCCCAAATATTTTATAACGTCTACAGTAACTTTAAATGGAATTTCTCTTTCTATTTCTTGCTGTTGGGCTCCATTAGAAATATACAGGAATGCCAAGGATTTATGTGGGTTTATTTTATAGTCTGCAACTTTGCTAAATTTATTTATTATCACAAGTAGTTTTTAACTTGATTCTCTAGGATTCTCTAAGTATATCATCATATCCTCTGCAAAGACTGATAACTTAGTCTCTTCTCTGCCTAATTTGATTCCTTTGATTTCTTTTTCTTCTCTTATTGCTACAGCTAACATTTCTAGTACCAAATTGAATAAAAGGGGTGATAGTGGACATCCTTGTTTCACCCCAATATTATTGGAAATACTTCTAGCTTATCCCCATTACACATTATACTTGCTGATGGTTTTAGACAGATGCTACTTTATTTTAAGGAAGACTTCATTTATTCTTATTCTTTCAAGTGTTTTTAATAGGAATGGTGTTATATTTTGTCAAAAGCATTTTCTGAATCTATTGAGATAATCATATGGTTTCTGCTAGTTTTGTTGTTGATGTGATCAATTATACTGATAGTTTTCCTAATATTGAACAATCCTTGCATTCCTGGAATCAATCCTACATGATCAAAGTGTATTTTTCTTGTGATAAGTTGCTGTATTTTTCATTTTATTTAAAATTTTTGCATCTATATTCATGAGGGGAATTGGTCTATAATTTTCTTTCTCTTTTTTGGCTCTTCCTGATTTAGGTATCAGTATCATATTTGTATTATAAAAAGAATTTGATCATACTCCTTCTTCTCCAATTTTCCTAAATAATCTATATAGTATTGGAATTAATTGTTTCTAAATATTTGATAGAATTTGCTTATAAATACTTTTGTCCCTGAAAGTTTTTTTTCCTAGGGAGTTCATTGATGGTTTGTTCAATTTCTTTTTCTGAGATGCTTAAGTTTTTTTTTAACTTCCTCTTCAGTAATCTGGGCAATTTACATTTTTGTAAATATTCATCCATTTCACTGATTGCCAAATTACTAACTGTGTCTTCCCCTCCATCCTATTCCCTCCCCACTTATGATTTTATTTCTCCCTTCTCCTTTCCCCTCCTGAAGAGTTTTCCTTTTGACCACCACATTCTCAATATTCTCAAAATTCAGGTAGGTGATTTTTAAACTTCTAGGCTGTGGGCTGATAGCCCCAGGAGTAGTTATTGCTACTGCCAAAGGCCCTGTGCTTGTCTCTTAGCTAGCTCCAATAGATCTCTGTCCTATAATGAAAGGTGTGGGACTTGCCCCTGCAGGAGATGAGTCAGATCCCTTGGGCTTGCTCAGGCCCTACTCTGGTTGGGTCTGTGCTGGTGCAGTCCCTGCACTCCATGTGCAGCACTCTGCCTTGCCCCTGCCTGGTGCAACAAATTCTACGTATCTGTGCTTTCCTGGCCTAGAAATCTGCCACACTCCATCTCCCAATGGCTTCTGTCATTCTAAAAAACCATTCAGATTCACTTTTTAGAGGTTATTGGAGGAATTCTTGGGCAAGTTCAGATGAGTTCCTGCTTTCACTCCACCATGGCTCTGCTCTCTCCCCTTCTCTTTTCAGTTTCAAACGTCTAAAATGAGATGAGCTCATTTTCAAGTAAGTTTATTGTACCTTTGCTCTTTAGTTGCAAAGTGTCCTTGGCCAAGAATCCATGATTCCAGTATCTTTTGTCATAGTGCCGAGACTTAGATTCAGTTTTCTGACACCATCTTATTAACCAGCTGTCCATTTCCCACATCCTACTTTCTTTTCTAAGAGGCTCACCTTCAGTGACTAAGAGTAATGAATGCAACCACCTTCCAAGTCCTTAACTTTTATGCCCAGGTTTTTATTATCCCTAAAGATTCTTTCTGATTTCCTTTTAAGTATCATGTACTCCCAAGTGGATCACTGCTGGCATATATTTAGTCCTCAGGTTATATCCAGAATGCGTGTTCGAGGAGAAAATCAGCTTCCTGAATATTCATGCCACATTAGCAAATGACTATTTCAGTACCTCTCAGGAGAGGTTCACCAGGACACTTTTAATAACATACTCCCTTATCTCAATGACATCTGCGAATCCTCCTTATCCTTCCATGGAATACTGAAAGCTCCTTTGTTTCCATTCACTCTTGACTCCTGTGTGGGAATCATTTCATTCCTATTATATTTCTCCAATTGTTCAAGTGGCTTTCTCACACCATCCCTTCTCTTTCACCTTCTTCAGCCTTCTAGCCCTATTGAAATATGTGTATCTTTTTATATAATTTTATTTATTTTTCTCTTAGAGCATTTTTGCATCTTCTCTGATATGCTAAAGAGCAATTAAGTTTTTTATTTTTTTTCCCAGTCCTTTTAACTTTACCATTTAGCAAGAAATTTCTTTTTGTAGTCAGTGTATATATCTTTGGTGGTTGTCCCTGGGGGAAAAAAAGCACAAAGGTGGCAATATTGGTATGAATCAATAGAACAGGTCCCTCACCTTCTATATCCACTGAAAATATATGCTATTGGTATTTCCCTGGTTATTCCCACTGCTAATGGCTCTGGAAAACAACCTGGGTGTCTGTTGGTCGCACCTGTTCACAGCCGATTTTGGCTCAGGAGCCTCAATTTTTATACTTCTTACTATTTCATAATCCATAATTAGCTTATTCCTGCCAATATTTATTTGCCTTTAGTGCAAGTAGCAGCTTCAATAAGGTGGGCCAAAATTCAGTTCCCTCCTTCTCATGTTTTCTCTTTTGTCCCACCTGACTTTTCTATCAGACAGAGACTGGTAGTACTACATTAGGAAACAAGATCCCAATTTTTGTGAACTTAGCTCATTCTTGCCCTTGCACTACATACAATGTCTTAAATGAAATTGTGATACTTGAAGCATGAACTTGAATTCCAGATCAGGCACAAAGTAAACTAAGCATGTGTTCACTGCAGTGATCATCTTTGGAAGCAAAGGGGAAATCATAGAATCATAGTATTCCAATGTCAGAATGAACCTCAGAGGTCATCTATTCCAACATGTAACTGAACAAAGATTTTTTTTTTTTTTGGTATAAAACTCTCTGATGATTACCTAGCTTTTACTTGAAAAGCTCTACCCATTACCTGTCAAGGTGTCCCATTTAATTTTTGGAATGCTGGGATTTTACTTTATGTTGAGGTGTGAGAGGTTTTCTGGCTTGTCCTTGGTAACATTTCCAATTAGTGTCTGAGGCAGGATCTAAATTCAGATATCCTGACTTCGAAGACCAGCATTTTTTCTGCTACACCACACTGTCTCCCTAAACTTACTTTAATGTACGGGGCAATGTGATACTTAAAAATATGCAAGATGTGGTCATTTAGACTTTGTATGAAGGCCTACAATGAGGAAGGACTCAATATTTCCCATGGGAGCCTATTTGTATTTTGAATAGCTGTTATAAAGTTTGTTTGTGTTCCTGATATGTAACCTACAGTTAATCTGTCTCTGAAGCTTTGATTCATTGCCCTTTGTTCTGTCATTTTGGGCCAAGCAGACCAAGTTTAATTCCTCTTCTATAGCTCCATTCGCTAATTGAATGAAGAAGGATTGAGATAAGCTTCTCAGAAACTGCAATTTAGAAAAGCGTTGCAAAGAAAACCTTGAAAAGTTACTCCAAAAATATCCATTTCTAGATTAGACAGATACTCACAGAAAGAGGATAAATTTAACTAGATTACAATAAGGTTCCTTGATGAGATCAGAGTAGGCTAGTGTTCTTTTCATCCTTGCTGCATTTCAGGCACCATGTTTTAGGAGGACATTAATAAACTGGAGAGGTGGGCTTAACTCCAGCCTTAAGTCCCTGCCATGAAGATGGAATGTTTGTTTAACCTGGAAAAGAGAAGACTTAGCACTAGTGAAGGGTTATTCTCTTTAAGGATTTAAAGGGCTGTCATAAGGTGTATTGTTAATGTATTTTTACTTAATGGGAAGATCTTTTCCCTCCATTAACAGGCCCATGTGACCTGCTTGAGTCACATGGAAGCCTGAGTCACATGACTCTGTGATGGGAGGAGCTTGCTGAAATGGGTGAAGCAGGAAGAGTGAGCAGGAAGAGGGGAGCAGAACCCAGAAGAAGTTGCTCAGAGCTGGAAGTAAGAGAAGTTAGAGTGGAGGGAGAGGACACAGGCAAGCAGACAACTATTGTGAGTGTTTGTTTGTGGAAAGGTCCAAGCAGGGGGAAGGCTTTGGGATGGTGTTGCTCCCTGCAGTGATAAACTGTATTAAGTTCTTCGTTGCTATGATGGAGTAGGTTTTTTGGTATTGGGATTTGGCTTTCTGATGTTTGAATAAATGTCTTGCTTCTGTCTTCTATATGAAGAGACTGTTATATTTTGAGATTCAGAACTACATCATATTCATAGTTGCCATCAGTGCTGTGAATATTACCTTGGCAATACATGGGGGAATTTAATTTGTTCTACCTTGCCCCAAAGGGCAGAACCAGAAGAAATAAGTGGAAATTACAAAGAAAACATCTGACACTAGATATATAAAAAAAAAAATCTTAACAAACCTAGGTATTCAAAAGTGAAATAGGCTGGCTAAGGAAGTGGTGGGTTCATGGCCACTGAAAATAATCAAGGGAACTCTGTGTGTTTCACTACTTGTTATGTTTGCTTAAACAGGCCCTTATTGAGGTATTCGTGTATACTAAATGACCTATGAGTACCTTTCTTCATCTAAGATTCTTCAACAATCCAAGTGTCAGATCTCAAAGAACACCATGTCTTTTATCAGATTCTTGTCCAAGAAGAGAAGAGGATTTCTCGGTGAGAAAGCTGTGACTAGTGACAGATAATTTTTTTTTTTAATTTTGAAAGAAACCTTAATATAAGTAGAGGAAGGAGAATATTCAAGAGTTTTCAGCTTGTTTTACAATTGCTTTTTCTCTATTTTATCTTTAACGTCAAAGGGGTTTCACTATTTTTCTATAACTGACTTATTTGTTGACCATATCACAAATTATTCATCTACTAATTTTTGTGTTTAAAATAGTTTGTAGTTCCTAAATGAATAGCCAGATATTTATTTATGAAATGACAGAATGCTGCCATAGATTTGAATTCTCTCAGGAAATCTATTTGCTCCAATTCCCCAAGTGGCCTATCTGTTCTGTCACAGTTCCTCTGACACATAGAACTAGAATCATCTGACACCAGTGTTACCAAGGCTATGATACCACCCATACTTAGATTTTTGTAACTGTGGTGGGGACTGCCACAGAAGTCCAGCAAAATTGAAAGTGATTGAATAACTATAATAAGGGAGGGACTGTGCTAAGATTTCCAAGACAAAATTTCCAGAATGGATTGGCCCCTCATCTCCAGATTTCTTGGGTGGGGCCAAAAATGAGGGATGATATAGTGAGAGGGGCACAGTACTTGTAATCAAATGACCTCCTTTATGAAGCCTTTTCTGGTTTCCTAAGGTATGGGTGAACTCTAGAGAGTGTGATGTGGTAGGTAGGACATTAGGCATGGAGACAGGAAAACCTAGGTTCAAATTCTGCCTCTGATATTTACAGCTAGTGACCCCGAGCAATTCACTTACTTGGTGTAGTTAGTGGTAGAGTGCTGGCCTTGTACTATAGGTAAGTTATTTAATATCCCCCAATCTCCATTTCTTAATCTATAAATTAGGGATAATATCACTTACCTTGATTAGGTCAAGTTAGGCTAGTGTTCTTTCCATCCCTGCTACATTTCAGGCACATTTTATGAGGACATTAGTATAAATTGGGGACATACAGAGTTGGGCTTTTAAGATGGTTGTGGGCCTTAAGGATGAAACTAGGAATGATTAGCCTGTAGACTTAACAGTAGTGGAAGATGAGAGGGTTTGAGTTCTTTTCAAGGATTTGAAGGGCTGTCATGGTGAAAGGAGAATGAAATTTGTTCTGCAAAGTTCAAAGGATATAATATTTGTATGGCGTTTTAAAACCCTTAAACACTATATTAATGTTAGCTATTATTATTTTTATTAATCACTTAGCCTCCCTGTGGCTCAGCTTTCTCATTTTCAAAATAAGGGGTTCAGCTTGGTAGGTTTTAATGCCCCTCCCAGCTTTAAGTCTATGATGTAATCCTCTCTTTACCTTAAAGTATCTCACATATACTTCTTACATGTTCTATCTCCATAGCAAAATGTAAATTCCTTGAAGGAATAAGTAGGTGGAAAAGTAAATAGAGCACGAGCATGAATTCAGGTATACCTGACTTCAGAGCCTGCCTCAAACACTTACTGTGTGACCCTGGATATGTTACCTAACCTCATTTGCCTCAGTTGCCTCAACTATAAAATAGAGATAATAATAGCACTTACTTCTTGTGAGAAACAAATGAGATAATATATATAAAGAACTTAGCACAGTGCCTGGAACATAAAGGTGTTTAATAATTGTTTGTTTTTGTTTTTTTTAGTTTTTTCTTTGTAGCCACAGTGGAGACTAATGCCTTCATTAATAAATGCTTGTTTGACTAGACTGGGTTGTTTTGAAATCCATTTATGCCACTGACCAGAATATGGACAAATGACTTCATCTCTTTGAGTCTCTTTCCTTATCTATTTTTTTTTTCCTTTTTTGAGGGAGAAAGGTAGGGCAATTGGGGTTAAGTGATTTGCCAAAGGTCACACGGCTAGTAAGTGTGTCATGTGTCTGAGGTCGCATTTGAACTCAGGTCCTTCTGACTCCAGGGCCGGTGCTCTATTCACTGCACCACCTAGCCTCCCCTCTTTCCTCATCTTTAAAATGGGAATGATGATGTCTACCTTAGCACACTCTTGTGAGGATCAAATGAAAAAAATGTCAGAGAGTTAGTAACAAGTGAGAGACCGTTATTATTAAACTGACTCCTAAAAACAAATGCTGCCTCCGTTGTCCATATATCCAAGACCAGTGGTGGAAACTACTCAAGTCACTCTCCAAGAGCTATGCATCTTTCTCTTACAAACTTCTGTGAAAGCATGTCATTTCTGTGCCCTTTTTATTTGATTGATGTACCCAACTCCCTGTTCCACAAACACTGCATAGGCCCTAATTATTGTTACTGTGCCAACTACTTTGAAAAATGAAAATCTGGCCACGGGACTATAATTCCCCTGTTGGAATTGTGGTTTTTCTGCTTACCCTTCAAGGTGCAATTCAGAGCCTTTCTCCTCTGTGATTCCTCCCCTGACTACTCTAGTTCATCTTTTAGACTTAGATTGTGCCAACAAATGAAAAAAACAAAAAACAAATTGATTCAACATTTACTGAACACTTCATAGCACTGAGTTCTATTGTTAGGCTCTGTGATGAATGCAAGGATGAGGAAGACAGAATTCCTGTCATTGGGAAGTTTTCTGACATCAGCTTAAACTTTTTATCCATGTCAAGGTTTTGTCATCACTATTAATCAACTAAACTTATCAACTAAAAATATTTATTAAGAAGTTACTACTTGTAAGAGGGCAGCTAAGTGGTACAGTGGAGAGAGTGCTGGGCCTAGTCAGGAAGACTCATCTTCCTGAGTTCAAATCTGGTCTCAGACTCTACTACTATTGTAACTACTCAGACACTACTAGTTATGTGACCCTGGGCAAATAATTTCACAGTTTGTCTCAGTTTCCTCATCTGTAAAATGAGCTAGGAGAAAAGAGAGAGAGAGACAGAGAGAGAGAGAGACAGAGAGAGACAGAGAGACAGAGAGACAGAGACAGAGAGACAGAGATAGAGACAGAGACAGAGATAGAGAAAGAGAAAACAGACACAGAGAAAAACAGAGAGGAAAAGAGGGAGGCAGGGAAGGAGGAAAGGAGGGAGGCAGGGAAGGAGGAAAGGAGGGAGGGTCAGAGAGAGAGAGAGACAGAGAGAGAGAGAGAGACAGAGAGACAGAAAGATAGAGAGAGAGAGAATTAGAAGTTTTTTCAGTTCAAAGAATTTTAAACTGAGGATGTTTAAGAAATAATTTGTTAAAAGTATTTCAATATAATTTCCCCTTTGTAATCTGATATATTTTCTTAGCCAACCTGTATATTTTGTTTTATGCACTTAAATATATTATTCTGAAAAGGGGTCTATAAGTTTCATCAGGTTACCAAAGACACATGAAATGTTAAGAATCCCTGTTTTAGAGGTAGAATTGACAACTTGGCAACTGTTTGGATAAGGGGGTGAGAGAGAGGGAAAGGCTAAAGATGATTCTAAGGTAGTGAATTTAGGTGACAGAATAGATTATTGTTTTATCTGCAGAAGTAGGAAAGCATTGAAGGGGGTTAGTATAGGGGGGAAATGATGAGTTCCATTTTAAAAATTTGTCTGATTATTTAGGAGGCTCCTGGATATCACTTGTAATAAAATTCCCATTTGTATGTCTCTTATGATTACAAAGCACTTTCACATCCATTACCTGAATTGACCTTCCCCAATGATACTAATTATCAACATTCTTCTCCTCCTCTCAGCCCTCCTCCTCAAACAAATGTTGTACATATATTCTGTTTTATAGGTCTCCTTGACAATCCGGAGAGAAACAGTATCTGTATTTATACCCCCCATTTGTCAGGTGAAGAAACAGAATTTCATAGAGGTCATCTGGGTCCTAGAGGCCCGAGGTCATAGAGACACATCAGGATAAAAAAATTAAGAGATGGAAGGAATACTAGAAAATAATTTTTTAATCCTCCTTTTTAAAATTTCCCCACTTATCAAGCTTAAGGCAGTGCTTAATGGTTGTTGCTTAGAGATTAATTGAATAATTGATTTTTATAATAGATAATATTCCAGGGAAAGAAAGTGAATAACCCAAGGTCAAAGTGGTAGTAATTGGCATAGATGGAATTTGATTCATGAAATCAATAAATACCATATTTAAGAGGGATCTCATGTATCACCTATCCCAACAAATACATGGATAGGAATCCTTTATATGATATCCTTGACAAGTGGTCATCCACCCTTTGCTTGAAGGCCTCCAATGTGTGTTATCAATGAAAGCAATGCATTCTTCTTTTGGATAGCTCTAAATTCAGTGGACTCAACATTATGCCGCGATGGTTTTACGAATGCAAGTGGAGTACTCCTTCCAAGGCTTTATTATATGCCTTTATTATGTATGTGTGTTTCAAGTAAGCATAATATAAGACAAGAAACCATTTCCATACCATCACTTAGTATAGTGTATGACACATAGTAGGTGCTTAATAAATCCTAATTTCAAAACTTAGGCTCTTTCTATTTAAAAAAAAAAAAAGGTACCATTCAAAAAATGTTCTCTGGAAATGCTCTGGTAGGGACCATTGATGACTTAAATGTTTAAGGATCTTCTAGGAATGCAATTTCATGTGGTTTCAAAATTTGGGTGTCTCTCCTTTTGTCTTTAATGGCAAAATCTGGGTTTTTCTTGTAGTGCTTCCAATGTAAATGCTGACTGCATTAACCTTTAAATCAGAACTGCCCAGGGATAAATTAACTTACCTATTTGAGCAACTGTGCCTGTCTCCAAATGGCTTCCATTGGTTATTCAGCAATATTCTTTGTTAGCTGCTGAATAAGTAAAACTTTGCTATCAATCTAATGATAAGAAGCTCTAGGGCCCCAAATTAAAGATAACTTTTTAACTTATCAAGAATAATTTCTAGTTTTTTTTTTTAAGTCACTTTTGATTTTGTTTTATCTCATCAGTGATGAAATTCAAACAGACAATTCATATGGTTAGGGAATGACTCATCCCAGGCTTATCAGAATATTCTTTCCAAACTTAGCTCTATGATGGACAAATGGTTTTCACTGTTCTTTTTTTAACACTAATAATAATCATCTTTATGTGGTGTATCATAGTTATGATGAACTTTACTCAAGTAACTTTATCTGAACATTATAACTATATATCAAGAATGCTGACAATGAAATATTATTCATATTTTATAAATGAGGAAGATGAGGCTCAGGGTGGGTAAGTAGGCTGTCCAAACACACAGTACATGAAAGACCTATGACTTGGATTCTGGTCTTCAGATTCTATTTCCACTGCCCTTCCCACTACATGCTTATGTTGACACAGTAAAATGGAGAGCTAAACACCAATCTCTAGGGAAAGAGAGTGTCAATTCACTTTAAACTTTATTACAAAGAAAAAGGTATGGGGACAGGATAAGATAGCTTGGGGTTTGGTTTCATAGTTTCCAATGAAAGGGATTCTCTCAGCTTTTATTTTTGTTTGGGTAGATACATCCCAAGAATCTTTGGATATGGATGATGTTATATCAATAAGGAAAGAACAACTATAAAAAGAATGCTGATTTGACCCAAACTCAACTTAATCCAAACAAAAAAGTGATCCATTCCCTCCTTCAAACATTCAGCACATCATTTGTACCTCTAAATAGAACAACAATATTCATGACTATAGTACTTGAAAGTTTGCATCTCACTTGCTTCACACCAAAACCCTGGGATGTTTAGGTGCTATTATACTCATTTTAACAAAGAAAGAAACTGAGACTCATAGGATTTCAGTGATTTTCTCACAACTACACAGGATGTGTCAGTGCTAGGTCATCTTATTTCAAGCCAAAAAGATCTAAACAGGAAGATTATATGCCATGTCTTCTCCTTATTTCTACCATTCCATAGGCATTTCTTATCTCTCTCAACTCTAACAGACTGTAAGTGCTAGGAATGTCTAAATTGTACTTATAATTAATTTCTTCCTCTGAATCTGAGAACAAAGTAAGTTCTCAATAAATATCTCTTAATTTAATTGAAACCATCAAAAGGAGAATAATAACTATGTTAGGATGCCATCTTGATAACCTATACCCTGCCTATGCCATACATAGCCATGATATTTCAATATATGCATTTGAGAGCTAATTCACTCATTGTGGATAAAGTATGAATTCTAGCTCATCTTACTCAGAATAAAATATTTAAATAAAAAATATCTAAAAAATATGATAGCTTTCTAAAGAATTCAGAGGTATATTGGACAATTAGATAAATTAATAAAGAGGAAAGTAAACATAACCAGAAAAACAATATTTACAATGACTACCAGAATGTAAACGGAAAGAACAATAAGACAAAACTATATTGTGTAATTACAATAACCAATGCTGGCCCTGGTATACCACCCTTTATTCATTGGCAGACATAGTAGAATATTGTTGCGGGATATTGCATTTAAGTTTAAACATGTCAGACATGGTTGAAAAGTTGAATGATTTTCCTGAACTCATGTTTTTTTTATTTAAATTTTGTTATAAGTGAAATCTTGATGAGTAGTAGAAGTGAAAGGATATATCCAGAACTGCATGAATTGTAATTGCATTGATAGAGAAGAATAAAAAAATATTATCACTTCCCCAAACTGTGAGAGG
>CM053587.1:273825137-273856332 GCA_028646515.1 Pseudochirops corinnae
AAATGATATATGTTTGATTGATTAAAGTGAAACTGTTAACCCTTTTTGAGTTGCTTTCCTTTAGAAAAGCAGATCTAAGAACCTGTGCTAGTAGCCGCCCTAGGCATGCTAGGGTGCTTGCTGTTACAACTGTGAGCTCTCTGATAGTAGGGAATATTTTTGCCTTTCCTTGTATCCGTGATACTAAATGCCTGGAACATGCCAGGTATCTAAGAGATGCTCCTTGATTTGATTTGACTTGACTTGAGGTCTTGAGCTCCATCCACTAGATCATTCTGCCTCTTAATATAGCAAGAAGCTCCTATTTGTGAAATTCCAATGGCCTCAGACTCTAGTTCTCCAATCATACTTAATCAACTGCAAAACCAGAGAGAGGCTGCCTCAAACCTGTCTCTTTTACTTGGAACAGCCTCGACCTTTGGCCCCACTTCACCTCACCCTGTCCTTAATACAAACCTCACCTTCTGTCCAGTGAGACAATGATACCAACTCAATGGCTGGGTGGCTCCTCAGAGGCAGTGTTGGCCATCTGGTATCCTCACCTGTACTCCTCAGACTCTCCAATTTATCTACTTTTTTAGACCACAGAAAATCATAGAATTCCAAAGCTTGAAGGGATTTTGGACATTATCTCATCTAAGTCCTTCAGTTATAAATGGGGAAACTGAGATCTAGAGAGACGAAGAAATTTGAGCAAGGTCTCATAGCTCCTTGGAACTCATTCTCCCTAAACCTGCACAACTTAATTAGCTATCTCCAGACACCAACATTATTCCATTTTCTGTAAATGGGCATCACCTGCTTGGCATGTGGAACTACACATTTGTATATGAAAAAAAGAAGGCATGAGGTTACTTCATTTGTGCTGCAGTAATTATCTGGGTAATTGCTTCAGTCTTTGTGGTTGTTGTACTGTAATTTGCAGGTGGCAAGCTTTGACTTAAACATTTTTTCAACAATTATCAGAGAGAACAGCAGTGTCTGGGTAAATAGAGGGTGAAATATTGAATGGTAAGAGATCTGGGAGGTTCTCTTCACCCTGCTCTGCCATGAGCAAAGTTCCCAGGTTTTTCACATTCCCACAGACTGTAATTGCAGTGATGATGCCAAAGTGCCAGAGATTTTACTAAGCAGGGCCCCTGTTACAGAATTAACCTTAATAACAATGCAGCAGTATATTTGTGCAGTGTTGTATAATTGACAAGGCACTGGCCCCTATATTATTTCATTTTCTTCAGAGAAGAAGCAATGATGTATTGTAGAAAGCAATGGTGGATTTGGAAATCCCCTTGTACCACTTACTAGCCATATGTTCTTTGGCAAATAACCTGCTAAGTTTTTCTCATCTATAATATATGGAGACAACTATACTATCAACTGCACTATTGATACGAGAGGCAACTCATCTATCATTGAGAGGTATAGTAGAAAGAACATTGGATGTGAAGGTGAACATGGATTCTAAATCTAGTCTCTGACACTCCCCTGCATTGATCATCTTTGGAAAGTCATAGAACTATTCTAGACCTTGGATTCCCCATTTGCAAAACAAAACAAGGGTTGTAGCTGATGCCCTTGTGGTATTTTCTGATGATTGACTGGGTTCTTCCAGAGCCTCCAATTTTAAGAAAACACATAGAACTGCCACATCTTCATTCATTTGCAGATTCCATTCCTTACTTCCCTGAATTTATCATACTCCAACAGGGCACTCCTCATCCCCTCCCTTTTCAGTTTTCTTTTATATGTTTTCTTCCTCCAATCAAATGTAAGCTATTTGAGGGTAGGGATTGTCTTTCTTTTTGCCTATATTTGTAGCTCCAGAGCTTATCCCTCTGTCTGATACATAATATGTGCTTAATAAATGCTTCTTGATTTGCTTTGATAATCTCCAACACCTGTATTGAATCTATGATCCGTTAATCTATAGTGATATGAAACTAATGTAGGCAATATTTGCTTGACTATGTATATTTTTGACAAGGGTTTTATTTTTCTTTTGCTGTTTGATTGGAGGTGAGAATGGAAAAAGTCTATTCCTTGATTTCAATAGCAGTAGTCATCAAAGATGGGCAGAGTGAATAGTCTTGCTAAGTCACAAGACTTAACCTCACAGAGATTTTTTTATATCCTTGTAAAGCCAAGCATGAGCAGCTTTTAGAGTACTGCTTCTGTGAACAGCTTCAAGGTTCTGATTATATAGTATAGTGAACTCTCTATTCAGCAGTAAATTAAAGCAAAACATTCACAGAAATCAAAGTACAGCATTCACAATGTTATGACATAACAACTTATCACTAAAATGGCCACATAGTTTTCACCAAAGTGGCCACATAGTTTTAAACAAAATAAAATCATTTAGTAACTCCATCATTTAGCAAGTCCTTAATTCAATCATCCTTAAGGAGACTTGACTCCTTAAGGGACACAAAGTACAATTATTCAGTAAGTCCTTAATTCAATTATCTTTAAGGAGGCTTGTCTCCTTAACGGACACAAAGTACAAAGGTCAAAGTTCTCCACTCCTAGGTCACAGTAAATCATAATCTTTTCAGTCAGCATCAGGTACCCACGAAAGATCTTTTCATGGGCTGGTTCTCATCTTCCATGGTTCCTCTTCCATGGTCCCAGCTCCTGCCCAAATCTACACAACTGTCACCTGGGTTCAAAGACAGACAGCTCCCAGTTCTTCATCAAGTTCCTTGTCCAGTTCCCATTCCATATTGAAGCTCACAGTGTCCAGTCCACCTCAAGTCCTTCACAGTTCCCGTTTCTGGGAAGACAAAGCTTAACAGAGCCAAAACAACTTTCATACACATTGCCAGCACCATCATCAATTCACTATCTGCCTGTGAAATCAACACAGACCCACCAACAAGGTCTGAGAAATCAACACGAATCATCAGCAAAGTCCCAGGACCCCCAAAGCACTCTTCCAGGACTTCTCTAAACAGATAACCAGAAAATCCTCTTTCAGGACTCCCAGTAAGGCCCCATAGCTTCTGTAGAAAGTATTGCAAACAGATATCAACACAGACAGAACAGACAAACATAGAGTGATGGGATACCACAAGTTTTCTCCTCCACCACAAGAGCTCCCTTTTCAATTCTGCTCTCTCTAGCCTGGGCCTTTCCCTATATATGGCCATTAGCTCCTCCCCTTTCTATTGTAGAGGTTCATAAGTTGTGGGATTCACAAGTTCTGGATCTTAATAGTTGATAAGATCATGAACTGAAACAAGGTGTTAATTACTTCTGTATTAATTAAATGGCTGAAACAAGGTGTCAACCACTTCTTTGCTTACCATTACAATCCTCCAATTCAATTTCCTGACTGTAAAGCAATTGTCAGGAAAAACAGGTCTATATGACATGAGGTCTCCTCTTCTTTCACAACTCCATTTCTTTTTACTAATATATCTCTCCCTTCAGATTTGCTTTCCTTTGTTGTTGTTCAGTCATTTTTCAGTCTCATCCAAATTTTCATGACCCTATTTAGGGTTTTCTTGGCAAAAATTCTACAGTGGTTTGCTATTTCCTTCCCTGGTTCATTTTACAGATGAGGAAACTGAGGCAGACAGGACTAAGTGACTTACCCAGGGTCACAAAGCTGAGAAGGGATTTGAACTCAAGAAGAAGAATCCTCCTGATTCCAGGCCTGGCAGTCTCTCCACTGTGCCACCTAGTGGCCCTGCCTTTATTTAATTTAATGTTAACTATGCCCATTCCCTGTAAAGTGCTTTCTCATTCTTTTTTAATGTAATCAGAACATAGTTGGGGTCTTTGCAAGACCTTGTAAAAGTTTGCTATACCTTCTGCCACTCAGTAAATGAGAATCAAGTTGTTTTCATTTTGAAGCGAATGAGAGAAATCATAGTTAAATCATGAGTTCTCTCAGTTCTGATAACAAATGACCAAAGGGTCACAGAGTTTTTGCAAGCACTGTTAACTTCAGTAGTACCAAAAAGCTCACACAGGTTATAAACAAAAATCTTTCTTTAATTCTTTGGGGGAGGGAAATTAGACATATATGTCTGAGCCTCCTCTAGTGGGAGACCCAGGGTAGTGGGGCTAAACCTTGATTTATATGTACAAAAAGGCTTTATATAAGATAAATTATAGATAATTGAAAGAAGGATAGTACTAGCATTAAGGGGGATTTGGAAAGGCTTCTGGTAGAAAGTGAGATTTTAGCTCAAACTTGAAGAAAGGCAATGAGGTAAGGTAGACATGAGGAGGGAGATAAGTCCAGGCATAGAGAATAGTCAGTGAAAAGGAATGGAGTTGGGAGATGGATGTCTTGGAAGATATACAAAAGATTGCTGTCACTGAATTGCAAAATATATGTGGGGGTGGGGATGGCAGAGTAAGCTGTAGGATGACTGGAAATGTAGGAAAGAGCAGGTTATAAAGAGCTTTGAATGCTAAACAGAGGGTTTTTTATTTGATCCTAAAGGTGATAGAGAACCACTGAATTTTATTAAATAGGAGGATGGCATGGCCAGACCTGCAATTTAGGATGATCAATTTGACAGTTGAAATGAGGGTGGACTGGAATGTCAAGAGACTTCAGGAAGTGAGACCAATCAGCAAGCTATTACAATAGTCCAGAAATGAAAGGATGAAGATCTGTCCTAGGTGGTGAACTTGTAAGAAGAAAGAAAGAGGCATTTAGAAGAGATGTTGGGAAGATACAATTGATAGTATATACCAACAGATAGGCTATGGGGGTTGGGAGTGAATGAAGATTCAAGAATAACATGTAGGTTGGGAACCTGGTTGACTGGTAGGATGGTGATGTCCTTTACAGTAATGGGAAAGTTTAGAAGAGGGGGGGCTTTGGGTAGAAAGATAATGAGTTCCATTTTGTAGCATGATTATAATATAAGATCAATTCTCAAGCCACATAGAATCTTGTTAAAATATCAAAATACACTTGATGCACATGGACCATTAAAAAAATAGAAAAAGCACAGTACAATCTGAAGAGCACTGAATTTGTGTTCAGGAGACTTGGGTTTCAGTCTAGGCTCAATTATTAACTGTATGACCTTGAGTAAGTCATTGATCACTCTGAGCTTTCATTTATAAGTAAAATTATGAAGTGGATTATGTTTTGGGACAAATTGATGGAGGTCCCTGGGAGGGAAAAGCGAAATGGTGGGTGAGGCTTGAAGCTGTTGACAAAAAGGAAAGGAAACTGGGTATTCACTGCCAAGTGATTATGAGGTGATAATAGGTATAAAAGGGCACAAGGAGGCACTTGAGCTGAGGTATAGACTCAGAAAGTAGCTCAAAAAGTTAAATTGAGGACATCCATTTGTGTAGAGGAAAGGGTAAAAATCTGTGGTCCTGTTTGTGTTTCTGCCTTAGCCAAGAAACTGCTATAGGAGTTCTAAGAGTAGACTGGCTTGTCTTCTTAAAGGGAAGATTAAAAAATGTCCACAGAAATACTTATCTACACTCCAATTAATCACTGAAAAGGAAGTGCTCTGTTCTCTCCTACAAAATGGCATTAGGGTTCTTTTGGAAAAGTGAGACCCAGACTAGTGGAGACAAAATTTGACCACTGTCAAGTGTTATGAAGGCAGAAAAAAAAACATCTCACAGCGAATAGAACAAAAGGGATAATTATATAATTGGATCTAAAAAGATAATAATAGCTAGCATTTATATAACATACATATCTGCATTCTATGCCAGGCACTGTGATAAGTGCTTTGTGAATATTATCTCATTTGATCCTTACAACTTTACAAATACTATCTCATTTGATCATCTTGCAAGATGGGAGCTATTGTGTCCATTTTACAGTTGAGGAAACTGAGGCAGATGGAAGATGAATGACTTGCTCAGGGTCACACATCTAGTAAGTGTTTGAGACCACCTTTGAGCTCAGGTCTTTCTGACAAGTCCCAGTACTCTATCCACTGTACCACATAACTGCTTCTATTTGAGTCTCTTTTGAGAGAATATTTGAGTATTTGAGAGAATATTAGATTCTCTGAGGAAAAACAACTGACTGTCCCACAAGGAATGATTTAATAGAATTACCTAAACCATAAAGTTAGAGATCTTCCAGCAGGGAACTGACAGAAAAGTTATGGTGTTTGTCAACTTGATAACAAGGATAGGTTTATCTGTTCTCTTCTCTAGGGCATGTCTCCAAGACATATCAGAAAAACTCCCTAGAGTTAACAGAATAACGACTACTACCCATTTCTGGCAGTTCATCTCGGCACAAATCAGACTGCCAGAATGTTTTGATGAAGAATATGAAGTCTTGGGCAGGAAAATAAAAACCATAGGGAGCACAGGTTGTGTTTTCATCACTGCTGCCCACTGAGAGGGAGAGATATGGAAGAGGGGGAAAACAATTATGTCTTATAATACATTTCTACAACAATATAATTTCCACTTACATAGTTATATTTATGCAAATGCTATATACCACGGTTCTCCCTCCAACCTCTCTGTAGGCTTCTTGAATTTCTTCATATATTTTCTTAATGTACAGGGCAGCAAATTACTTACTTCTCCACATGTTTGTCTATTCTGTTCCTTTTGAATAAGGTAAATAATTCTCATCATGAGTCATATCCACCAAGTCTCAGTGATACCTATAAGGGTAAATTTGCCTCTTTTTGTTAGAATGTCTAGTTTATGCTTTTTATTGCTCATACTTTTTATGATTATATATAGAAATCTGAGATCATCAATTGTATTGGTGAGTTTTCATAGTGTGTGTTTCCTTGAATTAGTCTTTTTTTATGCTATTATTCTCTCAGTATGATACTTATTATCCTCTTTGGTTTAAGATTTAGTAGATCAATGTGAACAGTTTCTTTTCTCTCCTTTTTGATGTAAAACTCTTTTTTTGTGGTCCATATTTATTGAATGATTGATTTCAATTTTTAAAATTTTCTGTTTCTTACATGACTATAGTGATCTTAGGGATCCCAGAAAACCATTTCCATATAACAAATATTATTTTTAGAGAAGAAAAAAAAACCAGCACAACTGATTGATGCATCAAAAAATTCTAAAACCATGTACAATGTGCAACACCTGTGGCCCTCTCATCTTACAAAGAAGTTGGTTGGGAGCATCTTTATATCTCTTTGAGGCCTGTTTGAACTATATAATTTTAATATTTTGATTTTCGGTGTGTCATTGTTCTTTCCATTTGCGTTGCTACAATTATTTTGTACATTGTTTTCTTGGTTCTGCTTACTTTACTATGCATCCATTTAGATACATCATTCCATAAATCTCTGTAGTCATCCCCAAAATTATTTATTGCATAATTTAAAACCCTTTTGATAAGATTCTATTTGATAAGATTTTGAAATTTTCTAGACAAACTTACAAAGCAGCTCTGTCATCTCTGTCCAAAATTCTTTCTTTCCAATGTTTTAAGCCATAGTCCAGAAAATCAGATCATTCTCAGATAATGATGATGATAATAGTAACCTTTATTTGTAGAATGTCACTATGTGCCAAGCACTGTACTAAGTACTTTAAAATTATTTCCTCATTTGATCCTCACAACAACCCTGGATTTTTTTTTTTTTACATTTTTTTTTCCCATTTTACAGAAAAAGAAAACCAATATCTTCTTACCAGACTGTTCCTTTCCCACATTTGCCCCTCCTTCCAGAATACCCTCCCTCATCAGGAGTACTGTATTTTTCATCTTACTCCTTATACCAAGTTGTATATGATTTAGAAATAAAGGGTGATGCTGTAAGCAAATTAGGATAGCAAAGAATAATTTACCTGTCAGATCTATGGAAAAGGGAAGAAGTTGTGACCAAATAAGAAATAGAAAGCACTATAAGACTTAAAATGAATAATTTTGCTTATATCAAATTAAAAGCATCTGCCAAACAAAACCAATATAACCAAGATTATAAAGAAAGCATAAAGGTGGGACATAATTTTTATGGCAATTGTCTCTGATAAAAGACTCATTTCTCAAATATATAGATAACTGAGTCAAATTTATAAGAATAAAAATCATTCCTCAATTGATAAATGGACAAAGGTTATGAACAGGCAGTTTTCACATGAAGAAATCAAACCTATCAATAGTCATATTTTAAAATGGTATAAATCACTATTGATTGGAGAAATGCAAATTAAAATAACTCTGAGGTACTTACCTGTCAGAATGGCTAACATGATGAAAAGGAAAATGATAAATGAGGGGAGAAGGGGGGTGACTGGGATGCAAATGGAGTGTTGCTGGAATTGTGAACTGATCAACTACTCTGGAGAGCAATTCAGAACTATGCCCAAATGGCAATAAAACTGTACATACTCTTTGATCCAGCTATACCACCACTAGGTCTGTATCCCAAAGAGATTATTCTAAAAAGGAAAAGGACCTACATGTACAGAAATACGCATAACTGCTCTTTTTGTTACGGCAAAGAATTGTAAATTGAGAGGATGCTCATTAATTGAGGAATGGGTTAAATATGTTGTGGTATATGAACATAACGGGATGCTATTATACTATATGAAAGGATGAGCAGGATGCTCTTAGAAAATCTTGGAAAGACTTATGTGAATTGAAGCCGGCTGAAGTGAGCAGAACCAGGAGAACATGGTACCCATTAATAACAACATTGTACACTGATCTACTATTAATGACTTAGCTATTCTCAGCAATACAATGATCCAACCCAGTTCCAAAGTATTCATGACAAAAATGGCATCAACATTCAAAAAAAGAAATGATGGAATCTGAATGAAGATTAAAGCATTCTATTTTTACTTTGTGTGTGAGTGTGTGTGTGTGTGTGTGTGTTTTCTTTTGGTCTGTTTCTTCTTTCACAATATGACTAATACAGAAATGTGTTTTATAGGATTGCATACACACAAGGGAGAGTTGAGGGAAGGAAGGAAAAATTGGAACTCAATATTTCTTTAAAATGAATGTTTAAAAATTTTCTTTACATGTAATTGGAAAAATGTAATTAAAATTAATAAACAAACAAGCAAATAAATAAATAAAAATAAAGGAGTACTGCTTTTTGCCTAAGACATCACGATCATTAACAATGCTTTATTCTTTCCTTATCTCTCCATGAGTCACCAGAAGCAGGTAATCAGCAGCGACAAGTTTCCAGGAACTCCACATCCTGGACACATGCTCTATGTGTGCTCTGTTATTCATATAAGGTCAACAAATAACATATGAAGTGGAAAGTCATTAAATACCAATATTAATCTCTTTTTAAGTATTGTGATTTATTATCATTACAATTATTACTAGTCAGCATTTTTATACTGTGTTAAGGTTTGCAGAACACTTTACAAATATCTCCTTTGATCTTTACAACAACCCTTGGAGGTGGGCATAGTTATTATCCCCATTTTAAAGAGGAAATGAGGTAGACAATCAAATGAAAAAGATTTATTAAGCATTTACTACATGCCAGGCACAATGCTAAGCACTGAGGAAATAAACAAACAAAAGGCAGAAGATAGTCTCTGCCTTCAAGGAGCTTGTTGTTCTTGTTCGTCCTTCCATCTTGAAGAGGACCAATGCTTTCATGATGGTGAATTGGATATAAGTGAGTCAGAGCAACTCTAAGTCATCAGTCTTACTCTCTCCTCCAGGGAAATTGGAGTACAGTGGCAAAACAAAAGCCAAGATGATCGGCTATGGCCTAGGATTCAGTGGGTGCCCTCAGCCATTTTAAAACTAAGGTTTTTCCCAGGTTTCAATATTTCTGAGGCAATGTCCATTCAATGATTAAGGGCTAGGTAAGAATTGAGACAAAATGTGGTGTAGTTTGTCATCACAAAAGAATCAGTCTGGGAGGAGAAGATCTTTAGTTACTGGCCAGAAGAGCAAACAACTCCTATTTACACATACTCTTAGCCATCAAAACCTAAATGATGAACAAGAGAGGCTTGGACTGGGACTGACTATTGGTCAGAATGATTTGTGTTTAATGGTGTAGTCAAGTAGATACATTTGAACTAAAATGGGCTTTTTCAAAGTCTATTTTTCCTGAGCAATATGTCCAGAAATCATGATAAATTTCTGCAAGGCAAAGAGTTAATTGTCCCAGCTTTTTGGGGGGTGGGGGTGGGGGGGGGCGTACCTAACAATTAAAGAAATAGGAAATTTGAAAAAATCTAGACCCCCCAAATTCCAAGATATCTTACATGTAAGGGTATGAATATGAACAGGTGTAATGAAGGAAGAGAGGAAAAAGAAGAAGTAGAAGAAGAAGAAGAAGAAGAAGAAGAAGAAGAAGAAGAAGAAGAAGAAGAAGAAGAAGAAGAAAGAAGGAAGAGGAAATAGCAGCATTTTCCCAACTCAAACTGCCAGGTTGGGTCCCTGGAGGGCAACTACTACTACTCAGAAATTGCTGTTCATCCTTTATTTGAGAAGAGGTACAATGACATCATAAGGGTGATGACTTGTGCATGAACTGATTTAAGAGAGGCAGAGCTACGCAAAATTATCAGCTTCACTCTCTCCTCAAGAGTCATCCTCAAGGAGCTTTCAATCTAATGGGGCAAGACAATATACTAGTGAATATGTACAAAATAAGCTATATAGAAGATAAATAGAAAATCATTCAAAGAAAGAAGGTACTGGAATTAAGAAGGGTTTGGAAAAGTTTTCTGTAGAAGATGGTATTTAATTGGAATTTAAAGGAAGACAGTAAATAGAATGGAGGAAGGAGAGCATTTTAGGTATGGGGGACAGCCAGATAAAATGCCTGAAGCCAAAAGATAATGTGTCTTATTTATGAATCAACGAGGATGTCAGTGTTGCTGGAATGAGCTATATATTGTGGGCCTGAGGTATAAGAAAAGTGGAAAGGTATGAGGGGGTTGGGTAATGAAGAGTTTTCTATGCCAAAAGAAAATCTTGTATTTGATCCTGGAGGTGATAGGGAGCTACAGGAGTTTACTGAGTGTGTCTGTGTGTTTGTGGGGAGGGGAGAGGGGGTGTGACAAAGTCAGACCTACATGTTAGGAAAATCACTTTGATGGCTAAATGGAGAATGGAATGGAGTGAAGAAATACTTAAAGCAGAAAGACCTACCAACAGACTACTGCAATAATCCAGGCATGAGGTGATGAGGACCTATAACTAGAATGATAGCAGTGTCAAAGGAAAAAAGGGACATATTTATGGGACATTACAGAAGTAAAATCAAAGTGCAAACAATTGGATATGATGGGTTAGAGATAGGGAGGAGTCCAGAATGACTCTTAGGTTGTGAGCCCGAGGAACATGAAAGATGGTATTGCCCTGTAAAGTAATACAGAAGGTGGGTCAGGTAGGGTTTAGGGGAAAAATAATGAGTTCTGTTTCAGACATGTTAAAATGTCTACTGGACATCTAGTTTGAGATGTCTGAAAGGTAGCTGAAAATGCAAGATTGGAGTTCAGCAGAGAGATTGGGGCAGAATAGGAAGACTTGAGAATTATTAGCATAGAGATGCTAATTAAATCCATGGAAGCCAATGAGAATACCATGTAAAGAAGTATAAAGGGAAAAGAGAAGAAGGATGATCATTTTTCACATTTTTTCTTTGTTTTTTCCTTAAGACAATTCTTTCATTATTTCAAACAACAGTTTATTATTTTTTTTATAACTTGCAAAGTAAAATTGAATTTCTCCATCTTTTTTTTCCCATTATTTCCTCTAGGATAGATACCAAGTGACCTTTGTGCCTACAAAGATGTTACTGTATACTAGAAGAAATAAAAATATAACACACTCTATAAATCACAGAGAAATTCTCCTTGTGCTCCATATTCTCAGTTCTTTGCTATCTTTTTGTTAGCTCTCTTGACAAATCATTATGGCTAATTACAACAGGTAAAATGTCTGTTTTCCAAAATTGTTCATTGTGCTAAGTAATCCAACTAGAATTCTCTCAATTCCCCATCAATCGGACTTTATTTTCTTCCACTAGCAACTTTGATGATAATCCCTTCTCTGTACCCTGGTAGTCTAGCCCACAGCTATTTTGGCCTGCTGTGAGGAGCTATTCAAGTAATCCTCACAAAACCCCTACCTGCTCACTAAGACCCAGAAGGAAACATCTCTCCTCCATCCCTCAGTTTCAGTGTCATATCACATCACCTACATAATCCCTGTGCTTGTTGCCTGCCTAATAAAGCAGGACAAAAATAACTCTGAAATAAACTTGTTCACATTGAACTGGTTCATCTCATGGGGACTTCATAAGTACCTGATTCAATTACCTTCAGTAAATAAATTAACTGGGTCATCAGTCAGGTTTCTGAAATAGTTATAGGATTAAGCTACTCTGGGTAAAATTATTGCTTTAAAATGGATAGTGTGTAACTTCTGGAAATGAAATCAACCTTTGTCTACTTCTGAATAGTTATAGTTACCTTGTATTCCTATTATTCCCAGCCTTGCTGGGATTCTCTAATTGAAATACTTTAAAGGGAAATGGCCTTTATACAAATCAATTTCACCATTGCTGGCAGGATTAGATGTTGTCCTGTGCCAACTGACAGCCAATGGACATCTCATCAATCAGTCAAAAAATTTTTTTCTTACAATAAGGAGAGTGGTATTCATCTAGTTGACTCTAGGTGACGTGACTCTGCTCTGATGTCTAAGTAATTTCAAGCTAAAAAAAAAAAGGAAAGAGCAAAATTCTATGGATCTGGTACATACAGTCCTGGTTAGGGATTTGGCAAGTAAAGGAGTCACAAACTTGAAAGGCTATTGGGCTCTTATGCCAATGTAACAGACTCCAGAGCTCCAACCATTCCAGGCCTCCCAATGTAGTAAAGGACTTGAAGTTACCCCTTTAGAGAGCTGATTAATAGAGAACATTTATGTAGTACTTTAAGGTTTGCAAAGAGCTGTACAAACATATAATTTGATCCTTACAACAACCCTCGGAGGTGTTATTACTATCCCTATTTTACAAATAAAGAAACTGAGGCATGCAAGGGTTCAATGACTTGCCCAGGGTCACATATTGTATGAGGTTAAGCCATTGTAACTGAATTATTGTATAAGAACTCTTCTTACATTGAGGGACAAGAGACTTCAGCTCTATGGATTTAGCTATTCTTTAGGTCAAGCTTCTCTATGAAAAACATTAAATTACTTGCCCCAGAATGATGGCAAGTAGGTGATATTGGCTCATATATTGTATTGCAGCTATGCAGTAAGCATTTCTTTTTCCTACTATGTGTAAGGTTCTATGGTAGATGCTGGTGAGACAAAGGCAGATGAGATATGATGGCAGGAGAAATACATGACTTACAAATGGACATGGCCCAATCAGACTATATCCAAAACTAAACAGTTTTGTAGCTTGTAGAATCTATATAAAGGAAATATGTACTTGGATGATATAAAATTATACAGTCCCACTGAAAAAACACATTAAACATCTTTATCTCATGAAATCTTTCTTCAATGATATTAAAATGTGGATGTAAGAAATAATAACATCTTAATGAACACCAAGGAAAAATATAAAAGGCTTGAAACTCAGGATTAATTTTAACCAATGAGTGATGCCAATTCTTGGAAATACTTTGGTTTCCTCCAGTAAAGACATATCAAGCATAAAAATATTAAGAAGAAAGTAGTGGCTTTGAAAATCAAGAGATATTACCATCCCCAAATCAAATTCCAATGGAAAAACAAAGTTAAAGCAATTAACATTTACCTAATTCTAGTCCTAATATACACTGCTGAAAATATAAAATGGACAATAACTAATTTAGAAAGAATTTCAACTATACATACATATTTATTGCCTACTACCCTAACACAGCTTTAGACACTTATGCATCATAAAGAAGGAAACAAAGTGATTGATGTTTTCAGAGCACATAGATAATCAAGTTAAAATTTTACAGGATTACTCTTGTAATAAAGAGACATATCTTCACAGAGAAATTATCTAGGTTGACAATGGGCACATACCATAGGTTTTGCCAGATATAATCTCATGTGTTTTACTTCTGGATAGAGACAATGAAACACTCCATGGGCAATATCCACGTGGACTCAGCCAATGCTATGTCAACAAGGAAGTGTCTGAAAAATGTTTTTAGAAACACAAGTTTAAGATAGCAATTCAAGATCAAGTCATCGCCACCATAAATTGTAGAAAGTTGGATTTACTGATGAATGCATATTAGACAAAGAAATAAAAGAAAATCCAATATATCTTTGATAGTTTGCAAAAATTTAGCATATATGGAATGCCTCACAAGACATAATTAATAATGACTAGAATGATCCATAAGAAGCATCTGGTCTTTTCTCTTCAAGGAAAATAAGAAAAATTCCCATATTACCAATATAGATCTCAGAGTGTCTATACTTGAGCTTTCAACAAATAAACTGCACTGTTGTCTACAATTGCATAAAGATATCAATTAAAAAAAAAACTTAAGAAAACATTTTAAATAGATGTCACTATACCAAATCCAATCTCCAAATCCATCCCCAATTTGTGGAATGAAAGACTTTCAAAATATAAAGAATAAGCAAGGGAAGTCCAAATCATTTGGGAATCAAAATGAAGCACATATCACCCCTACTGTCTTGACTACTATTCCATTTGTACTGAGGATAAGTTTAGTGAGCCTACATAAGATGAGTTTATGGTCTAATACTTTTGTTGGATTACAAGAAAGCAGTTATCTAACCCACCTTTGCAATAGTCCAAACAATATTACATATAAATGAATAGCTGGCATGATGGATAGAACACTGCCTTTGGGATCAGGAAGACTTGTCTTCATGAGTTCAAATCTAGACTCAGAAACTTACTAGCTGGGCCAGTCACTTAACCCTGTTTGCTTCAGAAAGAAATGCAAACCATTCCAGTATCCTTGCCAAGAAAATCCCAAATGGGATCATGAGGAATTGGAGACAACTGAAACAATAGCAGAATAGTCACTAGTCCTGAGTTTCTATCAGAATTCCATTGAAAAAATGATGAGAACAAAATAAAGAACAGTAACAGAACAGAAAGACAGCAACCACCACTTAATATCTAAAACGAATTATGATTTTAGCACATAGTATCCCCATTGATCCTAGCAACAACCCTATGATATAAGAACAATAGACCTTATGATCTCCATTTTATAGGTAAAGAAACTATAATTCAAGAAATTAAATTACTTGGTCAGAGTCACAAACTAGTAAGAGGTGGACCTGGGATTTAAATCTAGGCATTTTGATTACAACTACAGTACTTTGTCCTAGAACTTGCAATTCTAATACTTTATCAAAATCTTATATACTATCTATAGCAATAACAGTAGCAAGAAAAATGATTATGATAATAGATAGATAGATAGATAGATAGATAGATAGATAGATAGATGATAGATAGATATATAGGCCATTTATTAAAACCTTAATATGTGCTAGGCAATGTGCTAATTGCTGAAGATGCAAATACAAGAATATAAAATGGTTCCTACTCTCAAGAAAGTTATCTTGTAATAAGGGAAGACAAAACACGAATGAGAGCTGGAAAGTGGAGTTTGGGGGAGTTTAGCTGAGGATTAAATGACTAGCATGCCAGGTTATTTTCAAGAAATGGAGAGCTGGAGCAGTGATTCACCAGTCATTGAGTAAATTCAAAGACAAATCATCACTAGGTAGACAGGGCAGCTAGCAGAGACACAGACCAAATTCTACAAGGGAAGGAGCTGAACTGGGAAAGAAGAAAGATAAGAACCAGCCTTTTTAAAATTGTCTGAAGTACAGAGGTGGAGAACATGCAGCCTTGAGGCCACATATAGCCCTCTAGGTCCTCAAGTGCAGCATTTTCACAGAATCCAAACTTCACAGAACAAATTATGTGAAGTTTGGATGGAACTGAAGGGCCACACTTGAGGACCTAGAGGGCCACATGTGGCTCCAAGGTCATAGGCTCCGCACCCCTGGTAAGATTTGAAAAGCCCTTTGAACGTACTCTCATTTGGTTCTCACAACAACCATAAAAGGGAAGTACTACAGGGTCCATTGTCCATGATTTATTAGTATAAATATCAGTAATTTACATGGGGAGAGAGAATAAGCATTTATATAATGTTTACTATGTTCCATGTACTGTACTCAATATTTTTTACAAATATTATCTCATTTGATCCTCACAAGAACTTTATGAGGTAGGTGCTATTATTATTATTCTCATTTTACAGCTGAGGAAACAAAGGCAAACAGAGGTTAAATAACTTGCCCAGCATCACCTAGTAAGTATCTGAGGTCTTCATGACTCCAGGCCCATCACTATAAATGCGTCCACCAGTTGGTCTCTATAGGTACAACCAATGTTGCTGTCATTTTAAATTATCTCAAATTACATATAAGTAAGATTTAAAAACAATTAAAGATATACTTTTTTTTTTCACTTCAAGGAAATGGATTTTTATTTTATATTAACAATATAACTTAATTTAATTGAGGAAGATATTTCTTCTCCAAGGTCACCACTTTCAACAATCCTAAAGGCAGAAGTGGAGGTTTAATCATTCAGGGCAATTTTTATGTGGCTGGAAAACCCTAATAATTTATACCAAAGTGGGGATGTGGCCTCAGTTATGGAGATCTAAGTACCTCAATTCCCTGTTGCAATTTGCCCTGATTCAGCTACACCAAATGTTTAATTTGTACTTACTCAAATTAGAATAATTTCATTGTCTCAAATCAAAAAGCAAATTATTACTACTATTTAAATCAGCCCCAGTGTATGTTGCTTAAATTTCATAAAATCTGTCTTGGGTAAGGGTAGGGAGAGAGGGTCATAATATCAGGGCCATGAATGTGTCCTCTAAAGCAAGATGGAAAGAAACTTATGAAAGAAGAGATTGGTAATGTATAATGTGTTGTTGTTCAGTTGTTTTTCAGTTGTGTTTAACTCTTTGTGACCTCATTTGTGATTTTCTTGACAAAGATACTGGAGTGATTTACTATTTCCTTCTTCAGCTTCTTTTATAGATTAAAAAAAATTGGAGCAAACAGGGTTCAGTGACATGTTCAGGATCATCTAGCTAGTCTGAGGCTGAATTTAAACTCAGGCCTTCCTGACTCCAGGCCCTGTGTGCTACCTACTGTGCCACATAGTTGCCTTTAATCTGTAACACAGGGCCTGGCATTTCAAATCCTCCATGATCTGATTCCCACCTACCTACCCTGTCATGTTTCATATCTCTTCCCTCCATATAGTCTTTGTTTTGCCAAACAGACTCAATAGATATTGTCTATATGTGACACTCCATCTCTCATCTTAGTACCTTAATACAGATGGACCTTCGTGCCTAAAATTCACTTACTTATCATTGCCCTCTTGGAGTCTTTAGTTTCTTTCAAGACACTGCTTAGGTGGCCGCTCCCATACAAGACTTATCCCATTGGAAAAAACCATTTGCCTGGAAAATAGATCCCATGGAAATAATTTAAAAGTTATTGTACTACCTGAAAGCTATGACAAAAAAAAGAGCCTAGACATCATCTTTCAAGAAATTATCGGGGAAAACTGCCATGATATTCTAGAACTGGAGAGCAAAATAGAAATTGAAAGAATCCACTGATTACCTCCTAAAAGAGATCCCAAAATGAAAACTCCCAGGAATATTATAGCCAAATTTGAGAGTTCCCAGGCCAAAGAAAATATATTGCAAGCAGACAGAAAGAAATAATTTAAATATGTTGGAATTATTGTCAGGCTAACACAAGATTTAGCAGTTTCTACATTAAGAGGTTGGAGGGCTTGGACTATGATATTATGGAGGGCAAAGGAGCTAGGATTACAACCAAGAGTCATCTAACCAGCAAAACTGAGCATAATCCTTCAGGGTATGAGGGGAATGGGCATTCAATGAGACAGAAGACTTTCAAGCATTCTTGATAAAAAGTCTAGGGCTTAATAGAAAATTTGACTTTCAAATATAAGACTCAAGAGAAGCATAAAAATGTACAGTTTAAACTATTTAAGTTCATACATGTGAAGATGATATTTGTAACTAGTAAGACCTTTCTCATTATTAGGGTATTTAGAAGGAATATATCTAGACAGAGGGTACAGGTGTGAGTTGAATATTAAGAATGATATCTAAAAAATAAAATTAAGGGGTGAGAGAGGAATATACTGGGAGAAAGAGAAAGGGAGAGGGAGAAAGAGTTAAGAAAAAGTTTTCACAGTGGAGGGGAAGAGGAAGGAGATGAGGGGGAGTGAGTGAACCTTTCTCTCATCAGAACTATACCAAACAGGGAATAACATACACATTAAATTGGGTATGGGAGGGGAAGAGGATAAGAGAAAGGAGGTGCTGATAGAAGAATTGGCAGATTGGGGGAAGAGGTAGTTAGAAGCAAAACACTTTTGAGGAAAGACAGGGTAAAAAGAGAGAGAAAGAATAGATTAAATGGGGGGAGGAACAGGATGGAGAAAAATACAGTTAGCAATAATAACTCTGAAAAATTTTTTGAAAGAAGTTTCTCTGATAAAAGTCTCATTTCTCAAACATATAGATAATTGAGTCACATTAAAAAAAAATAAGAGCCATTTCCCAGTTGATAAATGATCAAAAGATATGACCACTTTTTAGATGAAGCAATCAAAGCTATCTATAGACAAATAAAAAAAATACCGTGACTCACTATTGATTGTAGAAAAGCAAATTAAAACATTTGAGGTACTACCTCATACCTATTAGATTGGCTAATTGGACAGAAAAGATAAAAATGACAAATGTTGGTGGGGAAAAAGAGACATCAATGCACTATCTGTGGAGTTGTGAACTACCATTCTGTAGGGCAATGTGTAAGTATGCCCAAAGGGCTGTTATACCATGCATACCTTTTCACCTAACTCAACTAGGTCTGTATCCCAAAAGAGATAAAAGGCAAAAAGAAAAGGGGTCTATACATATTAAAATATTTATAACAGCTCTCTTCTGGGGGCAAATAATTAGAAATTGAGGGGATGCCCATCAATTGTGGAGTGGCTTAATAAATTGTGGTATGTGATTATGATGGAATACAAGTATTCTGTAAGAAAGGATGAGTAAGATGCTCTCAGAAAAACCTGAAAAGAATTGCATGAGCTAATGCAAAGTGAAATGTACTGTGTACAAAGTAACAGCAATATTGTAAGTTGATCAGCTGTGAATGACTTAGCTATTCTCAGCAATACAACAATCCAAGACAATTATGAAAAAGCTAACCATCCCCCATAACTGATGTCTGAATACAGATAGAAACATATTTTTTTTACTTTTTTAAAATTTTCTTCAGTTTTTTTCTCTGTTTTCTTTCACAACATGACTATTATGGATATATTTCACATGACTACACATGTATAACCTATATTGAACTTCTTGCCTTCCCTATGGGAGGTGGTGATGAGGAGGGCAGTAAGAAGAGAGTAAATTTGGAACTCAAAGTTTTACAAATGAAAGTTAAAAATTGTTTTTGCATGTAACTGGGAAAAAATAAAAATAAAATACTAAAAAAACAGAATGAAATAGATTATATTTTAATTGATAGAAAAGGCTAATTATTGATATGGTATCTATCCCTGAGTCAGCTATCTGTAAATAATTAGATCATTAGGTAAGATAAGAATTAGTAAAATGAAGATCAAGAACAAGAAGATAACTAAGATAAAGGAGAAAAGAATAAATGAAGGAAAGAGAGATGAAAGAATGAAGAAATGACAAACAACAATAATAGTAATAATGAAAGAAAACTATGCCATGTAACTGAAACAATTTAGCCCTGAAATTTTTAAGCAAGTAATTGAAAATTTGAAAGGGGAAGGGAAGGATTGACCTTGAAGAGGAGCAGGCACACATCTTCCCTGACTTCCTTCAAGTCACAGATAAAATCCTGTTTTCTATGAAAAATATTTTCTTATCCACTTTAATGTTAGTGCTTTTCTTCTACTAACTCTCTCCAATTTATCCTGTTTATATCTTATTTGTAAATCACTGGTTTCAGGTAACCTCCTCCATTAGGTGGAGCTTTTTGAGAGCAGGTACTACCTTTTGCCTTTCTTTACATCTCTAGCACTTCACGTAGGACCTAGAAAACAAAAGGTATTTAATAAATTCTTATGGACTAATTTTCCCTCTTTTACTGAAGGGAAGGAGAAAATGAGTATAATGCTGAGGTTTTCTTTTGTTTTGTTTTTTAGTATTTTTGTCCAGTCATTTCAGTTGTATTAAGGAAATAAAGGAAAGAAACTGAGTGAGCTTCCCCAAACAGCTTCAATTTGATTGATGGATAAGAGGGTCAATCATCTGCTGTTGGTTGATGAGTGAGATTTTAGATAAAGGTTTGAGAACACAAAAAGTTTGGGATAGCTACTGTGAAGAATACGATGAAGGATCAATACAGTGGAAAGAGTAGAAGGATTGTCAAGCAACAATGAAAATTTGCCTGAGGTTATATGTAGTAAACTTGTAGTGGATGAAATCAGCTAGATTTTGTGAAATTCTCCCTGAAGTGTTCCATAGACTTGGAGAAGAAGCAAGGAAATAAAATGACAGTATTTCTCAGTCTTGAGAATAAACATATATGAACTAGGAAAAGGCTAGAGAGTGGCACATTTTACTTCGTAGATAATGAAATATTTGAATGACAGACTCTGGAGACTGGGTTGACTACACTATTTTATTAGTACCTCACACAGGCATGTATATTCTTTTAATTTATATCATATATTTGAATGTCAGGGGACTGAATTAGATGATCTCTAAGAAATATTTTATTACTTTATTTATTACTAACATATTATGAATCTGTATTATAAGCTCCTTGAGGACAGAGTTTACTTATTGTGTATCTTTTATCTCCTCTAACATCCCGAATAGAATATAGCAGTAGCTTAGTAAATATTTGTTGAAATAATGTGATATGTTTTTAACATTTATTTTCTTCCCTTGTCATTTTATGGTTGAAAGTCATGGAATATGGAAAAAATGTACCCAAAGAATGAAAGTTGGCAGATTCTCTCTCAATACAGAGGCACATGATAAGTGTAAGTGGATGACAATATATTTTTTATTATTTGTTTTATTTTATTTATATATTTTAACTTTTTTTAACATTGTGAGTTTCAAATCTTTATCTCCCTCTTACATCTCTCCACCAACCACTGAGAAGGCAAGCAAAATGATGTCAATTAATTATACATGAGAAATTATGCAAAACATACTTCCATTTTGCCAAAAAACAAGAAGAAAGCAAGAAAAATATGTTTTAATTGTAGCAACACTTTATAAATGGGCTAATAATGGAGAAGAAATATGAATGATGTCATCAGAGAAGCATACGAATGGTTAAAAACAGGCTGGCTTTGCAGCAAGGGTTAGAGACTGCCAGCAGACAGAAACTCCATTTGTATCCCTTCAACATCAGCAGAATACTAAGAAGGCACACTTGCAACCCCTCAAGTGTTGAACTTGCTAGTGGATATGAGGGAGAGTAACAAAGGATTGTCAGGTATGACTGGCTCGTGTTCTACATTATTTAAATGAGTACTTATATCAATGAGGACTCATTGGAAAAGAGGAGGGAAAGAGGAAAGGAGATGAATCCAACAACACCACTGTTTGTATAAACTATAGATTCCATTTGGTGTTATCATATATTTCTTTAGATTCTACTATTGTTCTTTCAACTACTTTAAAAATTACAGAATGAATGCTTAAGAATGATACTCTAAAGTTGATCAAGGGAGCTGAAAGCTGATCAGAGTTAGGCAATGTGGAAATAGTTGACCATGAATTGCAGGTGATGCAGGTCTATGAATTTGAGTTAAGGGCCAAATGGGTGGATGAAATAAAGGTGGTGTGCTCTTATTGGAATAGCCATGCTGAATGTGGAAGACAGATTATAGAAAAGGGATGAGGAATTATTTGTCTTGACAAGTTCAGGGTCAAAACTGGAGAAGTAAAGAGGGCAGCAAAGTAAGCCAGCATCAGGGAGAGCAGCTGTTCTTTGTTCCAAAGGGACATATTGCAATCATGGGGGATTTCTGTTAAGTCTTAACCATCAAGAGTGCTTTTGGAAGCTCCAGATACCCTGAGAGGATGGGAAGCACCAGGCTTTGACTTTAAAAAGCATAAAATATTTAGAGGGGTCTTGATCTGCTGAGGCAAAAAAAAAAAAACGAGAGAGAGAGAAAGTTTTATTTTTTTTAGAAGTTTTCTGAATCTATCTCAGTAGGCAATAAACAATTTCTTAAAGGTAGCCTAGGGTTTCTGTTAGGACCAAGATGCATGCAGAAAACCCTTAAATTTCGGGGGTTGTTGATATTCAAACTCTAGGACTTGGGATGTCAAACCTATATTAAAGATATTTTCTTGAATCTCAGTATTAGCAAGTACTCATGGGATTATAAGAAAAAAAGTTGGAGTGGGGAGGCATTTAGTCTTAAGGTTTTTCTCAGTGTGGGGAGCTCTTTGTTGGGAAATCCTTAATGCTGATGACTATCAGAAGTCATTCTCTAACACATAGTGTTAAAGAGTTGCCTGGCACTAAAAGACTGTGATTTTTCCCACTCTCACTCAACCAATATGTCAAAAGAAGGACTTGAATCCAGGTCTTCCTGAGTCCAAGGTTGACACTCTGTTCACTATACCACAATTGCTTGGAGTTTTTTAGGATTGGAAGCTAAGATTAGTTCATTCAATGAATTTAATTCAACACATTTCAAGTTCAATATGAGATAGTTCTATCAAAGAAAGCTAATGAAATCTTAGGGTAGATTCACAGAGAAATAGTCTCTAGGACTAAAGAAACGAGAATATAGGGGTGTTCTGCTTCGTTTTGATAGCAGCAAGAGTGTTGTATTAAGTTTTAGACTCTAAATTTTAGAAAGGGAATTAATAATCTGGAGAATGTCTAAATGAAAACAATGAGGAAGGTGAAGAGTCACAAATCTATGCCATGTGAGACTAAATAGAGGGAACTGAGAATATTTAGCTTGCGTAAGCCTTGGGGTCTGATAGGAGGAAGGGGTCTCATATTTCTCTTGATGTATTTGAAAGAGAATCACCTGGAAAAGAAATTAAGCTTGTTTTGCTTACTTTGAGATGACAAAATCATGAGCAACATGAATATGAAAAGAAGAAAGTCAAGTTTTGATGTGATAAATAATTTCCTAGCATTGATGGAGTGCGGAATTGCACAATTGGATACAATAGATTCCCCTTCACTAAAAATCTTTCAGCAGAGACTAGATGGGTCTTTATCAGGTATGTTGTACTGATTGGCCTCTTTCTAGCCCCTATATTTGTCTACCGATCTACTGCATTGATTCTTGTCCCTTATCTATCTTTGAAGCAGCAAAGAAACACACTTTTATAGCTATTTTCTTTCTTCTCTTTCATGTGTATTTTATTTTCTCACTTCTATCAATATTCTTTCTTAATTAGTTGCTTGAGACATTTAATTGAGGAAGTGGTTGGCAACAACTTTCTTCATATTCTCTAATATAATCAGGGGAGAAATTGGTCATCAATTGTCTTCTCCTTCTAAGTCAGTCACTTGAACAGCCTCCTCAGTGCAAAAATCAGAGGTCTCATCTCTTCCGTGAAAACCCCAGTAGGGATATCTCATAAACCATATACTTGTGTTATGAGAAACAGCACCATGTAATGCAATGTGCTGTAGAACTGGTGTCAGAGTCAGAAAAATCTGGGTTCAAGCCCTGTCTCGAACACACACTATGTGTATGAACCAATAGTGTATTTAACCTTTTATTGACTCAAGTAACACCGTAAGACTCTTAAGTTACAAAGCAGTTGCTGCTTAGAAATGGCAAAAGAATTGGCATTGAGAGGTTTCTACTTTGATGAAATCAGAAGTATGATGTATGCCTACATATTTGTCCATAGGTATATATTATTTAACCATACATATGTATTTGCATGTATGGATATGTGTAGACAATTATTCAATTCTATGCAATAATATTTATTAAATTCCTATTGTGTGTCAGGCACTGTCCTAGGGGCTATAAAAATAAATAAGAAAAAGAAAGATGGGCCCCTCCCATAAAAAAGCTTACAATTTAATTGGGGCAGACAATACACAAAGGAAAATCAAAAGTGGAGAGGAGGGAGGGAAGGATCCCTGGGGCTCCTTGGTAAGGGGACATGATGTTCCATGGAGTCAAAACCAAGCTGACCTGCTAATGGAAAATGGAGAATTACCCCGAAAGTTCTGAGCATTCCAAACCCTCTAAAAAAAAACAAGAATTGAGGAGGAATGTGTCCCTGTATGTACCCTCTAGCCCACTTATCAGAGAGGAGAGGCAACTGAAGGAGTGGAGAAGGTGTTGAGTATCAAAAACTGACTGAATCAACATGGTAATGAGATTCCAGGTGATCAGCTTAGCCTGGAGAAGACTAGTGTTCTGTGGCATCAAAACCAAGCTGAAGGACTGATAGAAAATAGAGTTACATGGATATTTCTTTAAGTTCTGAAATCACTATGACCACATATAGGTATATACATTTTTCAAAAATTATTTTTTCTTCTTCCCACCTTGGATGAGTGATACAAGAGTACTTAGATCCCAGGTTCCTCCCTACCTCCACCCTCAAATCCCTTGAAATTCCCTCTGCTTGTTTTCTTAAAGAAATCTTCCCTTGGTTTCTGTTAAGCTAGTATAAATCTAAAGCACAAGGAAAACAACTCTCTTAGCTCTGAGAGAAATATTTTACCAGTAGTGGTGAAAAATAGATGAGTAGATTTCCTGGTAAATATTGTAAGAAGGACTTCCTTGTATACTACTTCTCTGATAAAGATACATTTCAATATTTACATGACTTCGTCATATATGCTTTGCATTATAATAGGGAAAGTATATATAGCATATATTTGATTTTATACACACAAAGGTATACTAAATTTGTAAAAAAAAAATCTAAATATATAGCTACATCTACATATTGATAATCAGAAATAAAGATGTCTATCTATACCGATAGGTATGCATTATAAATTTCAGAACTTTCCAAATAACTCTCCATATTCTGTCAGCAGCTCTACTTGGTTTTGACTCCACAGAATATCATGCCTCTTCCAGGATAAGTCGATTCCCTAAACTCTCATCACCATGCTGATTGACTCTATTTTTGATACTCAACAACTTAATTCCCTCAGTTGAATGCGTGTGCACACACGCACACAAACACGTGTATGTATACATTCATAGAGAAGAGTTACTATATATAGTTGCTTATGTATGTATGCATGTATATGTGTGTATATGTGTGTATTTCTTTATTTATCTGTCTATAAATATAGTCTCCCCATTAAATTACAAGCTTCTTGAGGGCAGGAACTGACTTTCTTTTGCCCTTTCTTTTGCCTCATTATGTATCCCCATTGTTTAGCACAGCACCTTGAACAAAGAAGGCATTTAATAGATGTTGATTGACTGATTGATTGACTAGACTTTTGATTTGATTGACTGGAAGTCTTCAAAATTTGAGGTACTATTATTTTTGATTTAGCACTTACGTATTAAGGGCACTGACCTAGACAAAAGATAGCTTCAGAGATGAAAAAATGGAATAATTCTGACCCTTAAGAACTCATGCAGCATTAGTAACCATATGGGAGATACACAAAGTCAACAAGCTTTTCTTAAGCACCTACTATATGCCAGGTACTGTGCTAAGTGCTGGAGACAGAAAGCAAAAACTAAAAAAGAAGTGATTATTTTCGAGGGACTCACAGTATAATGTGGGACCATAAATAAGGCGGTGGGTTAGAGGTAAAAGAAAGATCCAGATAAAGCCTTCTGGGAAAATTTGAAAATATTCTCCCAACACATCAGCAATAAATGTGGTATCAGGCAAAGGGATTGAAAACATGTAGCATATGTAGGTGGTAACTTATAAAACCCTCAGCCCAAATCAGTGACCACAGTAAAATTTATGCAAAAATTTTCAAGGCATTGCTGTGAACAACTTCACAGGAAATATACTTAGCAAAGAAAAGGAGAATCAATTTATGTTTGGTTTCTCCAATGAAAACTAAGCTCAGAAAGTGACTTCATTCATGCAAGGCCATCTATAAAGGGCAAATTAAAGCAAAATATTTTTTGAAGCAGCAAAGATAATTATGATAATTGTTATAATGAATAATACAATTGCTAAAATTTACATAATACTTTAAGGTTTGCAAAGCACTCTTTCATATCTATTTCTCTTTCTATCTATAATCACATTCTATTTTCACAAACCCTGAAAGAGAAGGGCTCTTGTTATTCTCATTTTACATATTAGGAAACTGAGGCTTACAGAGACTTTTTTCAGGGCCACATGGCTGGTAAGGATTTGAACTCGGGTTTTCATGACCTCAAGTCTAGCACTACTATCCACTGAAAAGGTCAGGAATGATATGATTTCAAATCTCATCTCTGATACTTACTAACTCTGTGACTATGGGCAAATCTGTTCCCCTTTGCTAAAGCTCATTTTCTTCAACTATGAAAAGAAGGTAATAATACCTATAATACTTGCCTGACAGGGAGTGCTGTTTTAGGGATTAAATGAGATCACTGTTATACATCATAAGGTCTTATCTCTGTGACATCTCTCTTCAAGGATCCACTTATCCCACCATTTGACTTCTACAAGGATTTGAGATCAACTCTCAGGGGAGAGACTCTCACAGTCCAGCTGTAGTGGTTGGCCAATCCTCTGACTCATCACCACCAAACTCCTCAAGCCAAATTTTCAGAGGCACAGGAATTCTGAGTTATAACTCTGAAAAAATAAAAGGTACCAGAGATCTAGAGTTGGAAAGGAACTTAGAGTTGATCCTTTTCAACCCCCTTACTTTATAGATTAGGAAACTGGGGCCAGATAAGCTAGGACCCTTTCCCAAGGTCACACAGGTAGTAAGTAGTAAGTAACAGAGCCAGTAATTGACTAAGTGTTTTTATTCCAGATCTAGAGCTTTTTCCTATCATGCCACATTTCAGGAAATCTAGAACCATACACAGAGGCAATCAATACTTAGAAGACTCTAAGCTAAACTATGATCCCACACTGGCTCCTCATCGACCCTACCTTACCAAATGAGTTGGACTACTTTCAGAATAAACTTCTTTCAGAGCACTCTGGCCACAAGGTGCTAGCAAACTCTGAGACAAATAGAATCAGGAAATGTTATTGCTTCTGGAAACCATAGGGATCCCTGAAACTACTACCTTTACTGCCGTTCTAAAGATGAGAAAACTGAGAAAGTTGAAAAAAAAAACCTTATGCAAGTTCACACATTTAATTAGTAGCTGAAGTTTAGAGAGTCTCTAATCCAATTCCTTTGTTCTACATATATGGAAGGAAATGGAGTCATAGAAAGGTTAAATCCCTTGCCCAGAGTAACACGGATAGTAAGAGTCTAATCTTGGATTTGAACTGAGGTCCTCTGACTCTAACCCATTACTTTTTCCTTCAATAATGTGATCCAATATGCTTTCCATCAGACCAAATATTGACTCCTCAAGTAGACATCTTTTTTTCCATCTCTGATCTCAGTGTAGGCAGCCTCAGTGATAAGGCAAGAATGAATAAACCAAACTGCCTGGAAACCAGTGCCTCTTCAAAGATGCTTTAAAGATAAGAGAGGGAAAACATGGTTTTCTGTTTCCTAAAAAAAGGTTTTTGATATACTCTTTAAAGGCCAAGGTGCTTCTGGCCTAATTGAATCTGAGTTTTCTTTTACTAGTATATTTCCATATTATAATCTTTTTCTAACAATGCAGATGTGGTATAGTCTCAAAGAACTTTTTTCTGAGGCTTAACCAGTGTAGCTAATAGAACTAGGTCACCCCTGCTAACAATCATAGCAGAATGTTGCATCCTGTATGATTTGAAAACTTTTTCAAAGGGCTTTCAGATTTCTATTATCCCATTTGAACTTCATAACACCCCCCAGAGAAGCAAGTAGGACAGGCATTATTATCTTCATTTACCAGATGAAAAAATTTCAGAGTGGAAAATTTGAGTAATGTGTCTGAGCTTAGGTGGAATCATCATCACCATCATCATCATCATTATAGTAGCATTTACATAGCACTTTAAAATTTGCAAATATGTGTGTGTGAATTTTGTTTGATCTTCACAGCAGTTCTCTGAGACAGATGTTATTATCATCCTCATTTTACACAGAAGGAAAATGGGTCTGGAAGGGGTCAAATGACTAACCCAGGGTCACAGACCTAGTAAATGACTGAATCAGGATTTGAATTCATCTTCCCGACTCCAAAATCCAGTATTCTATTAACTGTGCAACCTAGGATATTCTCTCATCTGTAGGACAAACTCACTCTCTCTATTCCATCAGATCCCCTCATATGGATTCATAAAATGAGAGTGCTGGAAGGCACCTTCATATAATTCTAGACTACTGTTCACCACTCCCATTACTACAAAATTTGGAATATTTGGTGGACTGTCATGCAGAAAAGAGATTAGATTTGTTAATTTCATCCCAAGGATCCCAGCCCTGCAGAAGCAGTGTCCAACAGGTAAATTGAGATTTGATGAAAAGCATGATTTCCTAACAAGAAGAACAGTACAAAAGCAGAGTGGACTGCCTCAAAAGGTGAAGCCTCAAAACTCTTCAAGCAGAGGTTGGATGACTATCTATTGATTGTACTGTGAGGCAGGATTCCTTTTTATCTACAGGTTGAACTCATGACTGCTGGTATCTCAGTTACAAAATTTTGTATGTTTTATAATACTTTGGAGAAAAGGAAAGCAACATAGTTGAAATGATTTTACCCGGTTTCACATAGAGTACAATGAGGAATGTCTTTGGAGCCCGAGGGCATGGATTTTAATCTCCTTTGTTGATATTTACTACCTCCGTGACTTTGAGAAAGTCGCAACCTCCAGCAATACCAGTTTCTTCTTTACTAAGATGAGATGGTTGAACTAGATGACTACAGAGATCCTTTCCAACTCTCAATCTAGAATCTTGATCCTATAAGATATAGTTAGCTTGGGGCAACAGAGGGGTGGCTACATGTAGCAAGGCAGCCAGCCACAAATCATTGCAACAGATCAGTCTATAGACATTTATTAAATTCTTTCTATGGACCAGGAACTGTGTTGGGAATGCAAATTCAAGTAAGGAATCAATTCCTTTTCTCAAGGAATTTACATTCTAAAAAGGACATAATTTTCAAGATATATAAAGGGAATGCAAGTACAAATATGAACATATTTGAACATATGTGCATAGTTGTTGTCCGTCCTTTGTTTTTCAAAGGACCAATGACGTTACAGGGTAGGATCTTGACTTGTATGTGAATTGGATTTAAGTGAGGCAGAGTTGCACAAAGTCATCAATCTCACTCTCTCTTCTAGAGATATTTAAGTTCAGTGGCAAGACAAAAGTCAAGATGACTGGCAATGGCCTGGGATGCAGTGGATGACTTTTGTGTCTTTGATGTCTGACCAAGTTCTAAGCACTCCATAGTGCCTGTGTTAGCTGTCTTTATGGCCCTTGGAATAAATTGTTCTCATCTATCCATTCTGCCAGTGGAAGCCTTCATATGCTTGGAGTTGACATCTCTCTAACTCGTCTTTGGGTTTGAGGTCTGTCAGTTATCTTCAACCTGGTTTAACTCATCTGTTGAGATGGTTTTGCTAGGGTGTGGCTGCGGTGCATGCTAGTTTCTTGGAGCCACAGGTAAGAGTTAGGGGAAGGTAGATACCAAATGTGGTTAAGTAGCCCTGAATAAGGGGTCAACAAGCCCTTACACCAGAAGTGTTACTCCTAACTGAACACCCCATACATTACTCTGTCTGTATCTGCTTATATGAAGTGCATATGTATATGTATACACACATAGAAATAGATAAATGATGGTGTTATCTACGTGTATATAGGTGCATTGGTTAGTTTTTGTCCTTTGTTCTCAAAGAAGACCAAAATGACATCACTATGGTGGAGTCAAGGTACAGTGTGCCCTATTGTGATTGATCAAATCAATATGAGCTTGGAAGGTTCTACTGAAGGTTGGGCACAAATAGACCACATGAACATTTGGAATGGAGATGACTCTAAATTTCCACATCTCATTTTGAGCTACCACAATCCTGCTTCATTCATAGAGCACAGTGACTTCTTTGATGTGGGCATGCCATGTCGGGCATTCCTGTGTCAGTGTCTCCCACATTACAAAATTGATTCCGAAGTGCATATGTACATATTCAGATATAGGTATGTAGATTGTGGTGTTATAGGAAGCAGCATGGCAGAGTGAATAGAGGGCTGAGCTTAGGAATCAGGAAGACATGACTTTAGTTCCTACCTTAGACACTTCTCTGTGACCCAGGGCAAACTCCCTCATCCTCACTCTCTTTGTATGAAACTCTTTGCAAATCTTAATGTGTTATATATACACATGTAAACATATATTCAAATGTATACATTTATAATATAGATTGATATATCCATATCCATATCTATCAGTCCATCTATCCTCTACCTATCTATCTATCTTTTTCTTTTGAGACTTTTCTTAAGTCTAAGGTTTTCAGTCTTCCAGGAAGTCTTATTCCCCAACTGAAAGTGATCTTTTCTTCCCTCAGATTTCTTAGGGGAGTGCTTTATCTGGACTGCCCCTATTTACTTTTCATATCATAGATTTGACCTGAACCTCTGACATCATTGCTGTATGAAACTCCCTTTATCCATGCAGATAGACACCTTTTCATCAACTCATGGCATTAAAATTGCCCAGAGCACAGAGAGGTTACGTCAACCTCCCCAGCATGACGCAGTTAGTATATGACAGAGATGAGACTTGAATCCAGGTTTTTCTGTCTCTGAGGCCAGCTCTCTACCATGATACGCTATCTTTCTTTCACATCACACACACACACACACACACACACACACACACACACACACACCTTTCACATCACATATCACACCTGATTGCAGCTTATATTTGTTATGGGAATCTGAAGATCTTCCCTGCCCCTAGGCCCTTTGCTAAAGTGGCTACCTGACTCTGAGGACCCTTGGATATTTGAAAGTATACTCTGTTCCCTAATGGGCTGAAGGTGGTCATGTGGAGCCTGTCGCACCAGGCTTGTTTTCCAGGAATGCCCGTGCCTTGTAGCTTTGTGATTGGGCAGTGGG
>CM053587.1:273856832-273871844 GCA_028646515.1 Pseudochirops corinnae
ACTAGGTAAATGATATATGTTTGATTGATTAAAGTGAAACCGTTAACCCATTTTGAGTTGCTTTCCTTTAGACAAGCAGATCTAAGAACCTGTGCTAGTAGCCGCCCTAGGTATGCTAGGGTGCTTGCTGTTACAATATTTATAATGTTCCTTTTAATTTTATCTATAATTTAATGCTTGTTCCAGGCCTGTCTCAAAAACCCCGAGCAAAAGCTAGACTAAACAGAGGGTTTATGGTACAATAATGATTGTACCCAGAAAGATACTGAGCATGATGTGCCAAGATTATTTTAGAGCACATACACTGGAAGGTGGTGATAGAGTCTGAAGACCAAGTTACTTTCTGAGAAGTTTAGCATCATGTTAGCTACAGAGAGAGGAATTTGGAACCACTGCAAATCATTGGCACCATCTTTTAAGTCATGTAGCAATTAGCACAATAGTGGACCAAGAGGGGTGTTTATGGTGAAAAAGTCATAAATCCTTAAAGTTTTGCCATGTGACTACTTGTCAATGGTGTAAGCATGAGGTATTCAAGGAAGCCATCAGGTCCTTGTGGATGTTCTAAGTGAAGTTCAGAGTAATAGATCATTACATTACATGTTAAAAAACACAAGTATTAGATATACTTCCAGATACCATAGGTTAGGGAAAATTATAAAGGATGGTCACAATTAAGCTAGTAGCAACTTTTCCTTTGTTTGAGTAGCCTCAATCCAGGGGTATTATTTGGTGCTCAGGAAAATGGGAAACTTAATGTCACCAATTTTTTATTTGAAATCAGTATTGCTCTAGGAAGGTCTGGATGCCAATCACCCTGCTCCACTTGGGCCCTTCCAGCTCTAAATCTGAGTCTTTAACCTCACTTAGTGTGAGCCATTGAATAAGTTATTGTGGGATAAATGATATAAAGGTACAGGTCTTGGAACTAGGAGACAGTCTCCAGTCCTACCTCAGATATTTACCAGTTGAGTGACTATGAACAAAGTGCTTGTCAGTTTCTTCATCTCTAAAATAGTGACAAAGATGTTTTCATTTCTATCTCTTGGACTGTTGTGAAGAAAGTGCTTTGGAAACTTTAAAGTACAATAGAGACAAGAATCATCATTGCCCTGTGTTTTGAATAGCCAAGCTTAAAACTGATGGCTTTCTGAAATCAGATTTTTTTTTTAATTTCCCCACACAGGACACTTTTTGTTCTCAGCAGCAAAAGAGCTGCTACAGGATCTGCTAGGTGGTGCAGTGAAATAGTACACCAGCCCTGGAGTCAGGAGGACCTGAGTTCAAATCCAGCCTTAGACACTTAACACTTACTAGCTGTGTGACCTTGGGCAAATCACTTAAGCCCAGCCGCTCTGCCTTCCCTCCTCCAAAAAAGACACCCCTCCCAAAAAAAGCTGCTACTGCTCTCATAGAAGAATGGTAATAGAATACTGGTAATGGAATCAAGAGAATGGCTTCAGTGACAATAGTCACTCAATCTCTCAGAGTCTCAGTTTGAGCACCTGTAAAATGGGAGTAATTCCTACACTCAAAGGTCTTGTGAAAATGTCATTTTGCAATCTTTAAAGCACTACAGAAATGTAAATTATTATTATTAATGTGACTGGGTGATGTTGTATCATTGTTATTTGCATATCCATTATATCCCCCTCCTATATTATAAATTTATTCTTATCTTTCTCCTGGGGCTCAGCACAAAGCTCTTCATAGAGAAGGTGCTTAATAACATTTAATTAAGAGTTGGCTCAGATACCATCTTCTGCATGACAATCTTTTCTGGTACCCACAGCTGCTAGTGCCTACCACCCCATAATTATCTTACATTTACCTTTATTTGTACATGTTGTCTCCCTTGTTAGAATGTAAGTTCCCTGAGTGAGAGATTTTCATTTTTCTGTTTGTATCACCAGAATTAACATAGTACCTGACTCTTGATGGGTGCCTCATAAATGTGTATTAATTGATTAACAAGTATATATTGTATTGAATTTAATTTTTAAGAATACTTACATGCAGAAGAGTAACTTTAAAACAGAACACAAAGCCATAGGGGCAAAGGGAGGAGACACACCAGGACACTCTGCTGTGGTGGGATGACAGAGACCCCAGAATATGAGAAGGCCACTGCTGTGACAACCACAATGTGGAGGTGGATGGTAAGGGGACACCTAGGATGTCCACTAGGGTATAGAGGAAGAAGTCTGCTATTTGTTAGCTTCTTATTTTAACTAGTCATTGTTTCTACCTATTTGAGTGTTACAACTGTTGTTATTGCCTTCTAAATTTTACTGCCCAGAGGCAAACCCTTGATTGCCTTGTCCTAGTTACATCTCTTGCTATGGGTACCCAAAATTAACAAGGTCACTCTGGCCCCACCATAAAATTTCATTTCATTTGTCTTCACTGATTATGAAGCAGTAAAGATGGAAAATAGACCTTTTCGTTTTGGATCTACCATGGACAGAGATTAAAAAATAACTCAATGATTTTTGGGGGTTGTTAGAAATAAAAATCAATGCACTCCAAAAAGACACAATGCATTTACAGCACAAACTTCAGTCACCCACATTGGTAGGGAGAGCAAATGTTTGCCAACTCATCTCACCAGCATTGTTCTTTTATTGAGCTTTCTCATGTACAATGCTATTAGCACTGCCTGGAATATGAGTGAGTGAAATCCAATAAAATACCATCAGAGAGCTCTTGGATCTTGAAATAACTTACCAAGCATCAATGAGTGTAAAGAGGGATCAAGATGATATGCCACTGGGAAAGTAATATTCTCCACTTGTGGACATTTAGATAAAATGTAGAAATTGTTGTTCAGATCATTGAATAAAAATATTACCATCATCCACTCCTCTGCAAATGTACCTTGACTTGTTAATTGCCTGGACGCTTGCTATTAATAATTGAAGCTCTGAATGCACTCTTACTGTGTAATCCAATTCCATGGTTCCTATTCAGGGTAATACGAACAAGTGCATTTCTCAGGAGGAAATGCATTAGGGAAAGAATACTGCATTAAAGAGAAAAATGAAGACTTCTGGAAATGAATGAAAGGAAGCAATAATGAAGAGAATCCATTTTAAAATTAGGGAGGGGGTGATGAGATGAGTGAAAAACATAGCAGCAAAAGAAATAGAGGCTAAAGAGGGCCTGTCTCTGTTTTACCAGGGCTTGATACAAGGGTGGGAAATGGGATAAAGTAAAGGTGTGAAGTAGTGGGTTGGGAGAATCCCTTGTTTCTGGGCCTCTGTTTCTTCAATTATAAAATTAAGGAGTTGAAACTGACAGCCTCTAGGTTTCCTCCCAGCTCAGACATTATGGGATTCTTGGTCAGAAAGGCAAGTGATGACTCCCTACAATACTTATCAATCTCGCCCTAGACAATCAGAAGTAGCAAGGTGTAGTGGACAGAGGGTTATACTTAAAGTCAGGAAAATGGATTCAAATCCTGCTTGATGAACTTACTACCTGGGTGTCTCTGGGTGAGTCTGTTTATAAATCTTGGCTTCGGTTTTTTTATCAGCAATATGAGAGAGATGAAGTAGATAAATTCTAAGGTACCCCCCCAGCTCAGAAATTAAACAATTCTGTTATTCTAGACCAGATAAATATAATAAGGAGTAATTTCTCCTATCATATGAATATTGTTCTAATTGATCGGGGCACCTAGGTGGCACAGTGGCTAGAATGCCAGATCTGGAGTCAAGAAGACTCATCTTCAGAAACATACTAGCTGTGTGACCCTGGGTAAGTCACTTTACCCTGCTTGCCTCAGTTTTCTCATCTGTAAAACGAACTGGATAAGGAAATGGCAAATTATTCCAGTATCTTTGCTAAGAAAACCCCAAATGGGGTCATAAAGACATGACTGCAAAATGAGACATTTTCAACACTTGCTTGGAACTATGTGTCTGGTATTCAGGAGAGAAATTAAAAGCCAAGAGATATAAACTTGGAAGTCAACTAAATAGATGTGATAGTTGAATCCTTTGGGGTGGAAGATACCAAGGGTAAACGTATGGAGCAAGACTAGAAGAGCTAAGAGAACAGAGGATAGAACTATGCCATTGGTGGTTAGTAGGAGGGAAAAGGATGAAATAAGAAAGACAAAGAAGGAATAGGGTTGTAAGAGGAGGAAAAGTACCATAAATCACCATAGAAATCAAGGAATGTGGGAGTTCAAATTGTGATCAATTTTGCCCAATATTGGACAGAGGTCAAGAAAGGAGAAAATATGTGATCCTTAGGATGTGGTTGTAAGACCTTCAGGAGAGCAGTTTTAATATACTGTCATGGCTTGGAGCTAGATAACATGTAGTTAAGGAATGAATGGGATGGTGAAGAAGGGGAAGGAACAAGTGGAGACATCTTATTCAGGAAGTATGAATCAAATTCAAAATGTAGGGAGTCACTGAAGTACCATTCTAATTCCTTGGAGTTCATTATGAAATAAAGGAGAATGGCCTGATAAAGTTCAAAGAAGACTTGGAGATGTTAAAGAAAGGTAAAAACCCAGAATCTAAGATTTGACCATTGATGACTGAAAAAAGAAAGAAGAAAGAAAAGTTAAACATTATCATATCTGAATATCATATGCATCTGTAGTTTCCTTGATGTGGGGATACATTAAACTGGTGCAGTTTATAACCAGAAACAAAGCTCTGGATGTTTTAACTCTTTCATCTCTGAAGCTTCCATCCTAGAACTTTTCTCTCCTGATTGATGACTGCCCTCAACTGGGCCATTATTTCAGACAAATCCCAGGCTCACTTAACTCCCTACTCCTCAGACATCCTATCCATCCATCCATTCAATCATCATAATCATCATCTGTTTTAGTATGTAGATCTTCATAGGTTGCTATGGGTAAAACTATTCATGCTTTAAAGGCAAACATTTTTGGTGATGATTCTCTACTAAGAGAATGCTTAACCAGGCTGATCCAGGGAATGGACTTATAATTCATTGGTCCATAATCCATACTTGATTCAACTTTTCTAGCTTTGTGGGTATTAACTTATACTCTGCTGAAATAGCTTTTGAGTACCCAAGGTCATTCCTGTGCCACAATAAGGAATCATAGTGGGAAAATGTGATGTCCTAAGGTCACATTAATTAACCAGAGATACAGAAAAATTAATTTTAGTTCTGTTTCTTAGCTTTTTCATTTTCTATATGTGTGTATGTATATGTATATGTTTGTATATGCATACATACAGATATACATACATGTATACATACATACATACATACACACACACATATAGCCTAAGAACTGTGAGATTTAAAAAGAGTCTTCATGGTAACTCGTCTGAAGTCAATTCTTTCCGCTGGCCTCTGACTCCAGAAATCTTAGATCAAAATAAGTCAGATCCCTTCTGGGCCTATAAAGAGATACACAATCAGTAGGTCCACCATAAGATAATTCCAGTCTCCACGGGAAATTGTGTGCCAGATATGACTCCCTGAAGCCAATGCCCAAGAATTAACAAGAGCAGGACACACATATTCATGATTTTGAGGTAGGATTACCCATCAGATATCATGTTGAGTGAGTTTCCTCAAGAAGGGGAGTCTAACAAAAACTTATATACTTGGTAATGGTTGCATAGTTACCATCACTGATTTAAAGATATCTTGGAATCATTAACTTAGCTTTTTAAAGAACTTCCTATTGAGTCTACAATAGTAGAATAAAAAAGAATATAGATCAATATGAAAAAATATCTCATCATAAAAAGATCTAAAAATGAAGATTGTATGTACATATAGAAATAGTTCTATAAAACAGTGTAACATTAAAAACAGAACTGGGACGTCTACATACATACTGACTACAACTATCTTTAAAATAGCATGCATATAAATATGTGACTACCCGATTACAGGAGCAGGAATTACAGATTGAGTAGTTAACAGGTTTTTATAGATATCATATTTAAGTACAGTTTTTATCATAAAATTGATCAAATATGAACAATTCAATCCAAAAAGAATTTATTGAAATATGTTATATTCAAGGTACTCTGTTAGTGCTGGGGTTACAAAGACCAATAAAATACTTCTCGACAGTCATTCAGGTCTCCCCCTCCCCACTTCCTCTGGGATTCTGCTGCCCAGAAAGCCTAAGGAGTTTCAGTGTCTGAAGCAGAGGACCCTTACCTGCCCACCTGAGCTGGAGAGGGGAGTAAAATTTGAGTAATACAATTTGCATAAAGTCATAAGTGTCTGTGTAATTCATGCCTTCATGGAATTAACATCTTACTGGCCATATGCAATATATATGTAGATAAATACATACATAATAATTGAAAAGGATGATTGAGCACTATTAAGCTAGAAAAAGATGGACAGATTAGAAAGATGGTGTGGAAGCTGACTTAATAATACCTAGCAACTAATTACATATGCAAAAGAAGTTAAGAAAGAGGCATTAGTTGAGAATGATTCCAAGGTTACAAATCTGAGTGACTAGAATAATACTGGTACCCTCAAAAGAAATAGAGGAGTTCAGAGAGAAAGAGAATGAGTAATGTTTTGGTCACATTTTATTTTATATGCCTGTTAGAGATCCAGTTGGAGAAGTCCAACAAGAAGTTAATGATCCTAGGACTAGAACTTTGGATAGAGACAAGGGATGGCTATAAGTTCCGGAAGTCATCAGACAGAAGATATCTTTTTCAATACTGTGTTCCTCAATAAAAACAGATAGACTTGTTATTATTCTATGAGGTAAAGAGGGTCACAGATGCCCGTGTTAAGATCTCCTTCCTTTTTACAAAATAACCAGATTCCATTGAATTGAGTGGCCACAAGCAAAATGCACCAAACAATGAGGATTATAGCAAAAGTCCCTTTGTCAAAGAATATTTCAAGGCATTGAAGACATTGTTTGATTCCAATAGACTAGATAGGAATCTTCTTGAGGGCTTTCCAACATTCTTCTTCAACGCTAAACATTTAAGAAAAAGGTGAAGAAGAAGAAGGAGGAGGAGGAGGAAAGAGCAGCATTGCCCAACTCAAACCAGCAGGCTGGGTCCCCAGAGGGCTATAATCTATCTAATCTATAATCCTACTTCTGTGATATCTAGAAGAAAAGGTCTGTCAGATAACCTGATCTCTGATATGGGCAAGCCCAAGGCAGGAGAAAAGGCTTTTAAGGAGGTGTTGTAAGGAACACAGCTGTAACTAACACTAAAACAATATCACTGTTGTCCAATTACTTTGCTACAGTATTACCTAGTATGAGTCATTTTGAAGAATAAAGAAAAAGAATACAAGTATGGGTGTGCCACTCAGGAACAAGAAACCCTCAGGTCTACACTCTTACAAGAAGATATTTTTGCCTTGGTCTGGTTTTCCTTTCCCCTCAAGAAAATCACCTTTGCAATCACTGCAAAACAGAACATTGGGAAACATCATATTTGTGATGCTGGATCTACCTGCTTTTATCTACTGCCTATGTTGGCAGAAGGAAGTAATTAGATCAATGAAAGAGAAAATAAAGTAGACAGAGTAGAAGAGGAAGAAAAACATTGAGTGGACAGTGAAGATAGAGGAGAGGGAACAGAAGAGAGGGAGAAAAAGAGAGACTCATAAAGAGAAACAGAGACAGAGAGAAAGGGACAGAAAGAGAGAGAAAGAGGAAAGAGATAGAGAGAAACTACTAGAATTAAGTACATAAACTACATGAGGGCATAAGGTCTTGTCTTACTGAAACTTTTTAACAAATGTGTTTCCTGTGAATGGATAAAGGAATTAGAATGAATTGTTGTTCCCTAAACAGTGTCAGCTTTCAGCTCAACAAAAGCAAGTACATCATAATGCTTAGAGCCTCCCAACACTGGAATGGTTATTTCATGGGGGAGTAAATTCACTTTTCAGAGACTATACAATCATATATTTAGAACTGAGCTGTACTAGTCTATGCACCCTCTTCTGACATTTAACATCTCTGACCCTCAATTTTCTCAAGTGCATTGACCACATAAAAGTGGGATTTGATTCCATTTTTTACTTCAAATCCACAGCTCTTTTTATTTTGGAACAGATCTTGAGGTATCTTCTGACTTTGACTCTAGGATTCTAGAACTATATAAAGGTAACATCAGTTGTATATTAAGATGCTCTAAATATAAATGGTAGCCTGCTGTGGGTGAATTATAATAGCGTTTAGGAACATTTGCATTATTTGAATTTTTCCTGCAAGATTCGAAGGGAATAAATAAAAACTAAAGTTAATTAATGAAATCAAAGACAAGGAAGAGAGCAAAAGAAAACACCTAAGATGTGAAAGGAGAAAGGAGAGAATCCAAGATCTAAAGGGAAGTACATCGACCTAATGAGTAGCCGGAGAGGTAGTGGGCCTATGAAAGGAAGATTTGACCTTAGAAAAGCCGCACAGGTTTAAAGATCTAAAACAGTGGTTCTCGAACTTCCTAATGCTGTGACCCTTTAATACAGTTCCTCATGTTGTGGTGGCCCCCAACCATAAAATTATTTTCATTGCTACTTCATAACTGTAATTTTGCTACTGTTATGAATCATAATGTAAATATCTGATATGCAGGATGTATTTAAATTGAACATAACCCACAGGTTGAGAACCACTGATAAAGTGAAAGATTGAAAAGGTTAAGATTACATGGGCACATGGAAAAAGAAATTCTATAAAATTAAAAGCAGAATTAGGATATCTATATACCCCTTGACTATAACTCTCTTTGAAATGTTGTACATATGAATATATGAACATCAATTACCGGATCAGGAGTTACAGAATGAGTTGTTGACAGGTTTTGAGAGATATCTTAATAGAGAAAAAGCCACATAGGGAGAAATAGTAAATTATTTGGGAAAGTGTTGGACCATGATTAAAGACTTTCTGCTTTCCAAAAATGATCAGCATCTCTGACTAGAATAAATAATAGGAATGCAGAAATGATGATCAATGAAATACTGGACTAAAATATTTACTTTAAAAAAATTATTCACTTATTTTCTAAATAAAAGATTTCCTCCTATTACTAAATGTCTACCTTTATTCTAGTGGTATGCCCATTTTCAATCTCGGTGAGCTGGCCTCTATCCCATTCACAGTGGATCTTAGACTATTTACAAATTAGATCAATTGAAGAAAAGTGAACAATGGAGAGCTGATTATTAACATACCAAAAGAAAGTCACTGCTAGATCATAATACTTTGAAAGCTCATATACCATGTAGTCTATGACCTATTACATCCTCAAAATACCTCACCTGCAATTGCCAGGTTTACATATTCTAAATTTGTCTTTTCTATTCTGTCTCTCCCTTCTTCCTCCTTCATCCATTCCCTACACTTTACTCTTTCTATTTTTTTCTTTGCATTTTACCCACCTCAAAATTTCACAGAATCTGTGATCTCATCTAGAAACATTGAATCCTGGCTATTTTATCCTATCTGGGTTTCCTTGACACTGTCTCTCTTGGTTCTCCTACCTTTCTTACAACTCTTCTTTCCAGAGTCCATATCTCTTCCACTAACTGTGGCTATGTTCAAGGATGTGTTTAACATATCAGATTTCCAAAATGTTTAACAATCAGATTTCCAAAAAAAAGAATTGTACATGTGAAATATTTCTAAGTTTACTGTGCATTGTTAATATTTTGCCATCACTTTCTTAAGTCTAGACCTTCAACAAAAACAACAAACCAAATCTTGATTTGTAAAATGTAAGAGCTCACACTGAAAATTTAACAATTGGCTTTCCAGGGCTGATTTAAACTGGTTCTAGCATACTCCTGGTATATCCAAGGATCTTTCTGGCTTTTCTTCTTTTCCCTCTACATTTTCTGTCCTGATGACCTCCTTAGTTTATGAGATTATCTATTATATATACAATGTTACACACAAATATACAGACACACATATGCATGCATATGTAACAGAAATATACATACACACATATCTAGATAGACAGATGGATAGATAGATAGATAGATATGTGTGTGTATTTGTATAGTCCTTTTCTTCCTTTTTTTTTTATCTCTGTGTAAATGTATTTTTGTACATAAATGTATGACTACTAATGCTATCTCCAGGTCAAAAGATATACACTGTTGAGTAACATTTTGAGTTCCAAATTGCTTTCCAGAATGGTTAGATCAATCTACAGCTCTACTAAAAGTATGTAAGTGTGCTGTTTTTCCACAGCCCTTCCAACATTTGTCATTTTCCTCTTTGGTCATCTCTATCAGTTTGATAGGTATGAGGTGGAACTTCAAAGTGGCTTTAATTTATATTTCTTCAATTTATTAGTAGTTTAGATCATTTTTTTCATAGAGTTGTTCATAGCTTGGATTTCTTTCTTTGAAAACTACTTATTCATAGCCTTTGACCATCTATCTATCAAGGAATGGCTCTACAAAAATTATTTTCCTAAGGTCCACATCTGACTTACATGCCTTTCAATAACTTTTGCCTTCCCTACCAAATTACTTGTATTTATTTTGCATTAAATTATTCGTGTACATATTGTCTTCCTTGATGGATTATAAACTCTTTAAGGACAGAGGTTGTTTCATTTCTGCTTTGTATCCCCAGGATCTAGAACAGTACCTTGCCCATAATAAACGCTTAATAAATGTATATTGATTGATGCTTTCTCTAATGAAGCAGATTGAAATTTATCTTTGCTCTACTATCCCGTGATACTCTTATTCAGTGGTGTTGAAATTTAGAGAACATATCTTAGAGAATCCTACGTAAATATTATCTTTAGCCCAAGCTCCATCTCAGCTCCATACATTATAATCTTTATGCCTATCCCATGGGCAGTGACATAGTACCTGTGTTGGTAGTCCTTTGGAAGTGTTGAGGTCTATGTCCTAGAACTGTTAATCCATACTTCCCTTTATTCAGTCACTCAATGATTATTAACCAATAACTATGATCAAGACCTCATGCTACCATTCAAGAAGGACACTACAAATATGTCATGATACCTACCTTTAAGGATATTTTAACTATAAGAGGACTGTCAGGTGAGCTTGGACAGGAACATGACTAAGAAAGAAATATAGTCATAGTAGATTGACTTCAAGTTCAATGGTAATTGAGTCCTTCAAATGATCCATTATTTCCTTAGAGTTAATAATTCTTCCATCAACTCAAATAACAGCCCTTCCATGCTTTAGTAAATGGTTTAAAAAATTTATTTCCTTGTATTAATCATACTTAGCTAGGGCTCCATACTCAGATCCCAGATTACCTACAAATTTCACAGTTGTCATAAGGCTAAAATTTGATAAAGTCCTTAATGTTCTTTGAAAACTTGACAGCATTACATAAATGTTACCTTTTATTCTATTTTGAGAGCCTTAAAATTGCCAAGGCTGCAAAACAAGGACCATCAGACTAAGCATTAGTATTGGATTCGAATTAATCGCTTACTCAGATTTTGGTGAAATGGGACACAAGACAGTAAGTTTTGATCAGTGAAAAGGAAGTCAGGAGAGAATTATGGCGTAGATCATTGAGTGAGATATCCAGACTAAAGGGAAGACATAGTTAGGCCTTCCTATTCAGCTATAACCTTAGTATGGGGGCAGTGGGTCATTGGTGTTGAGGAAGAATCTTCAATGCTCTCATGACTTAGGCAAAATCCTAAAGGGAGGTTTTGAATCTATCATGGGGTTGGATTAGAAGATGTCTAATAAAGATGGGCATCTTGGTTTAGCACAAAACTTGGAGTCAGAGAATCTGGCCTCTAGTCCTAGACTGTCCAGTTATTAGCAATAAAGCATTAAGAAAGTCATTTCATCCGTCATCCTCAATTTCTTACTCTATAAAAGAAGATTGATCTGAATTGGATCCATGAACATTAAAAAAATTAAAACATCATTTATATATAATTGATTTCCTTTGCATTTCTATTTATTTTATTTTTGCAATTTAAAAGCAATATTCTGAGAAGAGATTCAGAGGCTTTCCTAGACTGGTAAAAGGTGTGATACAAAAAAGGTTAAGAACCAATGATCTAAATTAGCTTTAAAGTCCCCCATACACACCAATTATAACAATCATATTCCTACTAAACCATTTTGCCTGGGCCAAGTCTTTACATCTAATGGAGTCTTTTTTTTTTTTCCTGACAAGAGGGAACTTTGATTTGTTGTTTTTTTTTTCACTCAAAATAAGAAAACATAATACAGGGCACATCATAGGCACTTAATGAATTCTTGTTGATTGATTAATCATTATAGACAACCCATACCATGCTAGACTTTGTTTCCCAACAGGATGATTATGATAGCTCATAAGCCACATTTTCACATCAGAGCTAATTAAAACGATCACATCATTGCCTACTTCTAGTCTTTTACATAATGAAAACATTTGCTGAGAGAGCTAAAATTCCTCCAGTATTTGAAATTCTTTATTGAACCTACCCAACCCAGTTATGTGCTGATCAATAAGGTTCTCTTAAGTATTTGTACTTCCAAAGGGATGATAAGCTTTGGTGTAATGATGTGTCAGGTGCATCTGAAAGAAGACTGAAAAAGAAAGTCAACTTAATTGTAGCTGCAGCTTAGGAAGCATGTTGAATGGTAATATTTTACTGTAAGAATAGTAAAACTTACAGAATTCCAACTCTAATGCAGCATTCAGGATAACTCAAACTAGATGAGTCTCATGTTTCATGGTGCAACTCTCTGTAAAAAGAGGATTTTTGCTAAACAAATAGAGTAAATCACAGTGCAGAGGTTATCTTTAGTTTTCTCTCATATCTCTCCCTTCTGTTGCTGCGGCAATCAAGGACACCGGCCATGTGCAGCCCATCAAGTTGGCTTGGGTCATCAAAGTACTGGGCAGGACCCATTCTCAGGATTAGTGCACCCAGATGCACATGGAGTTCATGGATGACACGAGCTCATCCATCATCCACAACATGAAGGGCCCCATGCAGGAGGCGGATGGTCTCACCCTGTTGGAATTGAAACTGAGGCCCAGAGACTGTGGTGAGACCAACCGATGGAGGCCCCTAGGCTGCTGGTCTGGAAGAACTGCTAAGGGATGTGTAAAATAAAGAATTTTGTCTAAAAAAAAAAAGAAGTTATCTTTAACTTACTTTCAAAAACAAACTCTTCAATACTTTGCCCATTATATGCCATATAAATTCAGACCAAGCTAGGGATTCTCAGAATTAGAAGGGGCCTTAGAGGCCATTGAGTCCAATAAATAGTTCAGAATCCTTTCTACCACATCCCTGACAGGTCATTATCAGCCTTTGCTTGAGTCTCCAGTGAGAAGCAGCTCAGTATCACCTGAGTTCCCCATTCTTCTTTCCAAGTACTTCAGTCTTGCCTTGAAGGATCTCTGGAAATTGTTTCTAATCTACCTCTTTACCCTTTTTACCTTATTCAGTACCCTATATTTGAACCAAATTCAACTGTTATTCCTCAAGCACATACTATACTTTCCAGTAAAAGAAAAAATCAACTTATTTCAATCACCTTTACAGTGTGCAATGCTCTAAATCAGGTGCTGTGGGTACAAAGACAAGTGAGAAAGTCCTTTGCCTCAAGGAGTTTGCCCTTAATTGGAGGGACAGATCTTATTCAAAAATTTGTTTGAATGAGTAACATTAATGCAGAAAAAACTGACATTAAATAAAAATTTGATGGGAAATAAAAAGCATGGGAAATGTTGGGTTATTAAATAACGCTTATGAACAGTGGTGTATGGAAGCCAGTTCCGACCCACCCGCTTACAAGAGTTGATTGTTACATTTTCAGTGCGAGTACTTACACCTTAAAAATCAGTATATGCAATAAATCAGGGCTGAATTTATTGTTTTAATGACAGTCTAGACCTAAGAAACTGATGGAGAAAATATTGATAATGCATATTAAATTTAAAAGTATATCTTATGAATTTTCCCCAAAGGTCTTTTTGTTAAAAATCTCCCAGCACACCTTTGATTGCAAGTCAGGTTAAAGTTACTGTACTTAAACTAGAAGTTCACAAATTCTTCCTTGGCTTGCACCTTGTAACAAAGTATTGCTGACCATGTTAATAAATATTAAGTACATAATAAAATCTCATCATCATGGAGATTCATTCAACTTAGATGATCAAGACCTTCTTAATACCCTCAGCTGCCTCTCCTCTCTCTGAAAGACAGATAAATAAACTCCACCCAAAGCTTTCCTAATTAGAGGGCTCAGAATTTTCCAGCTAAACTTCATTTTCCATCATCTGCTCTGTTTAGTTGTAACTCCACAAAGATCATGCTCCCACAGGACACACTCTGGCAATACCCTCTTTTCAACTAAATTTTGTGTACTGTCTCTCCCTTTTAGAATGTAAGCTTCTTGAGGGCAAGAGTGGGGGGGACTGACTTTTTTGTTTATATCCCTAGAATTTAACACAGTGCTTGCCATATAGTAGATACTTAATATTTATTGACTGTCTGACTTAAAGAAGTCATGAGTTGAGAGACCGCTGAAACCCCCATCCGTCCGTCCGCCGCCGCTACTCACTCCGGGCACAGAACATTCAGTCATGGATAAAAATGAGCCAAATTGGCTGAGCAGGCTGAGAGATATGATGACATGGCAGCCTGCATGAAGTCTGTAACTGAGCAAGGAGCTGAATTATCCAATGAGGAGAGGAATCTTCTCTCCGTTACTTACAAAAACGTCGTAGGGGCCTGAAGGTCATCTTGGAGGGTTGTTTCAAGTATTGAGCAAAAGACGGAAGGTGCTGAGAAAAAACAGCAGATGGCCCGAGAATACAGAGAGAAAATTGAGACTGAACTAAGAGATATCTGCAATGATGTACTGTCTCTATTGGAAAAGTTCTTGATTCTTAATGCTTCACAAGCAGAAAACAAAGTTTTCTATTTGAAAATGAAGGGAGACTACTACCGTTATTTGGCTGAGGTTGCTGCTGGTGATGACAAGAAAGGAATAGTGGATCAATCGCAACAAGCATATCAAGAAGCGTTTGAAATC
>CM053587.1:273871944-273891944 GCA_028646515.1 Pseudochirops corinnae
GCAAAGACAGCTTTTGATGAAGTCATTGCTGGACTTGATACATTAAGTGAAGAATCATACAAAGACAGCACACTAATAATGCAGTTACTGAGAGACAATTTGACATTGTGGACATCGGACACCCAAGGAGATGAAGCTGAAGCAGGAGAAGGAGGGGAGAATTAACCAGCCTTCCAACTTTTGTCTGCCTCATTCTAAAATTTACACAGTAGACCATTTGTCATCCATGCTGTCCCACAAATAGTTTTTGTTTACGATTTATGACAGGTTTATGTTACTTCTATTTGGATTTCTATATTTCCCATGTGGTTTTTATGTTTAATATTAGGGGAGTAGAGCCAGTTAACATTTGGGGAGTTATCTGTTTTCATCTGAGGTGGCCAATGGGGATATGGCATTTTTATACACGTTTTACATGTTTGGCATAGTACTTTGGGTACATTGTGGTTTCACAAGGCCAGTGTTAAAACAGCTTCCATGTCTAAGCAAAGAAAACTGCCTACATATTGGTCTGTCGTGGTGGGGGGGAATAAAGGGATAATTGGTTCCAGCCACAGGTGTAGTTATTGTGGGTACTTTAGGGTTGGAGCACTCATGGCTGTGGTAGAAACAGATGTCCCATAGATATTACATGTCATTTCATGTGTATCTGTGGAATACACAATCTCAACGTGCACACCTTTATGACTGCAGTTGCGAAAGTGTTCCTTAAGACAAAGTTTTAACCCAGTCAATTTACTCTGGAGAAGGGCAGAAACGGTTCACATTCCATTATTTGTAAAGTTACCTGCTGTTTGCTTTCATTATTTTTGCTACACTCATTTTATTTGTATTTAAATGGTTTAGGCAACCTAAGAACAAATGTACAAGTAAAGATGCAGTAAAAATGAATTTCTTTTTTTTTTTTAAATTTTATTTACTCATTTACTTTTAATTTACAAGATTCAGTTCCACAATCACTTGAGTTTCAGAAAAAATGAATTTCTTGATATTCATAAAGTCACTGTATATCAAGCACAGCAGTAAAACAAAAAACCCATGTATTTAACTTTTTTTAGGTTTTTTGCTTTTGTGATTTTTTTGATACTTGCCTAACATGCATATGCTGTAAAAATAGTTAACAGGGAAAAAACTTGAGATGATGGCTAGCTTTGTTTAATGTCTTATGAAATTTTCATGAACAATCCAAGCATAATTGTTAAGAACATGTGTATTAAGTTGATGTAAGTGGAATAAAAGTTTTATGAATGGACTTTTCAAAAAAAAAAAAAAAGAAGTCATGAGTTCACACAGAAAAGATCCAAATGTACCTACCAAACACCATCAGCATCATTTAGTGACAGCTATTGTACACCAGTTCTTGAGTCAGTCAGATACACTCTAATACAAAGCCATGTGGTATAATAAACTCTAAAGGGGCAGAGAGAGGAATTAGGAAAAGAAGGATAGATGGTGTTTGCCACACTCATAGAGGATGTCCAACACAGAATTCAATGGAACAGATCCCTGATAGAGAATGAGGCTCTGACTGTGGATGACATTGTGCTGATTAGATCAAGCCTGAAACACTTTAAACTCTCTTTAAAGAGTTCTATCATTATTCACAAAAAATTTGGCCTAATATTGCTTTCTCTGGTTTCTGTGACACTGTTCACTCCTGATTCTCTTCCTATTTCTCTACTCCTTCTCAGTTTTATTTGCTGGATGTTTGTCCATACCATTTCCACTAAGCATACGAGCCTGAAGGTTTTGTTTTATGCCCTATTTCACCAACTCATTAGTTCCAATGGGTTCAAATATTATTGTTATGCAAATGATTCCCATATCTATATATGCAGAACTAGTTTTGCTATTAAGACTATATCATATTACTAATTAGCTTTAGGACATTTCAAATGAGGTGTTTCATAGGAATCTGAACAGTGACTGTGCTTAACCATAATCAAACCAAGGTTTTTGCCTCTATAATTTCTGTGCTGTGGTAAATCTGTCTTAGCAGCAGGTACCTACCACATGAACCAAAAAAGGAGCTATTTCTCACATGACCATACTAATAAATAATAGTTTCAACTCCTTCCTTGACCTACCAGCATTAAGTTGGTGCTAGTTGGGTCTATGGGGCCCTGAAATAAAATGCCTCATCCATCACCTTGTAGGCTTCTCAGTCACCCAAACTCATAATCCTATCCCTAAGGGCCAGTTTCTGAAGGGCAACATACTGGGCAGAACAATTTAGATCTGAACTTACAGGCTTCTGTACTTAGAACTGGATAAATAAAAACAACAACTTCTTGAGAATTCAGAAAATTTAAGATCATCATCATTTTTACAGGTGAGAAAGTTGAAACCCAGAGAGACAAAGTCCTTTGTTAAAAGCTAAACAGATTTAGCAGCAGAACAAGAGCCTAAACTCTCCAATTCTAAATACAGTGTTCTCTCTACTACCCCTCATACTTCATCTCATAACCCAGGAACTTTTGACATTCACTTTACATACCAGTTATTCTCTTTTGCCTTTCAACCAGAAAAGATCCTGTTATATTTAGAGGAAAAATAAACAGTTTTCAAAGTCCCAGAACTTTGCAAATGTTCAAGATGTTTTTTCTGTCCTATCCATCCCAGAGGGGTTCATCATTTCATCTACCCTGTTTGTTATTTTCTTTTCCATTTTAGCTAACGGCAGGCAAAACTAGCTGCTTGCAATTGGGAATGAGTATTAGTGGATTTTCAATTGATATACCCAATGCTAGCTAATTCAATGATCACATAATCAACATCAATCAATGTTGATCGATGATCAACATAATCAACCTTTCTGAAGAGTATTTTGTCAAAAGGAAAAATCCATTGACACTTCATTAAAATGAAGCTGTTGGAGGCCTGTGGAATATGCTGACATACAGCAGCAGATGGAACTAATTCCCAGAATAAAATGCTGACCAATTCCCAAAGCTCCCATCATCCCTCACACATCCCCCTTAAAGATGAGCAAGAAAAGAAAAGGAGACTAACAGTCGCTAGCTAGTTTTCTGGTGACATAAATCCTTCTTCTCCTCTTTCTTCAAATGTCACTTCCTCTATTAAACTTCTGCCGAACTCAAATGAGGTGATTTTATGAATATTTTGTACTAGAACAGTAATAATAAACTTATAAAATTTTCAGATGGGATGAACTTGGGAGGGATATCTAGTACAATAGGAGACAGAATTAAGATTCAAACATGACTTTACAAACTAAAATAGTAGGCTGAATCTAACCAAATGAAATTTATTAGGGATGAATGTAAAGTCCTGGATTTATGTTCAAAAAAATTTGCATAGCAAATAGATAGATATCGATAGATAACTACAAAGCAGTATGTGGAAAAGCTCTGAGAATTATTGGACTACTAGCTGAATAAATGCAAGCATCAATCACATTGGGTCCACATAAGGAAAAATTTCTTATGAATAGAATCTGTCCAAAAACAGCATTGGCTGCCTCACCAAAAAGTGAGCTCCCCGTCACCAGAAATCTTTAAGTAGACTTTGAATGACTAGTTGTTGGAGATGTAATCAATCCGAAAGAGCTAGACCAAGTGACCACTTAGAGCCCTCCCAATTCAAGTTCTTTATGTGATTCCAAAGCTAATGGGATCACTGTTTATACTAACATAATGGATATCTAGGATCCAGAATGAAACAAACAATTTTATATAGTACTCTATACAATATATGACAGACAATGTCCTTTGGAAAATATTGTAATTACTTTAATGACCAGGACTACAGTGGATCCACACCATTCATATCTTCATTCTGAAGAGTGTAAGCTTCTTAAGAGCAAATACTGCATCATTCATGGAAAAAAAAAAGGGGGGGGGTGTTCTCAATTAGAAAATGGTCTAGACTAGTGATTTCACTGACATATGGAAGTACTAAGTCAGGAATTACCTTTATCCTCTACCAGTGAAGAAGCATTGTCTAGAGAAGTGGTTCTCAAAGGAAGGCCTGAAGATTCCTAAGGCTTCATGAGATTCTTTAAAGGAGACCACAAATTTAAAATTATTTTCATAATAACACTAGGATACTATTTACCTATTAAAAATACTCCTTTTTCCAACTACAAGGCTGTGTGAGATTAAATGCAGAGGCAGATATGAGAATCTAGCTATCTTCTATTAAGCCAGACTTTAAAGAGGTTTTCAAAAATACGTAAAACAATACTATTCATATCACTGTCTTTTTTTGTTTTTAAAAGTTATTTTTCATTGAAAAAAATACTCACGTTAAATGTTTAAAAATTATTATTATTATTATTATCATTATTATTTTACATGCAACTGGGAAATAAGATATATAGGCACTGGGGTATGAAGATCCATCTTGCCCTACCAGAAAGTGGGAGGAGGGATGGGGGAGGATATAGGAGAGAGTAGATTGGGGGAGGGGGTATACAGTGGGATCACTGTTTTGGAGTGGCAGGTAAGGAAAAGACAGGGAGAAAATTAATCTTGTAGAAATGAATGATATAAACTAAAATAAACATAAAATTTAATTTAAAAAAATACTTATGTTAACATGTAATGTGTTTGTTATTGTGATTCTAAATGAATTAATAAACATTTTAGAAATTCATTAGTTTTAATTCCTAACATAGTAAATATAGGTGGACATAACCTACATAAATAAAAGCTCTTTGTTAGAGATACAGATATAATCAACTTTAAGTATGTAAAGGGGTCCTGAAACAAAAACAAATTAAAACTACTGGTCCAAAGTGCATAGCAAGTATGTATCAGAGGTGGGATTTGAGAAAAGATGAATGATTAGTAGATGATATGGGTTGTCATTCACTTCATAGTAGGAGCCCACTAAATTAAATGAATTGAATGAATTCAGTTATGAATTGCAGAATTTTCCATCAGATTCATTCTATGATGGTAGTGTGCTGGAACAGTAACTGATCACTTCAGACCCCTGGGTTGCCTAAAGAAACTCATTTACTCTGAATTTTCTTATGGCTGCCATTGAAATCATAGACCATGCTGTTTTCTCTATGAATTCTGTTCTAGTACAACATCAATTAACCAGATCAATACCTTAATGTTCTACCTTTTTCAATGTCCCAGTCATCTCATAATTCTTAAGAATAGAAGCACCCCCATAATGGAATCTAATTACTCTGGTGGCATTCAAAATAAAGTGTAATAAAGTCCTTGTACAAATAAAAGGCAAATGATGTGGGGGGGGGGGGAGAAATGCTAGAGCTTGAAGACAAACTTTTAAATACTGAGGATGTTTCTTTAAAGCTTGTAAAAGCATTGTTTTTGTGAAATACTCTGCAGTATCACACTCAGAATAATTGTGGGAATATCTGGCATGGGCAAGGGAGACAGTGGTCCTGCAATGCTAATTTGGGAGTTCCTTATCCCCCAATGTCCCATTTTCATATTACCAAAAGGAGCTATAGCTGAAAATAATATAGAAGTATGAGGAGGAAGGCAAGCAGAAAGGCATTAGGCAGGAAAGAGGTCACAAAGAGGAGGAAGAGGAGAGGAATGGGAAAGGAAAAAAGAGAAGGAAAGAATGAAGAAGAGAAAGGAGGAGGAGAGCATAGAAGGAGGGGAAAAGAGGAGGGAGAGAAGGCAGAAAAGAAGAATGGGACAAAAGGAAAAAAAATCTAGTATACTTCATCAAAGCCCATATGTTTTGAAATTATATAAATTTATAGAAAAATATAGAATATAAATAGAATATAAAATTATAGAAATTATAGAAAAATATAAGAAATTATAACCTTTGGCAGATTCTCTTGAGCTGTATTAGAACCCTTCTTGTTAAGAGCTTTGTTCAAGGTCACCAACTTCTCTGAGTTTCTCCACAACCTCTTTGGGATAATAACTTCAATATCCACTACACAGAGTGGAGAGATCCAAGTGTAGATGAAATTGTTTGCAACCTTAAAATGTTAGACAAACCTAGTCTATTAATTTTGAAGATTATGCCAGTGGAGGTCAAGATGACAAGTGGACAGAAGTTACTAAGAAACTCACTTTTCTTAGACTTAGTTCCGACCAAGATGGAGGGGCTTGAGTGTGGTCCCCACATGACAGTGGGGTTCCATTGTGTGAAGACTAGTTGAGCTAAGTTTAGAAAGGCTTAGGACCTACCAAAAAGGCTGGGTACTAGGTACTGTTTGTTGTTGTTGTTGTTGTTAGTCACTGCAATCCATGAAATGAGGGAAAGACTACCCTTAATCCTTCTATAGCAACAGCAGAGAAATGGGGAATATGTGCCAAGAATCACATAATTCTTAGATTATCTAGAAATACAAATTTAACATGAATTCACAACATGTTGTTGGGATTTTAGAAATTCATTTAGAATTTAGAAATTCATTAATCATGTTGTCATGAAAGCAAACAAGTAAACAGCCAAAGGAACTGAAATTAACCTATGATGACTTTTATACTATAGTCATAAACAGAAGTCATAATGAAGTTGCAGTGAAATTATAATATTCATACTAGTTATTTATGTCCTCTCCCCACTTGGATGAAATGGTTCTCTCCAAAGTTATCAAAGATCTATTTTTATTGCCAAATCTAGTGACCAATGAATGTGATCAATGTCTCATCTACCGAGACAGATGAGGGCAGTGAGAGAAATGACTTAGTTAAGTGACTTGCCTATGGTCACATAGTTCATTAATGTTTTAGGCCATATTTGAATCCAGGTTTCCATGACTCCAGTTCTAGCATTCTGCCCACTGTGGCCTCCAGCTGCCTCTTTCTTCAGTCTTCTTAACCACCTGACCTCTCTGCAGCAGTGACATTGTGCATTATCTCCTTCCCTGGCTCCTGTGACACTTTCATTGTTCTTTCTATTTGTCTGGGTTTTTTTTTTCCCCATATTCTTGTTTGCTGAAGCATCATCAAACTCCTGCTCACTTTGGGGATTTCCTCAAGTCTCTGTCCTGGGATTTCTCTCCCTTTACTATGCCCCTCACTAGAATATCTCATGAGATTCCATGGCTCTAATTATCATCTCCATGCAGATGATACCCATGTATGACATGTTTCCTTTCCTGCTTCTTCCAGTAAATCAATAAACATTTATTAAGCACTTAACTATGTGCCAGGCATTATGCTAAAAGTGAGAGATATAAAAAATAAATTGAAAAAAGACAATCCCTTTCCTGAAGAAGCTCATGATCTAATAACAGAAGACAAAAAAAAAATGAAAAAAAAACTAGAAGGGGAAAGGAAGATATCTAGCACTTGGGACATGATGGAGTTCTAAAAGAGTCTAAAATCAGGGTAACTGAAGGGAAATTGGGAGAAAAATCATGCTGAACTCCTTTTTTTAAAAACTCTAGAGTCAGTTCATGGCTCTACCTTCCAGGCAAAGGGTCTAATCAGAGGGGCAGAAAGCATTGATGAGGTGTGAGCACCAGATAGATTCAGTCTTACAGCATAATGAGATTTCCCAGTGATGAGTTTCCTAAAGAAGGAAGGCATGATGGAGAGGTCCAGAAAGATCTAAAAGTGGTAAATCTGTTGGGAAATGGGGGACCAAGACACAGCTCAAGAGTTACCTCCTCTATCAGGTCATCACTGGTTCCTCCAGGTGTTAATAATCTCCCCTAACAACAACAATCATGAAAAGATGTCAACTATAAGGAGATAGTTTGGTTCTATGTGGATAGACACTGTGGGTTTTGGTGTCAGAAGGACTTGACTTAAAATCTTGATTCGGTTATTTACTAGTTATGTGATCTTACACAAATCACTCAACTTCTTTGAGAGTCAATTTTCTCATCTGTAAAATGGGTTCAGTACTAGTACCTATCTATAAGTAAGGTGGATTTTAGTGTGTATAAAGTAGATTTTTGTTATTGTTTTCTTAGAGTTCAGTTTCCCAGGGTCCATAGCCATAATAATCTCATTTTCCCAGGTATTAGATATGAGTTCCCACAGTTATGGTTCAAAACATCTCCATCATGCTTATGTAGCATTATATAATGATAAACAATATAAACATTCACTGTGACTGTGCAGTGAGATACAGGGATGGAGTGATGTGAGGCTATTGCTGGCAATATGCCTTCTTTGTCTGTTACCCCTATAAAACAGGTGGTCAGTGGTTAGTGAATGGGGAACCTTAGAGTTGAACGCATGAATGCTGTATGTGCCTCACTTGGCCCCCATTGAGGCTTGAGGGAACTTACCCCATTGAGACATAGGGGTAGTTGCCCCCCACATTGGTCCTTGAGAGAAGAGTGATTAGAGAATGCTGTAGGAATTTGTCCCACCATTATCAGCAATTCTCTTCTAAGAAAACTAGACTAGTATAAAGTAAGATTATTAACCCCTTACTAATGTCTTTACTGTCTGCCAGATCAAGAGTGAATCTGTGCCAGCACCCATCCTGTGTGCTGTGTTTATCTGTCTTACACTACCTCACGTGGCTATTGTAAGGATAAAACCAAATGTGATAATATGGACAAAGTACCGTGCAAACCTTAAAGAATAATATCAATGATTGCTTTTTCTGTTATTACTCTTTAGTAGCAAGTCAGTGAAATAATCCAAATGTGTCAGACATTGTGCTAAGGGCCAGAGATATAAGGAAAGGCAAACAGCCCCTGGTCTCAAGGAAGCCACATTCAAATGGGGGAGAAAACATGCAAACAATTATGTATGTACAAAATATATACTAGGTAAATTGGGGATAATTTCTGAGAGAAGTCAATATACAAACTTCTTGAGGATAAGAACTGCTTGGTTTTAATCTTTGCATCCCCAGTAACTAGCACAGTGCCTTTCCCATGGTCACTTGATAAATACTTGTTGAATAAATGAATGAATGAATGAATGACTAGAGTAAAGATTAAAATAAATTCCATGTTAGCATAAAAGAGAAAGATAAGTGAGTATAATTTCAGCAACTCCAATATGACCTGTTTGAACAAGTCAAATAGGTGAAGGAAAATAGAAAATGAATAAAAGTTTAAGAAAATATTGATTCTATCATCATTTTCTAGAGAAGTTTAATCAATGCAAAATGGACAATTCAAGTATACAAACATTTGTTAAGCAACTACGCTACATCTCTCAACTCCAGGGCATTTTCTCTTCGTGCATGGAATGTTCTCCCTCTTCATCCCTGCCTCCTGGTTTCTCTGGCTTCCTTTAAGTCTCAAAAAAAATCTCCCCTTTTGCAAGAAGCCTTTCTTTTTCTTTCCTTCTGCAAGGCAATCAGGGTTAAATGACTTGCCCAAGGTCACACAGCTGGGAAGTATCAAGTGTGTGAGGCTGGATTTGAACACAAGTCCTTCTGACTCCAGTGCTCTACCTATTGTGCCACCTAGCAGCCCCATAAGAAGCCTTTCTTGATCTCCCTACATACTGGCACCTTCCTTCAGTTGGTCATTTACATTTATCCCAAATATAGTTTGTTTGTATAGTTGTTTGTATATCATCTGCTCCCCCCTCCCATGCTCCTCAATATGCCCTAAGCACCTAAAGAGCAGGAGCTGCTTTTTGCCTTTTTTATAACCTTAGGGCTTAGCACAGTGATTGGCATATAGTTATTGACTCATTGACTGAGTGACTGAAAAACTAGCCAGCAGAGGGTTAGATATGAGGTGCAACTTAGCTAGCACATCCCAAGGGCATTTGTGGCTAAAATTAGAATTATGCATAAAATGGAATATTTGAAATCTTTTCTCTTCACCAGTGATAATGGAACCATTACATTTGGATGCCACCAGTACCCAAGATATCAGGTGAGGAAGTATCTGTGGAATATAAGATGAAGACATGAGGAGTAGATGGACGTAAAGAGATGTCTGTTGGATATTATACCATTTTTAAAATGTCAGGGGATCAATTATCAAAGCAGCTCAAAGACAGGAAGGAGATTTTTCTCTAAATGAATAAAGATCACATATGATCCTTTTAGAAAAACCAAAGTTGACAAAGAGGACCAATCCATCCCTGGATTTATACCAGAGTCTTTTCTACCTTAGTAGTACGTGCCAGAGCTTATGTTCTGTTAATATCACCTTCGAAAATTCAGGGTCACCCTCACACCACAATGAGACATTAGAGTAGGTCTTGAGAGCAAAGTTGAGTGAACAAACATTATTTCTTCTATGAATGCAAGAATAATTTCTCCAATGGGAACAATTGAAATGTACCCAAGTCTGCATAAACTCTAATCCATTCCAATAAAGAAAATTCTCTACTTTGATCAACAATCTCTAATGATCAACAACCTCCCAGTTTGATTTTTTTCTCTTTTTTTTTAATCAAAGGGGACATCCCTTGACTCACTTCTTAAAGAGGGCTATTCACTCAAATTGAGAACCTGCAAAGACCTTAGCCTAAAAGGGTCAAGGTCTCCCATTGCATCCTGGGTCATCTCCAGTAATCCTGGTGACTATCTGGTCACTGGACCCAGATGGCTCTGGAGGAGAAAGTGAAGCTGGTGACTTTGCACAGACCTCACTCACTCAAATCCAAATCAACTACAAATTATGTCATTTCCCTGATGTCATGATCCTCTTCGAAAATGAAGGACAAATACAACACAACAACCTGGGGCCTTTCTTATTTAATTGGGCATGACATCAAGTATGTGGGCTGTTCAACAATTACCATTCAATCTCATTATGTCAGTGACATCTTTTTGTAATGTGGCACCTAGCTGTTACAGTGTATAGAGCACTGAGACTGGAGTCAGAAAGACCTGTGTTCACATCCTGACTCAGAAAATTACTAGTTGTGTGACATTGGACAAGTCACTTAAACTCTGTCTGCCTCAGTTTTCTCAATGGTAAAATGGGAATAATAATAACATCTACCAGTTACAGCTGTTGTAGGGATCATTTGAGATATTTGGAAAGTACCTAACAGTCCCAGGAACCTAATAGGTGTTATATAAATGCTAGCTGTAGTGATGATGATGTTGGTGATGATGATATCAGACATCATTCTAATAACCTTTTAAATTGTCCAGTTCTACATTGGTAATGTCTTGCAACAGCCTGGCACTGGACATAAACTTCTCTATTACTCGGTGAGTAACCCTCACCTTTAACTCTTCAGAGACCTATTATTCCATCACTTTTAGCAATATGACATCACTAGAAGAATATAGTTAGTGAGTACGGGCCATTTATTTTAATGTGCCATACTCTTTTTCCTTCAAATTCACCTTTTTTCTTATTGAAGACAAGTCTACACTTAACTAAACGCAAGACAATGAAAACATATCTAGCTTTAAAGATTAGAAGAATGTTTTCACTAATGACATACCATTATCAATGAAGAATTAAAAAGAATACTATGATTAACAAGCACATATATCACTGGGAAAAGTCATGGACCCATGGACCATTAATAAAAAAAGAGTGAGGCATAACAGATGACCAGTCAGATTGCTGACTGGTATCCCCAAACACCCCCAAAAGCAGAGAAAGTCTTCTAAAATGCTGAATAGATCTGCTAGTGAGGACTTGAAGATTATCATGAACAAGAATAGGATGGAATTAGAAGGTATGGATTTGGATGTTATCAGTACCAGTAAAGAGAATGCGCAAATTGATGACCTCACAGATGCATCAAAATATTTAATCATGAGGAACATTTTGAGAGATTTATAAAAAAAAATCTATAGAAAATTTTAAATGGGAAGTGAGACAAAGCTGAGATAATTCAAAGTGATGAATAATCAAAGATTTAGTACTAGGAGGGAAAAAAAGAAACACCTCTAATCCAAATTCCTGAAGAACTTGGAGACTGATAAATTTGAGGCCCTGAGGTTTTAGGGTCAACAATCTTTCTGTAGGAAAAACTATCAAAACTGGTGCTACATAGACAAATGCTAGGAATAATTAGTGCTGACTACTTAATTATTTCCCTTAAGTTCAAAAAAGTTATTTATTTTAAAAATATTTATTTGTTCTAATGGGAACTATATTCCAATTTGAGCTTCCTCAAGGCCACAGAATTTCTGTATGATCCTTCTTCCAACTCCTCCAATTAAAGAAATACTAGCATCACAAGAGGAAAAGTTTATTATATCTCATGGTTCAGAATTATCTTAATCATATTTACTCAATATACTCCTCCATACAAACCTTTTACCCCAAACAATTTAAACAGGCAAAATGTACATTCCTACTTCCAGGCCTTTGCTTATGCCACTGTGCCCACCTAGGTTGCATGATGTTACAGGAAGAGCGGTTGAGTAGGGAGTCACAAAATCTGGGCTCTAGTCTCTCCTGTAACACAACAGAGCTGTGGAATTTAAACAAGGTATCTAACATCTATGAACCTGTTTCCTTATTGGTAAAATGGGAATGTTAATAATCCCAAAGCACAAAATAATGGAAGGACAAAGAATTATACCTGATCTCTGGCTCTGCCACTTATTATCTGTGTGACCCTGGATAAAGTTACTTAGTCCTTCAGAGAGACAGTTTCCTCATCAGTAAAATGGGGCCATAATGTTCTCATAACCTACTTTGTAGAATTATCAGGAGGATCAACTAATATAATGGATTTGACAATACTATATGAATTGCAAAGCAATATATAAATTAAATCTTTATCCTTATCTCATTAAATCCTTAAAATAAATATATAAAGAGAAATTATAACTATTACAAAGATAAATAAAACACCATTTCTTTACTCAAGGAGCTTATAACCTAGTAGGGGAGAGAGAGCACACACTATCATTTGCTGCAGTAGGTGGATGGGAAGAAAGCAAAGATCTGGTGGGTTGTTTTGGTTGCTAAGAAATCTTAAATTTATGAGAAAAAAATTTCTGGTCACTGTTTTACAGTAAGGCTATGTAGCATCTCCATAGCAACTAAAGGTGAACAGTCTGTGAGCTGAAAATAGAGCAATAGTTCCAGGAATGATAATCAGTAATAAGTAAAACTGGACGGGTCTGAGTGTTAATATACTCAGCAGTTAAAAACAGTAGAATTAACTGTTGAGTGGAAGGGTTTTGTCCACTGCCCCTCTCCCTCATATCTTTACTAGATGGGCAACCAATGATTAATTTCTTAAAATGGCGGGTTGAGGGGAAAGGGATTCAATTACAACGGTGATAGTGGATTGGAATGGATTATGGAATGGTGGAGACATTTTCAAAACTGATCCATGGTCCACTTCTGAATTCCTTGAAGTGCAATGTTCCTTCAGGGAACTATTTCACTAGAAGCCAGCATTTGGAGTCAGAGGACCTGAGCTTGAATTCTGACCCTGAAATTTACTGTCTGTTTGAATTTGAGATTAATATATTAACCTCATTGGGTTTAATCTCCTAAAATCAACTTCTTAACCTCTTATCTTTGTTTGGACCCCATCTATAAAATTATGTGGTTAGATTAGATTCCCTCTTAGAATGCCTCTAATTGTCTATAGAAATGGAGTTTAGAATTGGTCAAGATAATCCAAAATAATGAATAATCAAAGATTTTAGAACTAGGGAGAAAAAAATATCTAGGCAAAGTTCCTCATTTTATAGATGAAGAAAATGAAAATTTTAATGACTTATCTAGCTCAAACAACATGTAAGTAGCAGAATCGAGATTTCAAATTAAGATGGAACAAAAATTTCTTTTAGAGAGTTGATACCCATGACAAGCAAGGAAGCAAGTAGTGGTACTTGATAGATTGAAGTAAATTGATCCACGTGAACTACAATTTCTGGCACTAAAAGAACTAGTAGAGGGGTGGTGAAGTTGTGGTCTTGAGGCCATATATGGCCCTCTAGGCCCTCAAGTGTGGACCTTTAACTGAATCTAAACTTCACAGAACAAACCCTTTAATAAAAGAATTTGTTCTGTGAAATTTGGAATCAGTCAAATCTCACAGCCAAGGCTCTAGAAGGCCACATGTGACCTCAAGACCACATCTTGTCTACTCTTAAACTGGTAGGATAGGTGTTGAGTCACTTAGGAATACTAGATTTGGGTGAATAATGACAGAGGCATCTTAGGACTGATGCTGGATAAATGGTGGCATGATTATCAAAAAAATAAAATGAGAAGGAAAAGGAATCTGAAAACTGTAGGCCAACTAACAAGCATTTATTAAACACCTAGTATGTGCCAGCACAGTGCTACGCAGTGGAGATACAAAGACAAAAATGAAATAGCTCCTCCCCTCAAGGAGTTTCTATTCTTTGGGATGGGTAAATGGTGGTGGAATGTGTTAGATATGTATCCATATAAATTAATGCAATTTCATAGTAAATGAAAAGCAGTTTTAGAGTGGGAATGACTTGAGGCATCAGCATTGAGAGATTCAAGAAACATGCTATATAGTAGTTGGGATTTGCATCAAATTTTAAAGGAAGGTAACAAATAAAGAATCTAAAGTTTAAACACTTTGGCACATAATGAGAAGACATACTGAAAAAGAACCTGATGTTGGGAAAGATTGAAGGCAAAAAGAGAAGGGGATGGCAAATGATGAGATGGATAGATAGTGTTATGGTAGAAACAAAAATGAGCTTGGACAGACTTCAGGAGATAGTGAAGGATAGAAGGGCATGGAGTACTAGGGTCCATGAAATCACAAAGAGTTGGAGACAAGTGAACAACAAAAGGTGTTCTAAGAGGTAGTGATGAGGAGGCAGGAGTGTATTCTGAGAGTGATGCAAGAAAATCATGAAAAATGTGTCAACTGCTTGCTAAAAGAGACACAAAAATATACTGAAGAAAATAACACCTTAAAGATAGACAAATGACAAAAGAGGTCCATGAGAAGAATGTCTTAAGAAGTAGAATTGGGTGGCAAAAAACTGGAAATTAAGGGGATGCCGATCAATTGGGGAATGGCTAAACAAGTTGTAGTATATGAATGTAACGGAATACTATTGTGCTATAAGAAATGGTGGGGGGTAGACAGTCTTCATATTCACCTGGAGAGGCTTATACAAACTGATGCTAAATGAGAAGAGCAAAACCAGGAAAAATTTATACACAATCACAGACACATCGCATGTGTGACAACCAACTTTGATAAACTGGACTCTTCTCAGCAACACACAGTTATAAGACAACTCTACAAGTCTCAAGATGGAAGGAGATATCTACATTCAGAAAAAGATCTAGAACAGTGGTTCTCAACCTGTGGGTCGTTATCCCTTTGGAGATCAAACAACCCTTTCACAGGGATCACAGGGGTCGCCTAAGATTATCAGAAAACACATATTTCCAATGGTCTTAGGAACCGAGACACTGCTCCTCTATCCATCTCCAGGTGGGTCCACCCACATGCAGATACTCCCACATATGAGTATTAAAGGGTCACGGCATTAAGAAGGTTGAGAACCACTGATCTATAAGGAACAGAGTTTAAATGGAGAGTGAAGCAATCTACATGCTATCGTTCTTTGTCATGTTTGGTTTTCTTTCTTTTTTACCATTGTTCACTCCATTGGTTACAACCCTTCTATACAACCAGACTAATGTCCATTGTGAAAGTATTTGCAGATCCTATACTTGATTGCATGCCTCCATGGAGGAGGGGAGAAGGAGGGGAGAAAATTTGAAACTCAAGGGATTGTGGAACTGAATCTTGTAAACTAAAAGTAAATAAACAAATCAATTTTTAAAAAGAGCAGAATTGGCCAAATGGAAAATAATGTCCAAAAGCTGATTGAAGAAAATAATTCCTTAAAAATTAGAACTGAGCAAATGGAAACTAATGACTTTATGAGAAATCAGGAAATTACAAACAGAATCAAAAGAACGGAAAAAGGGAAGACAATGTGAAAAATCTAATTGGAAAAACCACTGACCTGTAAAATAGATCCAGGAGAGATAATTTAAAAGTTTTTGGACTAACTGAGGGCCATGGTCAAAAAAAGAGCCTAGACATCATCTTTCAAGAAATTATCAGGGAAAACAGGCCTCATATTCTAGAACTAGAGAAGAAAATAGAAATTGAAAAGCATCTACCAATTGCTTCTTGAAAGAGATCTCAAAAGGAAAACTCCTAGGAATATTATGACCAATTTTCAGAGTTCCCAGGTCGAGAAAAAAATATTGAAAGCAGCCAGAAAAAAACAATTCAAGTATTGTGGAAACACAATCAGGATAACACAAGACCTAGCAGTTTCTACATTAAGGAATCAGAGGACTTGGAATATGATATTTCAGAGGTCAAAGGAGCTAGAATTGAAACCAAGAATCACTTATCCAGCAAAACTAAATGGGCAGCCAATGAAATAGAAGATTTTCCATCACTCTTGATAAAAACAACAGAACTGAAAAGAAAATTTGACTTTCAAACACAAAACTCAAGAGAAGCATGAAAAGGTAAACAGGAAAGAAATCATAAGGGATTTATTAAAGTTGAACTGTTCACATTTCTACATGGAAAGATGATATTTGTAACTCATGAGACCTTTCTCTTTCTCAGTATTAGTTAAAGGGAATGTAGATATAGAGACAGAGATAGATAGATATAGACAGATACACAGAGGACAGTGAGTGAGTTGAATATGAAGGGATGATATCTAAAAAGTAAAATTAAGGGGCAAGAGGAACATATTTGGAGAAGGAGAAAGGGAGAGATAGAATGGGGTAAATTATCTCACATAAAAGAAGCAAGAAAAATCCTTTACAATGGAGAGGAAGAGGGAGAAAGTGAGAGGGAATGAATGAACCCTACTCTTAGTGGATTTGTCCTAAGGAGCGAATTACATACACATTCAGTTGGGTATTTTATCCTACAGGAAAGTAGGGGGGAAGGGGATAAAGTTGGGGATAATAGAAAGGAGGGCATATGAGGGCAATGGGTAGTCAGAAGCAAACACTTTTGAAAAGGGACAGGGTCAAAGAAGAGAATAGAATAAATGGGGGGCATGAGAGCATGGAGGACAATATACATAATCTTTCACAACATGACTATTATGGAAGTGTTTTGCCTTATTACACAGGTATAACCTATTGATTTGCTTGCCTTCTCAATGAGTGTGGGTGGGGAGGGAAGAAGGGAGAGAATTTGGAACTCAAAGTTTTAAAAACAAATGTTAAAAATTGTGTTTACATGCAACTGGGAATGGGGTATAGAAATCTATTTTGCCCTGCAAGAAAGTAAGGGGGAGGGGGAAAGAGAAGAGTGGGTAGGGTGATAGAAGGAAGGGCAGACTGGGGGAAGGGATAATCAGAATGCATGCCATCTTGGGGTGGGTGGGAGGAAAGAAATGGGGAGAAAATGTGGAACTCAAAATCTTGTAAAAATGAATATTGAAAACTAAAAATAAATAAACAACAAAAAAAGAAATGATGTACATTTATGGTATTAAAATATAAAATATGTTGATATTTTATAATACCATACATATATTTAATTCAGTTTTGAGTTTCTAAACTTTTTCTTTGTCATCTGTTGATTTTTTTATGTCTTCTGTGGTTTCCACAAAACTCTCCAAAAGTTCCCATTTAATTTTTATGCCATTCATGATATATTGAAACTTCAGTGAGGAAACTCACAATGAGGAAAGGATAACTGTAATTGAACTGAATGAAAAATCACAGGTAGACAAATATATGAAGAGGAATGATATGTTAAGACTAGACAAGTAAATCAGATGCAAATTACAAAGGAGTTTAAACGCCAAACAGAGGAGTTTGTATTTGATCTTAGAAGCAACAGAGAACCACCATACCTTACCAAGTAGGGAAGCTGTATGGACTGAGTTGTGCTTTACAAATATCACTCTGAGATTTTACAATATCACTTTGAGATTTTGTTTAGCTTTGTGACTTTTTTCTTATTTTAGTCTTTGGGAGAAGAATTTCAGGAGGGGAGGGTGGAAGAGTATATATGTATGTATGTATCTATGTGTATGGGTATATATATGTATGTATGTATATATGTACATATGTATATATCAATAATACAGTTTAGCATTTTACCAGTAATTGAAGTCAATTTTGTTTTTCTACAAAGTTGTTAATGTTCTATCTTTATTTTTAAAATACATTTTTATTTCATATTTTGTTGCATATAACCTATATTCATATACATATATATATATACACAATATGTATACACATATATTATGTACATATATACATAAAGAGAAATAGTTTACCTAGTCTTTAGCAAAGTATTCAATAGCATCTCTCATGTTATAATTATAGGAAAGAAGAGGGATACAACATAGGTGTCAAACTCATATGGACAATACGCCAAACTAAATTAGAATGTAATTGGAAAATATTATTAAAAATAAAAATACAGGGGGTGGCTAGCTGGCACAGTGAATAGAACACCAGCCCTGGAATCAGGAGGACCCGAGTTCAAATCTTGTCTCAGATACTTAACACAAAAACTAGCCATATGTCCTTGGGCAAGTCAATTAACTCCAATTGCCTCACCTTCCACCCTCCAAAAAGCAAAAAACTAAAAATACAATAAAACATGCATAAAGTTTATTTGTGGTTTTCTGAGTTAGTAAATTGCCTGCAAAGATCCATTTCTATTTGAGTTTGACACTCCTAGGCTAAACCATAGTATAATTAAGATCACGATGAAGAGTCAGAGAGGACCTTGCTTTGAGGCCATCTAGTCCAACCCTTTCTTTGTATAAGTGAGGAAAATGAAATCCAGAGTGGCTATAAGATTTGCTCAACATTTCACAGGTCATAACCATCAGAAGCAGGATTTGAACCTACAACTCCAAATCTAGTGATCTTTCCACTTCACCATGCTGCTAGATGGATTTGGAGCTGGGCCAATAACCACAACAAAAATATTATCATTAATGAATCCAATATGAACTTGGATGAGGGACCCCAGAGATACAGGCTATTAGACATGTCCACATCAATACCTTGGATAAGGGAATACATGAAATTCTTACAGTCAGGCTTCAAAAAGATTTTGCTGGGTTAAAACATCAGACTGTATCTAATAAGATAGAATGTTAACAGTGATAAATTTTGTCTCACACTTAGTTTAAAAAGTCAACTTCACAAGTACAACATGGTTAGATACAATTGTCTGAAAAAAATATCTGTGAGTTTACTTGCTCTACAGACTCACTATTTGTCAACAACATTATATGGGGGGTGGGGGGGAGAGCGGCAAAGAAAGCTAATGAAATCTTGAGCTCCATTAAAGAATCATAGCTTACAAAAGAAGAGGCAGAATTTGGTCGAGTAGTCAGACCATACCTAGAGTTCTGTGTTCAGTTTGAGCACTACATTTAAGGGGAAAAAAACCCATCAGTTAGTCAGACAATATTCAGAGAAGGGAGACCAGGAGGGTGAAGGGCTCCAATGTCATGCCACTTGAAGATCATTTGAAGAAAATGGGTTATTTTCTAGAGAAGAAACAAATGTATATTTCATATAAAGAAAAACTGCCTCATCATGAGTTACCCTCAAAATAGAACGTGTTGAGTTAGAAGACAATGGCTTCCTCTTTATCAGAAAAGCACTTTTCTGCTATGTTGGAAAGGAAATTCTAATTTATATTTATGAATTAAGTTAGATGGCCACTGAGGTCCCTTCCAACTTTGAAACTATATAATTCTGTGAAAGCTAATGTCACTTTCTACTGCACCCTACTATCTATGTAGGGAACATGAATGAGATTTGTATGTTCATCTTTGACGAGACCAAACAATGGTTATTAATGAAGCAAATTCCTGTTTGGTTCAAATGACAAAAAAGGGGAAAAAATTCTTGATATAGTACTCAAGGCCCAGATATTCTCCTGAGAGTATATTCAACAAGCATAACAGTAGGCATGGAGGATGGGGGAGGGGGGAGACCATAACAAATATTTCAAACATCCCCTTGCTCTTACCTTCCTGTTAGGATCCTGTTATTTATCATAATAAAGCAAAACGATTCCTGCATTTCTTGGCAATGTTCAAAAGAAAAAGTCTCAACAATCTCAATCTGAATACTTCATCCATCTCCTCTCTATCAGGAGGTGGGTGCAGGAGTCCTCAGGAACTGAGGTTGA
>CM053587.1:273896944-273919622 GCA_028646515.1 Pseudochirops corinnae
CATTTCATCTTGTCAATGTCAATCCTTTAAAAAAAAATGGCACTGAAGTCAGGACCCTTTCCACTGTACCAGACTGTTTCCAATTAGAGATTCTCCAAATTAGAGAGACCTGATAGGTTGTATGGTCCAGTCTGTTAAGTGTCCCTTGCTTCTCTCCTCCCTCCATTCCTTTTGGTCCTTAGGACTTTTCCCTGCCACTTTTCATGCTGTAGAAGTTCATGTGTATATAAATAGCTGACTTCAAAAGCCTGCAGTTTCAATCTGACACCTTTTCACTGTGATTGAGTTCATATCATAAAATGTGAAAGGTTGATTACATATAAAATCAATTCTGTTGGCTTCTCACTCACCCTGGAATACAGCGTGGCTGAGAAACAAATTAGAACACCTTTCTACACAGTTCTATCACTGCTAATATATTAAATAGACAAGAAAAATAATGCCCTGAAAACTTTTAGCATTCCTCTGGAGACATTGCCTCCCATAGCTGTTTTATGCAACATTTTTTCAAAGAGAAAATGCCAAAAGACAGAAGTAAATCCTCTGATAATCCTCACTTGGGATCCACAGGCACAGGATTTAGCAAAATATTTTCCCAGATAGATTTCACATTAACTCCTCTCCTTCCTCTCACTTACGCTATGTTCTAGTCAAGCAGGACTGCTATCTTCTGCCTTTCCATGGCATTGTGTCTCCTACCACAATGACTTTGTACATGCATGGGAAGCTCTTCTTCCTCACTTCTAATCTATTGGTAAACCTAATTTTATTATCCTATAATGAGATGATAAAGTAGTAGTACTTCTATTGTAGCTATTACTGCAGCCAGTCTTTGGGAAATATGTCATCCTTCCCCATCCCCATTTTAAGGAATGATATAATCTAGTGCAGAGATGTTATAAACATATGTGGGCCTGATCCAGATGAAACTATGGTTGAGAAACATTTAATAAAATCAATAAAAATGCAACAAAATGAAATAAATTATTACATTTTAAAACTGTCCATAGGAATGCTTATGGCTTCCCCCCAACAATTTGAGTTTGCCACCATTGCCCAAAGGGAATACATAATGGAAATGCAGAAGAGTTCTTGGCTTTCCTCCACCTACCTACATCCTCACCTTAGGTATGACTGATAAGAGCCTGGTGTGGTGATGTAATTACCCCAGTGAATTGCTCATTAAAATTCTATATGACCTAAGAGAGATAATTAAAGAGACACTGAGGTATTTCACAAGTTCCCAGAAAGGTATAAAGAGTGCTCACTTGTAAAGGGTACACTTCTTCTAGAGGTTTAAGGAGATACATTGAGATTTTTTTAAACATTATACCTTCTCCTGATGGTGACCTTTTTGGAAAGGGTTCCTTCTCCCTAAGTAAGCTTTTGTGATTGTATGATCAATGGGAGAATAGCCTCAGGGAGAGGATATCTCCTAGTTTCACAGGTACAAAGTCCTTTTGGGTTTAGAAAGTGCTCTCCTTAATAGCAGTCCTGTTTCAGAGAAAACTCTATCACCTGCTAGACTAAGTACAAGAAAAGAAGGAAGCAAACATATATTAAATGCCTACTATTTGCCAGGTATTATATTGAGCACTTAACAAATATTATCTCCTTTAACCCACAAAACAACTCTGAAGGGAGGTGCCGTTATTATCTCCATTTCATAGTTGAAGAAACTGAGATGTTGACCTGCCCAGAATCATACATCTAGCAAGTTTCTGAGGCCTGCTTTGAACTCAACGTCTTCCTGACTCCAGGTCCCACATTCAAACCATTGTGACAAATAGGTGTTTGTTGAAAAACAACAACAACAAACTGAAAGACTTAAGTATTACAACAAAAGTAGTGACTTTCCATGACATATTGAAGGTCCCAACAAGTTCTCTGGATTTTTGAGTCAGGGTTGCTTGTCAGTGATATATCAGAGGAGAAATCATGATGTTGTGGTCCTAGAGGATCATGGGTAACATTTCCCAGGAAGGCGCATCTACATAATGCAATAAATGAATCTAGTGTTGAGAGTGGCTTGGCAAGTATAGCTATGACAAGAGCTCTGGACCTGGAGTAAGAAAACATGGTTTATCCCTGCCTGTTCACTTACTAGCTGTGTGACCTTAGGTAAGTCAATGCTTCTCTCTGAGCTTTAGATTCCTTACCTGGGAGTTTGGAATAATGGCACTTGCCTGGTGTCACACATCAATGGGGCTGTCCTGAAGATGAGATCATGTGAAATAGTTAAAAAAAACTGGAAACATTTGTTTCAAGTCTGAATCATATGGTGGTGATGTAATTATCCCATAAGCTTCCTGGAAGCTTATGCTTGAAGACTTCCAGGCACTGGGAGTTTACTAACTTGGGTCCACACATTTCCTTTAGAAGTTCTAATCATCAGTTCTAGCTAAGTTGAAATTTGCGCCCTATCCTTTAATTTCCACCCACTGCTTCCAATTTTGCCCTTTGGAGTTACATGGAATAATCTCTATCTCTCTGCTCCAAGATCACGTGTAGAATAATTGAAGACAAAGATTTTGGCTTAAAGACAATCATGGCCTCTCTCAAAACTTTAAGTTCCTCTTCTCTAAAACGAGACACTTTGACTAGAGGGCCTTTGAGTGTTCTTCTAGTTCTAGATTTAAGATCCTATGTATGATTAACAATCTACCACATGAGAAGTTATGCCACTCCCTTGCTGAAGACACTTCACTGACTCCCTTCTGCCTCTCCCACTTCCTTCCAGGCTGTGCCCACAGCCATTACCTCTACCCTGCTTCACACAAATTTGTTCAATCCAATATGGGCAAGTAGGTGGCACAATGGATAGAATGTCAGGCCTGGAGATAGGAAGATTCATCTTCCTAAGTTCAAATGTGGCGTCAGCTGTGTGACCCTTGGGAAAGTCACTTAATCCTGTTTGCCTCAGTTTCCTCATCTGTAAAATGAGCTAGAGAAGGAAGTAGTAAACCACACCAATATCTTTGCCAAGAAAATCTCAAAAGGAGTAATAGACAGTTAGATATGACTGAACAATGATAAAAATCTTTAATTCAAACATCTCAGACCTTGGGCTCCATTTTGGAAAGAATATTGGACTTGAAGTCTGAAAAGCTGACTTCAAATGTCTCCACTCCCACTTTCTAGCAAAGTGACATAACCTCTCTCAGACTCAGTTTCCTTGCCTATAAAACTGAGGATAATAATAGCTCCGACGTAATAGGATATTGGGAAGATCAAATGATGTAATAGTATTTATATGGTACTCTAAGGTTTACAAAGTACTTCCTCAGTGTTATTTCATTAGATCCTCCCAAAACCCTTGGGAGTTATTATTGATATTAGTAAACCCATTTAGTAAATAAGGAAACTGAGAGCCACAGAGGTTAAGTGGTTTGTTCACAGAGCTAGTAAGTGTCTGATGCAGGAATTAAACACAGGACTTCTAAATGCTAAGTCTAGTGCTCTGTCTGTGCTGCTGTGCTGCCTACAAAGCCTTAAAGCACTAAACATATATGATTATTATTTTTATTATCAACATCATAAGTTATTTACCTGAAAGTAGCTAGGTGGATAGAGCGTGAGGTCTAGAGTCAGAAAAACACGAGTTCAAATCCAGCCTCAGATACTTACTAGCAGAGTGACCTTGGGCAAATCACTTAACCTCTGTTAGTCTGAGTTTCTTCCCTCCATTTGTCTCAGATTCCTCAACTATAAAATGGGGATAATGATAGCATTTCCCTCTCAGGGTTGTTGTAAGGATCAAATGAGATGATATTTGTAAAGTAAATTTGTAAAGTATTTGTAAAGTACCTGGCACATAGTAGGTACTACATAAATGCTAACTCATAATTATCTGTACCACCTGTTTCCTAAACCTTAAAGAACTAGATAAATATATTAATTTTTCTAATCAACATTGTAAGTCACTTACCCTAGGTAGTGTAGTAGTATAAAGTAGTATGAAGGATAGAGCCCTGGGCCTGAAGTCAGGAAGATTTACATTCAAATATGACCTTAGGTACTTATTAGCTTTGTGACCCTGGACAAGTCATTTAACCTCTGTCTCAGATTCCTTAAGTATAAAATGAACATCTTGCTCCCAGGACTGTTGTGAGGATCAAATGAGATAATATTTATAAAGGAGATTAGCTCAGTCCATAGCACAGAAGGATGCTTAAGAAATGCTAGCTCCTTTTCCTGTCTCTAAGTCTGTTTCCTTATGTGTTAAATGAAGATGATTATGCTTCCACTAGCAAGCTTACTAAGTGCTGAAGAAAGTGCCTGGAAGCCCGTAAAGCCCTTTATAATGTGTGAATGTTAATGTGGTTGCTGTTGCTATTAGTATTATCGTGGTCCATAGCCTCCTTTCAGCTTCAGAGAATAGTTCGTTGATAGCGCCAGATGCTAATAATTACAGCTTTCTCCACCAAAAGCAGGTGTAGGCAATTTCCTCTTTACTTCCTAAGAGAGAGTAACTCTGTGTGGTCGGGGACCCTGTCCTCTCCCAAGGTAATGACATGATGCCACCAGAGGCTGAAGTGAAGATTAGTATGTTCTGTCCCTTGCTAGGTCTTGCACCATCAGGAAGCCTTCACAGTTTTTCCCCGTGTCCTTCCACCTCAACTGTTATCTTCAGCAGAGTGGAACAAGAAGGCAGAGCAACCACAGGGCATCACTTTCTTTCACTGGTCTCCTCTTCAGGTTTTTCCATTTACCCCACTGACAACAGGGCTGGAAAATTATTCTTTAACGACCCGCTTTGGTACTTGAAGCAGGAAGCCTGACACCTAAATTTTTCTCAGCATGTCTAAAAATATCTCACAGACTATTTTACTACAAGTTACCTTAGAATCAATCAACTAACAAACAATTATTAAACACTTAATGCAATGATTCTCTCTTTTTTATTTTTTTTGGTCTTGGGACTCCTTTGCATTATTTAAAATTACTGAGGAACTCTCCCCTCCAAAGGCTTTTGTTTATTCATGATATAGCTATCTATATTTGCCATATTAGAAATTAAAATGTCAGTATTATTTTGAAAATAGTTTTGACCTTACAGACCCCCTGAAATGGTCCCAGAGACCAGTCCCTGGACCACATGTTGAGAACTGCCATTTACTAGGCGCCGTGCTTGGGATACAAAGAATGGTAAAAACAGTCATGCTCATATCCAGTCCACCCCATCCCTTTACAGAAGAGGAAGTTGCATGTGACCTAACATGTGAAATAACTTGTTCTAGATAATAAATAACTGAGTTAGGGTTTGAATCTCAGTCTTCAGCTACAAATTCTGCCCTCTTCATTATCCCAGAGTTCAGTTGTTGTAGCATGCCATTGGCTGCCAAGGGAATTGGGTGGAGGCTTAGTCACAAAAGCCAAAGGGTCAACTCAGAGAGATGGGCAGATCAGGTTGCAAGACATGATAAGAACAATCCTAGTACATTATCTAAGTGGGCTGAACCAAGGGAGTGAAAGAAAGATAGAAGACTGATCATGGAACTCAGTTTCAAGCAGGGAAACTGATAAAATGTTATGAAGCAATTGCCGAGACAAAGGCAAAAATCCTGCACCATTTTTAGGGGAATTGTAGTCAATGAAATGTCCCTGTTAAGTGCTGCTTTAGACAAGGTGACTGGGCTTTTCTGGTAAGCTATGCTCCTGGGCTCCATGCTTAAAGTCTTCCTCTTTCCCCATTAGAACGTTACCTCCTCAAGACCATGGACTATTTTCTTTTAGTTTGTCATCATATCCCTAGTGCTTAGCATAATGCCTGGAACATAAGTGCTTAATAATTTTTTTATCCATCTGTATTATCTATTTATCTTGTTCCTTAGCCTTAAAGGGACACAGTCCCTTGAGGAAGAATGTTTTTAGATCCATTAGCCAGATATCATTGACTTCTTCATGCTTGGGGTGGCTGAATCAACTTCAAGAAGCAGGGTTCTTTGGAGGCCAAGTGGAAAATCCCAGAACTTCCAAAGCAGTTACTGTCCAATTAGTTCATATCAGTCAATCAATCAATCAATAATTATGAAGTACCTATGTGCCAAGCACTGTACTAAGCACTATGGATAAAAATGCATATTTCAGGGGCAAGATTAAAGATATTTCAAAAGTTTGCTGATGCAAAAAAAAACTAGTTGAGTACCTGCCATGGAATGGGGAGACAGGAGAATCCAACTTCTTCGCCCTTAATTTCTCTCTCACTTTCCTTACTGACTTTCCCCTTAGTATTCTCATCTTCACTGGATACAACATAGGGCTGTAAGAGAAAATCCTATGAATTCTTTGTCACACATCAGCTATGGCCATAAAGAAGGGAAGCATGTGCCTACTTTGGTGTGACTAATCAGGTCCTGTTCTTCATGACATTTGAAATATCACTGAAAGTAGCTCAGCACCCATAACTGAGATTTATTGAAGTATCAGAGAATGTTGTTGATTTGAGATGGATAACTTGAACCATCCAGAGAAGCCAGATCCTTTTTTATTATATCAATTTACTTATCTTTGTTATTAACTCCAGACTAGTCATTGTCCTTCTTTCCTTTCTGGTCCAAAAATAAAGGTTGGAGGCTTACTGAGAACCAATTTTCCAGTACTTGGGAACTATGCCAATATTAGCAATACTAAAAGGGCTATAGAATAGGGAAAAGTGAATATTCTGCACTGGAAATTATCTTCTCTAACTCTAGTATGAATATGTTTAACATTTTATTAAACTGGTCTTCTATATCTTGTTCACACATGAGGCACCCTTCAAGGAAAATTGTAGCTAAAATATTTTTTAATGTCAAATGGCATTTTCAAAGTTATGAGGAAATACATACATATCCTTCTCTTAAGTTACTTTGTGAACAAGATGATAGGCAATAGTAATCACAGGCATTTAGAAATCCTTGAATGATGGATCCGAACGGTAGTAATTAATGGCTCAATGCAGTGGAAAGGTTAATCATCACAAGACCAAGGTCCAAATCTTGAATCTGTTGCTTACTACATATGTACTATTCAGCAAATCACTTATATCTCTCTAGACATCAGATTCCTTATGTGCTAAATGAGCAACTGCATGGCACAGTGGATAGGGTACCAGACTTTGAGTGAGAAAGACAAAGGTTTAAATTCCCACACCTACCTTCCCTGCCCCCATCTCAAAGCCTGGCTACTTGTATAACCCTATATAGATAAATCATATAATGTCTCTATATCTGTTTCTTTATTTTTTAAATTGGGGTGTTTGACTCAATGGCATCTAGAGTCCCTTCCTATTCTAAATATACCAAATGTTATTTAATGACTTCTAAGCTCCATTTTAGTTCTAAATCTATATTCCTATGAACTTGGAAGGAAATTCCAAGTATGGTGTCCCAGGGATCTATTTTTGGCTCTTTGGTACTTAATATTTTTATCCAAGACTTAGACTAAAGCACGTATCACACATGTATACAAACATATATGTATACATACACACATGTATGTGCATATATATGTGTGTATATACATACATATATAATATGCATATGACACAAAACTGATCAGTATTAGATGACACAGTAAGAAGTCTTTTATTACTCTAAGGTAGCTGGGTGGCACAGTGCATAGAATACTAGACTTACAGTCAGAAAGACTTGAGTTCAAGTTGGACCTTAAACACTTCCTAGCTCTGTAACATCAGGCAAGTTCCTAAAAATTTTCCTGCTTCAGTTTCCTCATCTGTAAAATGGGGATAGTAATAAAAACTACCCTCCAGGGTTATTGTAAGCATCAAAGAAAATAATATTTGTAAAGAGACTTTCAAACTTTAAAGTACTATATAAATGCTAGTTATTATAATTAGATTAGCATATTGAGATGAATCTAAAAAGATTATTTTTATTAGATTATTTATTTTTAGTTTTCAACATTCACTTTCATAAGTTTTAAATTTTCTCCCTCTTTCTGCCTTCTCCTTCTCCAAGATGGCATGCAATCTGATATAGCCTCTACACATAAATTCCTATTAAACATATTTTCACATCAGTCATAGAATAACTATAATGAATCTGCAAGAGAAATCATGAGAAAGAAAAACAAAAGAAAAAGGAAAATATTCTTCTTTGCTCTGCATTCAGGCTCCATAGTTCTTTCTCTGGATGTGGATGGCATTTTCCATCATGAATCCTTTGGAATTGCTTTAGGTCCTTGCATTTCTGAGAAAGGCTAAGTCTATCAAAATCAGTCATTGAACACTGTAGCTGTTACTATGCACAATGCTTTCCTGCTTTTGCTCATTTCACTCAGCATCAGTTCATATAAATCTTCCAGGTTTTATGAAGTCTGCCTGTTCATCATGTGTTATAGTGCAATAGTATTCCATTACATTCATATACCACAACTTATTCAGTCATTTCCCAGTTGATGGGCATCCTCTCAATTTTCAGTTCTTGGCCACCACAAAAGAGCTACTGTAAATATTTTTGTACATGGAGGTCCTTCCTCCATTTTTATGATCTCTTTAGAATATAGGACTAGAAGCTGTATTACTGGGTCAAAGGGTATGCACATTTTTATAGCCCTTTGGGCAACATTACAAAGTGCTCTCCAAAATGGTTGGATCAGCTTACAGCTCCACCAACAATGAATTGGTTGTTCCCACATCTTCCTCCATTTTTATGATCTCTTTAGAATATAGGACTAGAAGCTGTATTACTGGGTCAAAGGGTATGCACATTTTTATAGCCCTTTGGGCAACATTACAAAGTGCTCTCCAAAATGGTTGGATCAGCTTACAGCTCCACCAACAATGAATTGGTTGCTCCCACATCTTCTCTAACATTTATAGTTTTCCTGTTTTGTCGAAAGATTAAATTTTTAAAGGATAAATTTAGAGTCTTACAGTCAGGAAGAAAAAAGAATCACCTTTATGAGTTCAACATGGGAGTTCAAGATGGGTTTAGCCAGGCATGGCTAAACCTCAGTTCAACTGGAAAACATTCTGAACCAGAAGACGAATATGAGTCAAGATTTTTATATGACAGCCAAAAAAAAATTCAATTCTAGGCTACATCAAGCGGGATATAGTATTCTGGACTGTGAAAGTAAAACTCTCACTTTATAGTACTTTGGTTAGACTACATTAGGAGAACTATGTTCAACCCTGATGTGCATGTTTTGTTTATTTATTTAATATTTCATTTTATCCAATTATATGTAAAAACAACTTGACATTCTTTTTTTCAAATTTTGTGTTCCAAATTCTCTCCGTCCTTCCCTCCTCACATTGAGAAGGGAAGCAAATTGACATAGGTTATACATGTGTAGTCATGCAAAACTCATGTCCATGTAAGTCATGATCTATAAGAAAACAGAGACAAAAAAAATACCAAGAAAAATAAATGAAATATCTTTGATTGGCATTCAGGCTTTATCAGTTTTTCTCTGGCATTGGATAGTACCTTTCATCATAAATCCTTCAGAATTATCTTGGATAATTATATTGCCAAGAATAGCTAAGTTATTCAGAGTAGACCATCATACAATTTTATTGTTACTGTGTACAATGTTCTAGTTCTACTCAGCTTCCCTTTATATCATTTCATGTAAGTCTTTCCAGGTTTTTCTGGGAGCATCCTGCTCATCATTTCTTATAGTACAATAGTATTCCATCACAATCATATATAATGACTTATTCAGCAATGGGAGAAAGTTACAGAGAAATATATTAAAGCTTGGTCTGAGGAAAAATTTCCTAACAATTAGAGCTATCCAAAAATGGAAGGGGTGGTGTATTCTAGTTCTTTTATTATCAAGTGAAGTCTGGATAACTACTTAGATAATTTGTGAATAGAATTGTTTTTTGAGGTTTGGGGTTAGATTAGATGATCTCTAGAGACTCTTCCTTACTCAGACACTGTAATTCTGTGCTTGTATTAGATTTTATTGGTCCTAAAAGGCATTCTCTCTCTCTTTCTCTCTCTCTCTCTCTGTCTGTCTGTCTTTTTCTCTCTTCCTCTCTCTCCTCTCTCTCTGTCTGTCTGAGTGTGGGAAGGGAAGAGAGGGACAAACAGTGCAAATCTAATCGCTCTTCTTTAGGACAGCAGTTCAAATAGTAGAAGGCAATTATCATGTCTCATTTATGTCTTCTAATCACCTGGCTAAATAGCACCATTTCTTTCAACCACACCCAAAACAGCATGAACTCAAAGCCTTTCACTATCTTGGTGGTTCACTTTGTTACGCTTCCCAAATAATCACTAAGGTATTAAAATATGCAGATGAGAGGTGGAGTCAAAATAGTAAAGAAAAGGCAAGAACTCCCCTCACTCTCCACCATCTCCCCCAAACACTTTTAAATAATGCATCAAAACAAATTCTAGCATAGCTGACCCTACAAAAGGGAGAAGTGAAACAATTTCTGAGCCCAAGACAGTTTAGAAGATTGTCAGGAGGGGTCTGTTGCACCAGGATGAGAGTGGAGCATAGTCCAGTGCAAACCAGGACCAGTAAACCCAGAGTAGGTCTTAAAAATTAGAATTGGATATATGGTAAATATGATTAAAAGTAAAAACGATAAATATTGGAGAAGTGGGAAAATTAAAACACTAGTGTACTGTTGGTGAAGTTGTTTAACGATTCGACCATTCTGGAAAGTAACTTGGGACTGTGATCAAAGGGCTGCAAAACCCTTTGACCAAGCAATATCACTACTAGGTCTGTGTCCTAAAGAGATAAAGAACAAAAAGGGGAAGGACCTATATGTGCAAAAACATTTATAGCAATTCTTTTAGTGGTGGCAAAGAATTGGGAATTGAGGGAATGTCCACCAATTGGGGGATGGCTGAATTGTTGTAACTTAACATCCCCCATCTCCACCCATGGTGGATAAATATGCCTAGGTGACCTTCCCAAACCCAAGCCCGCCTAGGCAATGAATCTGCCAAGTAAACCTGCCCAAACCTGCTACCTGGAGCCCATACCCCCCCCCCCCCCACCCTTTTCCATTCAGTTCTTGAAATAGAATTGGGAACTTTCCAGTTGGGCAACAAACTGATTGCTGGGCAACATTCATTAGGCAATGAACTGACTGCTACCTTTTGGCTTCTGTATTTTTACCACTTGCATAGCAACTGACTAAGTTGTGGTTTCCCCCTGGTAACAGTTATGTTGTGACTTTTGTCTATATAAGCCCTGAGGAAATGCATCTTGGGGCTGCTTGATTTGGGTTTTGTTTACCCCTTGCAGATGCAAGCTTATTAAACTCCACTTAAAATAAATAACGGTCTCGCTCACTCATTTCTCGGTACAACAGAATAAGTTGTTGTATATATGGTGAGGTATAGGCTCTGGGAACCCCACTGAGCTCTCCTTCAATCTTCCCACATGGGGCATATGCCTGAGGCTATAAATCTTTCATTATACCTTGGCCCAAATCTCTGTTACTAGCCTAGCCCTCCATTGTCCAGTTACTCCACCCCCCCCCCATCCTCCCAAAATATTTATGCCTAAATCTGTTACCCTTAAACTAACCTAGCCCTCCATTGTGTCATCTCCAGGTTGCCTCCAGCTATTTCCCACTCTTAATCTCATTACTGGAGTCTGACCTCATTTGACTCCTCCTCAAGACCCTCCCCAAACTCCTCCTCTAGACCACCCTGAGATTCCTCCCATTTTGCCTCCATGAGTGTGAGAGTTATCTAGCACAGACTCACTCTGTGTCAAATTATTCTGGCCTGCTTGTCCAATACAAGCACCACAGATACCAAGGCTCCTTAAGAGTCTATCCATTAAAGTGAACCCTTAATAAACTTTGCTTTTCTTTGGCTGAGAGAAGACTTGAGTCAAATTCTTTCAGCAGGACCCAGTATGTTGGTATTTTGGGGTCTCGTTACCCCTACACCTTAAACCTCAACATATGGTTGTGATGAAATATTATTGTGCTATAATAAATGATGAGCAGGATACTCCCAGAAGAACCTGGAAAGACTTACATGAAATGATAAAAAGGGAAGTTGAGTGGAAGTAGAAAAACACTGTACAGAGTAACAACAAAATTGTATGATGTCTACTCTGAAAAACTTAGCTGTTCTTGGAAATATAATTATCCAAGATAGTTCTCTGTCTCTCTTCTCTGTCTCTCTCTCTCTCCCTCCCTCTCTCTCTCTCCCTCTCTCTCTCTCTCTCTCTCTGTCTCTCTCTCTGTCTCACTGTCTCTGTCTCTCTATCTCACCCATCTCTCTTTCTGTCTCTCTCTCTCCATCTCTCTGTTTCTCTGTCTCAGTCTCTCCTCTCCCTCTGTCTGTCTCTGTCTCTGTCTCTCCTCTCTCTCCCTCTGTCTGTCTCTGTCTCTCTGTCTCACTCACACAGACACACACACACAAACACATACACACACACACACATATACACTTCCCCACTTCTCTCAGAGGAATAAGACAATTGGTCAGTGAGCAGAAAAAGCTGTAGGGTAGGAATCCTTACACTAGGATTCATATTTTTTTTTAATATTCTAATAACTATTTCCATATAATTTATTCCCTTTATAATCCTATGTATTTTATTTTATACATTTATTGTAGTGGGAGGAACTGATCAGGAAATACTTTTATTACTTTCTTCTTTGGCAATAGTTTTTGCAAGTTTGGGAACTTGTCCTGGGCTTTTATGGATCTTCTGAAAGGTCCCCTGACTTTCCCACAGTGATTTACCTTATTTTTATGTTAGCTCCCATGCTTTCGGTGCTTGTTTTTAAGTGTTTAGTTCACAACAGCCACCAGAATAGAGGCTTTACCAGTGTGTCTTAGGGGTAGCTAGGTGGCATAGTAAAAATGCTGGTAAAAAATGCTGGAATATACTCAAGTTCAAATCCAGAGTATTGTTTGATCAGCAGCTAGGTAGTGCAGTGCATAGACCACTGGAACTGAAGTCTGTAAGACCTGGGTTCAAATTCAACCTGAGGTATTTTCTAGTTATAAGACCCTGGGCAAGTCACTTAAGCTCTGTCCACCTTAGTTGTTTTTTTTTTTTTACCTGTACCAGGTTATTGTGAAGATAAAATAAGATAATATTTATAAAACCCTGGACTATATTTTACCTTTCTTTGTCCCATCAGTGCTTAGCACAGTGTCTGACACATAGCAGAAACTTAAAAATGTTTATTGACTATTGGCCAACTAACAAACCTCAAAACACTTTATAAATGCTAGCTACTAGTCATCATTGCCCCTTTCCATTACTTCTAACATTCATCATGTTGATGTGTCTTCAGATATGAGCATCAGAAAATTTTAGAGCAGGAAAGTTTATATCTATTAGTCTTGAGAAATGCCTTAGAATATAGAGGACTAGAGCTGGAAGGGAAACATAATATTGGAACTGGATTAGAACTGAACACATAATATTAGAGTTAGAAGTGGCATGAGAACATAGAAGGTTAAAATATGAAACATAGCAATTTAGAACTAAAAGAGACCACCAGACAGCATTGAATCCAATACCCTTATTTTACAGATGATGAGATTAATTTATCCCAACTCAGAAATACCACCACCCCATCCCCTTTTCCAGTCCAGATCAAGATAATGGGAATATCGAGTATAAATATTTCCTTCCAATGTTCAAATTTGCCTCCAATCCCTCTCAATAATCTTTGACTAGGCAAGAGTGTGAGACAGTGAATATTAAAAGCTTCAGTGGTGTCATGCTTCACTAGGGCAGGATTACATAACGTACTTAATGCCTTCAATCTGCAGTCTCAGATCTCTTACTGTTAATTATGAATCACAGCAAGCTGACATAACTTTGCACTTCCTCCTTTGCCATATGCTTCAGCTCCGGTATCATCATTGTTCATCACCAAGGTAACCCTTATCCTTCATCTCATTTATTTATTTATTCATTTATTTAGCATTAAAATATCCTCCTAATTGGAAAAGTCTCCTTTTGTTAAGGTTGTCTGCTGTTATCGCCTTTTCTGAACAAGACCATCAGGATCGTGACCTTGTTTCTTGCAGGCATTTTCCACTTCATTAATTCTGAAAATGTCCTCAGCTTGGGAAGTTATTTATCTCGATCAAGTCCTCTCAATATGGCTGCATGTTAAAATATAGACTCTATTATGTAGCTAGACTTGGAGGGGGGAGCAGAGAACAGATGGTATCAATAACTCTTAATATACTCACTGTTTCAGTGGAGGTATACACACAGTTGCTGGAAGCTGACTATACACATTGGTAGTAAAATTCTTTGCAAAGCTGAGTTTAAATTTCTATTGAATTCTTAGGACACAGTGTGAATCCCCATGTCTTATGTAGGTCATGGACTCAATGAGTGCTGGTGATTAGGGGGTCAATGTGAAGTACCCAAGTATCATAGAGGAAAAACCACTATGTGATCAATGCTGTTATCTTAGACAAAAAAAGCAATAGATATTTGTTATAGGAAAGTTATTTTTGATCTCTCTGGGACTTAGTTTCTTCATTTATAAAATGAGGTGACTCGGTTAGATTAACACTTTTTTTTTTATTTTTGTTTTTTGGAGGGGATATGGTAGGGCAATTGGGGTTAAGTGACTTGCCCAAGGTCACATGGCTAGTTTTTTGTGTTAAGCGTCTGAGGCCACATTTGAACTCAAGTCCTCCTGACTCCAGGGCCAGTTCTGTATTCACTGTGCCCCCTAGTCACCCCAAGATGAGCACTTTTTAAGCTGTGAGTCATGACCCCATACGGAGTCACAAAAAATTTGGCAACAGTAAAAGGTTTCTGGATGTTCAGTGACCAAAAATTAATACAAAATCAGACTGTAACGAATCCAAAGTGTTTCTGGCCCATGTTGCATGCACAACTTCACTGCAGCCTTGGTTCTGAACACAAAGCATGCACCCTTTGCACTTTGCATTGAGCATGCCTTCAGGCCGTGTAATGCCAATGAAGACAGCTTAAATGGAAAAGGAGTTTTGAGTGGAAAAAATTTATGAAGGCCTCAGCTAAAAAATCACTGATGTCCCTCCTAGCTCCAACATTCTATGGTTCTGTCTGAAGGATCCCCTCTGGAGAAAGAGGATGTGATCCAAGTCTTGATTTCCCTGAGGAAGCAGGATCCTCTGCTGAAGTGAAGCCAGAGATGATGAAATCACCAAATCCAAGGACAGTGGGTCAAAGTTATAGAAAGGCAGTTATAGACTTAATATCACAGAAAATTCCCCTAAAAGTGAAAGCTTTCTATTAATTAATGAGCTGCTTTGTTGTTCAGTTCAACTCTATGTGACCCCATTTGGGGTTTTCTTGACAAAGATACTGGAGTGGTCTGCCATTTCCTTCTCCAGCTCATTTTACAGATGAGAAACTGAGGCAAGTAGAATTAAATGACTTGTACATGGTTAGACAGCTAGTAAATGTCTGAAACCAGATTTGACCTGAGGAAGATGAGTCTTCCTGGCTCCAGTGCTCTATCCACTATACCACCTAGCTGCCCCATAAGGAAAGTCATTCTCCCTTATTGGGGGTCTTCAAGCAAAGATTGGATGAGTACTTTTCAGGGATTATAAAGGGGCTTCTTGTTAAAAAATGAGTGAGACAAGAAAATCTGAGAGTTCCCTTCCAACTCTGAGCTTCTATGATTCTGTTACTTTAAGAAGTTCATTTCACTTTTCACTGTACCCATTTTTTTGAATATATAAAATGTGGAGGTTTCAATGTGTGATTTCCAATTCCTTCCTAATTCTGAAATTGTTTTCTATTACTATATCCTTCAATTTTATTTAGAGTACCCCCAATCAATAGTTTCATGTTTTCTGATGAGTCCCCACTCTATTTTTCTGAACTTGACCTCCCATCCAAGCTACATTTCCAACTACCTACAGGATTTTTCCACCAGACATTCAAACTCAATAAGTCTAAAATAACTAACTGCCTTTCCCCTTAAGTCTGTTACTTCTCTCTCCTAAGTTCACTATTTTTGTCAATAGTTCTATCATTGACCCAGTCTTTTATATCCAAAACCTTGGTATAATTGTTGACCCTTCCCTATTCCTAATTGTGCGTGTGCGTGTGTGTGTGTGAATGCATGTGTATACTTACCAAGTTCTATGGATTCCCTCTCCAATAGCTCTCAAATCTGTCCTCTATTACCATTGACACCTACCTAGCAAATGACCTGGACTAAACTAAATCCTGGTTTTGCTGGACCCAGTTCTTATCAGCTCAGAAGAGCCAATTGTTAAATGTTCAGTGGAACGTTTATATCTCAGAAATCAAATAATGCTACAAATCAGGGCTTAAGTTATTATTTTGTTGTTTGTCTAGACATAAGAAAGTAATAGAGAAAATGATACTGCAAATTAAACTTAGAAATGGGTCCTATGTACATTTTTCCCCAGAGATCTGGGTAAACATTTAGCAGCACATCGCTGCTTAAACCTGCCTGGATCATTTACAAGAGCCTCCTAACAAGTCTTCCCACCTCCACTATTTCCCACTATCAGACTACCCGTAACACTACCTTCAGACTAATTTGTTCTTTTGGCCATAACATTTTTTGTTTCTATATTGTTCTTTCTCTCCTTTTTCACCTAAGTTCAGATATATCCACCCTCTAAAGGATGATTCGAATATTATTTATTCCCTCCTCTCCTCCTTTCCACCAGCTATAATCACATCCAACTTAAGTAGCATCTAATCTATTATTTCTGGGATTTGTTATCTGACCCATTCCATAATTAAGGCCTGAGTTATTTAGTCTCCAGTTGATTTTTAATCCTTTCTTCAGCAGATTTTTTACTGAGTATATTATTGCATTGTCATCAGCAAAGGATGTTATCTACTGTCACTGATTTTCTGCATTTGCGAGGTTTCTATCTTCAAATACATGGTCGATTTTTGATCGTTCAATAATCAGCAGATAGCTATCATATTTACATTCAGGCCCTTAACTTTTTATTATTTAACTTTTTGTTAGTTTTTGTCTAAATCTAAATGGATTAAAGATTCCATGTACTATAGTTTTACTGTCTATTATTTATATACTATTAGCTTTCTGTTCAAGGACTTAGACGTTAAAAAATTATTTCATTATTTTGTCATTCATAATTCCTTTAACCACAATGAAGTTTCCCTCCTTATGCCTTTCAACCACATCTATTTTTACTATTACTTTTAATTTTATTGTTACTTTACTGAGATTAAGATTACCATCCTTGGTTTTAGAAAAATGCTGAAGGAATGTGCCAACCCCTCATTTTGACTTCTGTGAATCTTTATGTTTCAAGTGTGAATCTTGTAAACAACGTATTGGTGGATTCTGCTTTCTAATTCATTCTGGTACCTTCCTTTGTTTTAGGGGTTAATTCATCTGATTTACTTTCACAGTTATGATTGCTATTTTTTTCTTCCCATCATGTCCTCTATAATCTTCCTTTTTATCCCTATTTACATATAATAGGGTTGGGAAGGAAAAATAATGTGATCAAAATGAGTAATCTATACTTTCAGTGATCTGAAGTAATTCCTCTGCTCATCTTCACACAGTCCAGTCCATGATTACTGGTTTTTACACTTTTTTTCTCTCCTTTTATCCTCCTTGCTTATGATCATCCTCCAAAGTTAAAGTGTTTTGTTTATGACCATTGCTTCCTCAAGACTACGACCCTCCTTTAACTTTGCCTCAACCCCAGTCTTTCTCTATATTGGTTTTTAATTCATTGGATTTCTACACCCAACTCTTTGTGTATGTGTGTGTTTGTCCAACTTTCCTTTGCCTAGTTTAAATAAGTCTGAGGCTTATGAGACACCTGCTCAATTGGTAAATAAACATTTATTAAGCACCTACTATGTGTCAGGCACTGGACTAAGTGCTGGGGATATAAAAAGAGGAATATTCTTCCACATGTTTGAATACTCTTTTTCTGGCACACCCTAATTCTGCAAAATAGTATACTTTCTCCCCTCTCCCACTTCTCCAGATCTAAGTCTATAATCATACAATCCCTTTTATTTCTTCTCTTAAGATGAACAGAATGTAATAAAACCAATTCCAATTCCAGACACTGCATTTGTTCTTATTAACTTCTTCAGTGACCCTTGTAGACAATAGAATTCTGAAGAACTTCAGAAGCATTTATTCCCTTCAACACTGCTCACATGTGTTACCTTTCTAGGTTCTTCTTATCTGCCATGTTTACATTTTAAAGATTTTAATCCAGTTCTGATTTTTCACCAGTAATAATTGAAAGTCATCTATGCTGTTAAAAATCTTTTATTTTTTCTTCTTATGGGATTTACGTTTACATATTTAGTTTTTTAGGGCTATTCTTATTTTGACTTTTCTTTTGCTTTTTAGATAGTCTACCATAATTTTCTCTTTTTTAGTACATTCAGGAATGAGATGGTTATTCCCTCTATCTCCCTGGAGTATATGAAGTATAATCTTGTATGTGTCTGGATTTGGGGCAATGATTTGAGGGAGTGATTCTGGAATTCTTCCTCTCTGATTGTATTTATTTTCTTTGAATCTATATTTTGGACTTAGTATTCCTAGATGTTTTCAATTTGGGATTTCTTTCAGGAGAGGACTACTAGATTTTTTCTACTTTAATTTTCTTCTTTTCCTTAATACGTTTGTCAGGTTTCCTTAATGATTTTTAAAAATGTATCATATCTGGATTTTTGATTTTATGGTTTTCAGGCTATTGGATGATCCATAAGTTATTCTAATAATAGATACTTTTCATGTTTTAATTTTTCAGTCTTTTGACTTTGTTCTAATATTTCTTATTGTTATAGAATCACTGAGTTCAATTTGCCCTATTCTATTTTTCAGAGTATGTACTACTTGAATGATTTTTTTTCCACTCTCTGCTCTAAGCTATTCATTCTTCTACTTTTCCTCAAGTGTTCAAATTTCATTTCTAATTATTTTTTCCTATCTTGGTTAACTTATTCCAACCACTTTTTGAATACCAACAGCCAAGTTGTTCTTTTTCCTGAGTCTCTATTTTGCTTGTTATGACGTAACTCTCTTCTTCTGTGTTTTTCTGTATTTTTTCTATATTTCTTATCATTTCTTCCTAGTACTCAAGAGTACCATAGAATTTCTTTTTGGTACTCAGAGTTTTCTTCTGTTTACTCATATCTCTCATCTCACTTTCTGGATGGAAATTAAAATTGCTCAAAAGCCAGACTTCACCCGCTCCCACCCTCTTAGATAGGGTAAGCAGACCCTATTTGGTCTTTTTCCTGCTGTAATCTGGATGCCACTGCCACTGAACTTCTGGAAGGTGTAATGAGAACTAGATTCATCTTCTGCCAAAATATATTGTCTCTGCCTTAATCTCCTGGAATCCTAATAGGGGGCTGTCCTTGGCACAGTTTCTATCTCCTTCTTGTTACACAAACTCTAATGAGTTGACTCCTAAGTCTCAGGTGTACTAGAATAACCCCAACTGGGTCCTGAGCTGCTTGCCTCTGTCTTCTGGTGAATTGAATTCATGTCTATTGGAGAGCCTTGGATCTTCTGGGCTATCACCTTTTCCATATGGACTTCAAGTGTCTTGTACCCCACGGCATTTTTTTCTTTCTCTATCCCTGTCCTTCTGCACAGTGACCTACCATTTGCTGGCTCTCTCCCTTTCTACTATTTTAATAGTTGAGGGATGAGATCCTATGGCTTTAGACACTATTTACCAGAACTTCCCTACCATATCTCCTCTCACAACATTCAGGTTTCTGGCTCTTTTCATATGTAATCCATAATAGATGGAGGACCTTTGTTTCCCTTTGTTCCTTGCTATCATTATACCATGTGATACTCTTTTAGATCTGTGATGGGGTTTTGTGGGAGAATTGGGTTCCAACTGAGCATTTCACATCAATATATTTGGTCGAAGCATGAAAGCCCTTGGATGAAAACACAGCCGACTGATAAAACCATACTCCAAGTTCTTCCAGCTTACTAAATTTTGTGACTTGAAATCTGTTGGCATTGGTTTCAAAAACCTAAGATCATCTCTATGCTACCACAAAAAATTAGAAAAGAATTTTAAGGGGAAATTAAATTAAAATAAGCTCATTGTGCTAAATAGCAATTACACTAATTACATCCTATATTATGTAAAATTAAAAGGGTGGGGTATTCAAGGAAACTACTGAAAAATTTCTGATTCCTCCAGAGAGATCTTATCATGTTGAGGTGATAAAAATCCCAAGTCTCCTGGTCCCAAACTCCTGCTCAGGATATAGAACAGCTGCTACATTTCAACCAAGGGAATTGAAACTTTTCCACAGCAGGTCCCTTAACAAAGGCTGAACAGCAGGGTGATTTTTTTTTTCTCTTTGCATTTGCATTTGCAAAGAATTCTGGGATCTTTCATGGTGAAGAACTCTTTCATATCAATGTGGTACAGTAGTTAGCAGTATAAAAATGAATCTCATTTGGCTTGTAATTTCTCCGATGCTCAGAGGGTTGAAATGCCAAGACACTTTCTAACTCACAAGCCTGCACAGCAACATTTTGTCCCACTGATAGCCAGCCTTCTTAGAGCATATTTTAAGGCCTAATAAATGTCTTCCATCTGCCAGTCATTCAAAGGGATATATAACACTGTGAAGTGATGATGGTTGGCAAAAAAAAGTTACCCAAAAGAGTTGGGTCTTAGACTAAGATTCTTCTTTCTAAGCTGAATCAGGCAAAATTTGATCAGAGATTGAACAACTTTCCACTGAATGCGAAAACCATGGATGTAGAAGCATTAACAAAACTGGGAATGAAGGACTTTATCCCAGGTTAGACCAGTGAAGAGCTAGGCACAGAAACTACTTTACGTCAAAGTCTGATCAGGGAAGTCAATCGAGAGAGAGAGAGGAATGAACAAGTTCTGTGGCTTCCCTGTCTCATTATGCTACTTAAATAGCCACTGTCCTGACTAAAGCCCTCACTATTTTAATGGCCTAATTCTACTCCTTGCTGCCATCTCTCCCTGCAGCCTAACCTCTGTTCAACTGCCAAAATAATCTTCCTAGTGCCCCAGATTGACCATAATCTCCTGCAAAAAAACTTTCAGGAGCTCTCTATTCTCTAGGGTATAATGTGGTCAGTCAATTAATAAGCATTTGCTAATTATCCATTTTGTGCCAGACACTGTGCTAAGTACTAGGAATAAAAAGAAAGGAATATTTTTTTAATTTTAATAATCCAGGAAGTGTGCTAAGCATTTAGCATACAAAGAAAAGTATAAATAATACCATTTAGGAGTTTACATTCTAAGGGAGAAATACCATAAAAACAACTATATACAAGATATATACATGTATACAAATCAATATGTGTGTATATACATGCATACATATATACACACAAAGGAAGTTAATGAAAATCTTATAAGGAAATTACAAGCATTGAGGGAGATTAGAATAGATCTCTTGCAGAAAATTTGATTTTAATAGAGACTTGAAGAAAACCAGGGAAACCAGGAGGCAGAGGCAATCAGAGAGAGAATTCCAGGTGTGGGGAACATCCAGTAAAAGGCATGTGGTCTGGAGCTAAAGTGTGAAGAACAGCAAGGAGACCAATATCCTTTGATCACAGAGTACATGGAGTAAGACATTGAAGACTAAAAAGGTAGTAAGGGACTAGATTGGGAAATGCTTTAAATTCAAGTAGAGGATTTTATACTTGATGCTAGAAGTAATAGGGAGCCACTAGAGTTTACATGAGAAAGAGTGGTAGTGACATAGTTAGACTTAGTCAGCACTTTAGGATGATCATTTTTGCAGTTAAGTAGAGGATAGAATAGAGTAGGAAGAGGCAGGGAGGCCAACCAGAAGGTTATTGCAACAGTCTAGGTCTAAAGTGGTGATGGCTGTGTCAGAGAAGGGAAGGGGGTACATATGAGAAATATGAAGATGAAAGGGACAAGATTTGGCAGTAGATTGGATATGAAAGGGATGAGAGAGAATGAAGATTCTAAGATAAAAAAAATTAAATTATGAAAACCAGTAGAATAATTTCTACAATAACAGCAACACTGAAAAGACAAACAACTTTGAAATATATAAGAACTATGATCAATACAATGAACATTCATTATTCCAAACATGCTACCCTCTTTTGACACAGAGGTAATGGATTTAGGGTGAAAAATGAAACATTATACAGCCAATAAGGAATTTTATTTTGATTGATAGTGTATATTTATTATATAGTATGTTATAGGGAGTTTGTTTTCTTCTTTATAAAGTGGGATGTGGAAAGTATAAAAATAGATTTTTCTATTACATTTTGAACATTTAAAAGTAAGAATATTTCTGGGTGCTATTAAAATGACACCTAAATATTAAGCTTGACTGACTTGGATAATGATGGTATCCTCAACAGTAATAGAAGTCCAGAACAAGACTTGAGAGAAAAGCTGATGAGTTCAGTTTGAGACATGATAAGTTTAAGATAGCTATGGGATATCCAATGCAAGGTGAACAATATGCAGTTGGAGATGTGATACTGGAGGGCAGGAGAAAGGGAAGGAATGGATAAATAGTTCTGAGAATCAGCTACACAGAGATGATAATTTTTTTTAAATTTTATTATAGTTTGCATCATTCATTTCCACAAGATTTTGAGTTACATATTTTCTCCCCCTCTTTCCCCAACCCACCGCCCCAAAACAGCCATCCCAGTGTGTCCCCCCTCCCCCACTCTATTCTCTCCTAT
>CM053587.1:273920122-273935719 GCA_028646515.1 Pseudochirops corinnae
CTCCCTCTTTCACAATCCCCACTCACAGCTGTTGCTAATCCCGCTGGCTCACCTCTGAGGCTTTTCTGCACCTCCCGCCCAGCCGCCCCCAGGGCACAGCCTCAGCTTCAGGCCAGGCTGGTTTCGGTTCGCAGTGCTGATATGGTTCCTCGTAGCCGAGCTGACTTTAGTGGGAAGTATCTTTGTCTGCGTTTTGAAGTTCTATGATTAGTCCAGAGTCCTATTCCATGGGTATTTTGGGGTGGCTATGTGAGAGCTGCGATATATTGCTGCTGCTATGCCGCCATCTTGGCTCCGCCACAGAGATGATAATTTGATCCATGGAAGTTGATGAGATCACAAAGTGAAACAGTATAGAGGGAGAAGAAAAGAAGGCCTGGGACAGAGCTCTGGAGGGATACACAGAGATCCAGCAAAGGGAAATGAAAAGGATTGGTCAGACATGAAGAGAACCAGAAGAGTACAGTGTAATAAAAACTTAAAGAGAAGAGAATATTAAGGAGAAGAGGGTGACTTACAGTGTTCAAAGACTAAAGAGAGATGAAAAAGGATGAGAATTGATGAGGGTTAGTATCTTGGTGCTGCTCTCACTATAATGTGAGAAAAACACTTAATAAGCCTAAGCAAATGTGAGTTATAGGTATCATCATCATCATCACCATCATCATCATCCAATCTTACCTGGAAATCTACAGTCATTTGATGGAGTCTGATGTTTAGGTCTCCTTTAGAAGAGCTTGGGCTCACCATCCTATAGTATGTTGACAATGTCAAAGCAGACAAAGATTGAGCTAGGAAGGACAAAGTGTATTCCATTTAGTTTCTGTTAAAAGCCTGATTATTGCATCAAAGTAAAACTTAAGTAGAGAGTGGAGGGGAGAATAACGAACAGAACACATTTTTCTTGGTTTCTCATCTCAAAATGCTAAGTTGGCAAGGGGGATCATCATAAGAGGAAATGGAAATAGGTAAGCACATATGATTTTCTTTTTTTTGTTTGTTTGCAAAAATTTTATTTTGGTAATTTATTGCAAGACTATACAATATTTGGTGTTTAGGCGTTATAAATATGACATTTCATAAATTTTGGTTCCTACATTATTTCATAACATTTACATATTCAGAGACAATGGTCTAGCAGGCCAGTTTAATAAATAAAATGGGTTGTATTTTTTACAGATACTTATTAAATTCAAAATCAAAACAAATGCAGTCACAGTTCAACTTTTCTCTTAAGTACATACTCATATGAATTAAAGTCAGAAAATATATCCAGAGTATTAATACACCATTAACTGTCCATTAGACAGATTAAGTTTCCTATAAAAATAGGTGCAAAGTCTTACTTTGACTGTGTACAGAAGTTACTAAGAGATCAACATAGTCTCATACATAAAGTTAGCTTTCTTTACCCTCCTCTCACCCCACCCCCCAAAAAAGAGCAAGTGAGAAATTGGTTCGGTGCTGAACCAGATTTTCTGCCTCCATTTTTTATCCACATCTTTTGGCCATTAATAACATACTCATTGCCCTTCTTCTTTGCTCTGGTCTGTAAAGCAGCCACATCAGAGCTTGCTCAGAATTCTGTAATGCAATAAGCACACATCATCTACTGCTCAGTCATCTGGCACATAAAATATATAAATCTATAATAATACAAGTCATTTATCAATTGATAAATAGTCAAAGGATATGAACAGGCAGTTTTCTGATGAAATCAAAATAATTTGTAGTCATATAAAAATGGTCTAAATAATTGTTAATAAGAGAACTGTAAATTCAACAAATCTCAAGATATTTTACATCTACTAGATTAACTAAAATGATAGAAGGGGAAAGTGACAAATATTGGAGAAGATATGGAAAAATTGGAACACTAATTCATTGTTGGTGGAATTGTGAACTGATCCAACTAATTTGGACTGCAATCTGAAATTATATCCAAAGAGTAATTAAATTACCTATACCTTTTGACTCGGCAATACCATTACTTGGTCTATTTCCAAAGGTAATTAGGGGAAAGGGAAAAGAACCTATACATTCTAAAATGTTTCTTTGTGGTGCCAAAGAACTAGAAAACGCAGGGATGCCTCTCAACTGGAGAATGACTGAATAAGTTCTAGCATATATAAATTTTGATGGGACACTATTGGGCTATAAGAAATGATGAACTCAATGATTTTAGAAAAACACTGAAAGACTCGCACAAAATAATGAAGAGCAAAATGAGCAGAAGCAAGACAACATTGTATGTAGTAAGAACAACAATGTTTTAAGAACAACTTTGAGCTAATAAGTTATTCTATTATTAACAACCAAATTAATTATAAAGGAAATATATGAAAAATATATGAAAAAGATGCTATCTGCATCCAGAGAAAGAACTAATAAATAGAAATATGCATAGAATAATTTTATATAAAAGTATATGTGTATGTGTATATGTATCTGTGTGCGTCTGTGTGAGTGCATATACCTATTTGTGTCTAACAGTAGCCATCTCTAGGGTAGGGGGTAAAGGGAAGGAACAAAAAAAAAAAAGAAATTGACGTGACAATTTTGTCATATTTGAAAGGAATAACAAATTGTGCATAGTAGATTTTCAGTTTCATGTGCAATCATCATTTTATTGTACTATGGTATAGAAATTCTTGTTTTATTGCACAAATTAATTTTTTTAATTTTTTTTTTTAGACAAATGCCAGAACACAAATACAGAAGAGAGAAAAGAAACAAAAACATATCATAAACTTATATGTTGGAACTTAAACACAAAGAAAGAAAAAATATATATGCATAACAGAACATGAGAGGATTCAAAATATATAATAATAATTTTTCATTTCAAGAAATCCTGTATGATAAATAATACATGCTGTGTTGTGAACTGTCCATCTTTTCTTTGCTTCCTTGTAAGTTTCCTTTTGCTCTCAGCTGTGCACTTTTTTTTACTCTATTGTACCCGCTTTTCCCACCCAAGAAGGTTACAATTAAGTTTGGATATGTTTCTCTACAGCTATATAGATATATACATACACATATACATACATACATATATATATATATATATATATATATATATATATATATATATACACACACATATATACGTGTGTGTGTGTGTGTGTGTATACAGAGAGAGAGAGAAGCTTTCCCCAACCTATTCTACTCCTGATCCTGTTTTTATGTTTGTTCATATCTCTTGTTTCCTATCCCTCCTGCCTCCTCTATTTCTACCCACTATCTTGCCCTCCTATTACTTGCCTACCCTCCTCCAAAGATTCCTCCCCTATCATCCCATTTTCATAAACTTAAAAGCTTTTCTATACCCCATTTTACCTATTCCCTCACTCTTCCCTCTAAAGATCCCTCCCTTGTCCTCTTCCTCTCCCTATGCGCCTACAATTTTATTTCTTCTGAATTTAGAAGATTTTTATACTCTTCTAAATATATATGTATATATATATAAATATATATACATGTATCCCATGAAAGTAGGTTACCAGAACTACCAGCCCTCCTCTCCTACCTAATTCCTTTGTATCAATTCTTCCTCTTCTACCTCATTTGTATAAAATAATTACTCTTTTTGGCTATTCCTAAATGGTTTTACTTTTTAAATTCATATCATAGTCAGGTTTACTGCAATCTAAATTTTTTTCCAGGTTCTTTTTTTGATCATGGCTTTCAGGTAGTCCAATAATTTTAAAATAATCTCTCCTGGTTCTATTCTCCAGGTCAGTGGTTTCTCCAATGAGATATTTCACATTGCCTTCTATTTTTTCATTTGTTTGAATCTGTTTTGTACTATCTTGATTTCTAAAAATTAGCTTCCATTTGCTCCAAACTAATTTTGAAGGAATTATGCTCTTCAGTGAGTTTTTGAGATGCCTTTTCCATCTGGGCAGTTTGGCTTTTTAAGGCATTCTTTTCCTCATTGGCTTTTTGGGCCTCTTTTACCATTTGAGTTAGTTATTTTTAAGGTGTTATTTTCTTCAGTAGTTGGGGGGTCTTGATTAGCAGTTTGTTGACTTGCTTTTCATGTTTTTCTTGCTTCATTCTCATTTATCATCCCGATTTTTCCTCCACTTCTCTTACTTGATTTTCAAAATCCTTCTTGAGCTCCTCTAAGGCCTGTGACCAGCTCATATTTTTTGGAGGCTTTTGATGCAGGAGTTTTGACTTTGTTGACTTCTTCTGGTTCCATGTTTTGATCCTTTTTGTCCCTGAAAAAGGATTCTATGGTCTGATTGTACTTCTTCTGCTTGCTTATCTTGCCAGCTAATTACTTGACTTTTGAGCTCTTTGCCACAGTAGAATTCTGCTTCCAGAGTGGAGAGCTTTGTCCCAAAATGCTGGGGTTTTTGCAAATGTTGTGAGAGGTTTGGGGAAGGCACCCTCTCTATGGACACCTCAAACTCTGGCACGCTGGCCACATACCCCAGGACCACCACCCAAGACTGTGACCCAGACCCAAGCCAGTCAAAGCAAGAGGGATTACCCTCTGAATGGTCACTTGGTCCCCCTACAATCTGTAGGCCAGCCACATGGCAGCAGCTGCAGCTGCCATGCATCCTCCACCTCTTGCCCTGGGGGCAGGGGCTGGAGCACACTCTTCCATCACTCAGTTCTAACAGAGTTCCCCACTGACTTTTTACTTTCTCTTTGACATTTATGGCTTGAGAAGTCTGGAAACTGCCACAGCTGCTGGTGATTCACTCTCCTGAAGTCTGCTCAGGCCTGTCTGGGCCACTGGTCCAGGCTGCCCTGGGCTAGACATAGCTCACGCAGGATTGTGCTGGGCTCACAGCTTGGTGCAATAGACCCTTCCTGTCAGCCTGCCAGACTGGCTTCAGTGGGAGATTTGTTTCTCTCTGTCACTTTGTGGGTTCTGTAGCTCTAAAATTTGTTTAGAGACATATTTTACAGGTATTAGAGGTGGTTGTGGTGGGAGCTCATGGAATTTCCTGCTTCTACTCCACCATCTTGGCTCTGCCCCCTAAAATGGAATTTATTACATTTACATAGCTGACCTCACAGAACTGTTGTGTGTAAACTTTTTTAACCCTTAAATTATCATGTCATTAAGTTATTATGATAATCATCATTATTATCCATTTCACATGGTGATTGTGAAGGTTGTGTGTATGTATGAGTGTGTGTGTGTGTGTGTGTGTGTGTGTGTATGTGTGTGTGCCTTGGAAATGGGATCTGCTATTAATATAAACTCAAGCCATATCTGCTTAGTCTTAGCTTAGATACCATCATTATACTGGAATAATAGAATGACCTACAAATGGAGTGATTGAAAATCTGTCATGGTTTATCCTGACTACTATTCTATGAATGAATGATGATGAAGGAGTGAGTAGATGATTGTAGGTGGCCCGGTGCCTACAGTGCTGAACCTGGATTCAGGAAAACCTGAGTTCAAATCCTGACTCAGATATTTACTGGCCATATGACTCTGGGCAAGTCACTCATCTCAGTGTCCTCATCTGTAAAATGGGAATAATAATAATGGCAATTGACTCCCTGGGTTTCTGTGAGGAAAAAATGAGATAAAATTTGTGAAGTTCTTTGCAAACTTTAAAGCAATATTTAAATTGAATGATGAAGCTGCTAAAACATTTATTAAGCACTTACCACTTCCTGGGCTAAGTGCAAGGGACACAAATACAAGTACTCATGGCAGTCCCTATTTTCAAGGAGCTCACATTTTAATAGGAGAAGATACTTCATAAAGGGGAACTAGAAGGGAAGTAGGGTAATAGCTTCATGTTTTCAAAGTTGTTGGGAAATAATGTGGAATCTTAGTTCCAATAGTTAAGATGACTAACTGTTCTAGTTGACTTTTAAATACCATTATGACTTTGCCCCTTTCTAGTCTTTTTATAACTTACTCCTCTATAAGAAGCCTTCCTGATTCTCCTGAATTCTAGTGAAAATTCCCTCTGAGATTATTTCCACTTACATTGTATATATCTTGAATGGACATAGTTGTTTGCATGCTGTCTTCCCCATTAGACTGTGAACTCCTTGAGGAAATGGACTGAAGTTTTTGCCTTTCTTTGAATCCCCAATCACTTAGCCTAGTGTCTGGCATATAAGAAGTATTTAATAAATGCTTATTGAATGACTAATTGATCTATGGCAGTCCAGTGTTCCAAAGGCATTTTCAAAGATGGGAGGTGAATGAAGAAGATGAACATGAGATTGTTTAGGAATTCCTAATGAACAAAAATGGCACAGTTTTTACTTTCTTTGCACATGTAATTTCTTAAGTTATCTCTGAGGAAACCTGACTTTCTATCCAACAGTCCTTTTATATCCACTTTTAGTGTAACAAGGAAAGCAGCTGCTAGAAGCAGCCCAAGTTAGGCATCCTTAAATAACCAAGAGAATAGTAAGAGGGACATCCTGGTCATTTTCCAGGCCCTTAAGAAGACAGTAGTAGATTTCTAGACCTTTAAGCCACTTCTCTGAAAAAAACTGAGGTTTTCAGAGTCACATCAAGAGTGTCACAAGGATAGAAAATGCAGGCCTAAAAGCAAGGATTTTTTGAAATAACTGGAAATGTTTAGCCTAGAGAAGGCTTCAAGAGGACATGATCTCTATCTTCAAACATTTAATGAGCCAGCAAGGAAAGAGATTAAAGATGTTTTACTTGGCCCCAAAGGTCAGAACCAAGAACAACTGAAAGAAGTTAAAAAGAGACAGATCTTGTCTCAATATAATGGGAAAAACCTGCCTAATAATTTGAGCTTTCCAAAAGTATAACAGACTGCCTTGGGAGGTAATAAGTTCCCATTTACTAAAAGATCTTTAAATAGAAACTCAATTGTCATTTGCTGAGGGGATTTTAGAGGTGATTCCAGTTCAGTTACAGGTTAGACTATATGGGGACTAAGAAGTCCCTTCTGACTGGGACAATCTGTGATGCTATGATTCTATAAAACTGCTCGCTCTAGAATGATTTGGCTATCTGAAACACCAAGATGAAAATCTTGAAAATGTATAAATGCATAACTCATCAGATATGGGACCAATGGGGCATATTTTAATGTCATCTTCCATTGCCACAATTGTAAGTCAGGCCAATTTTTAGTCTCACATTTTCCCAAAAGCTTTATCATCAAGTCTCTCTGTCTCTCTCTGTCTCTGTCTCTGTCTCTCACTCTCTGTGTGTCTGTCTCTATCTGTCTCTCACTCTCTCTCTCTTTCTCTCTCTGTCTCTCTCTCTCTCTCTCTCTCTCTTCTTTACCATCATTATCTCTCTCCTTATAGAGAAATTGGAGGCAAAAATAATTGATCCAGGTATGTAAGAAGGTACAAGAGTTTCTTACACCCTGTCTTTTAAAGAAGAACATGATCTTTATTCCTTTACATATAATTGGAACACCCTATTGCCACCCTGCTCCTTATTTCCTTCTAGGTCTTTTTACTCTTTATCTGTACTCCCTTGTCTCAAAATATTGTGACATATAAGTTCAGAAAATGAAGTCAGCATCCCAGAACTTCATGAAGGTTCTTTTCCCACACACACACAATCTGGCTGCAGAGGGAGACAGAATCTGACATTTTCCCACCTCCATCTCCTCAAAAGGATTGTTACATTTTTATTTGTTGAAAGAAATAAAGATGAGGGTGGCTAGGTGGCACTGTGAATAGATCACCAGCCTTAGAGTCAGGAGGACCTGAGTTCAAATCTGATCTCAGACACTGAACACTTACTAGCCATGTGACCTTGGGCAAGTCACTTAACCCCAATTGCCCTGCATTTTCCCCTCCAAAAAGCAAAAAAATATTAAATTAAAGAAATGGAGATGTTCAGTCATGAAAAAGAGGTTTCCAGGGGATATAAATATGATCTTCAAGTACTTGAAGGGCTCTGAGGGAAAGAGATTAAATTTGCTGTGTTTTAACTCAGAGAGAAGAGCTGGGCACCATAGGGTAGAGTATGCAAAGAAGGAAATTTAGGCTTGATGTCTGGGAGAAAAATATTTTTCAAAATTGGAATGGCTTTAATGGTAGTCCTGGATTTTCCCTCACTGAATATTTTCAGTTGGAGTATGTTGTGGTGGGTATACATAGTGGAAAACCTTGTTGGGTATGGGTTAGACTAAGACCATCATTGAGGTCGCTTTCAACTCTGACATGATCTGATTCTATGAAGCAAAATATAAGAGGCAGCTAAAATCAGGGAGATACCAGGTCTGTTATATGGTGTCCCTGACTCTTTTCCCTAGATTTTGCAAAAGCAAAGTTTAAAGAGTTCAGGGGAAAGAGAGGTAGGATGCTAGCGATTAAATGCTATAGAGTAGTCATCCCAGAAAGGAAGATGATTTAAAAATGAAATTCTGAAGACATAAAAAGAAACTATCTCAATAAGAAGGAAAAATGGGATTTCTCTGAAGAGAGGGATAGAGAAATACCATTAAATTATCAACAAAATACAGAAAATATGAAATCAAAGTCAGGGAAAATGGGGTGAATATAAGATTGTGACAAAGTCCTATGAAAAAATAGTTTCTAGAGTACTAAAGTTTAGGATGAGTTGAGTCTATAGAAGGGAACTAAGGACAATAAAAAGAAAGGAGGGATGGGGATGTAGCTATATTGGAAGAAAAAGGGGGATCAAAGAAGAGATTAGACCTTTACTTGGGGTGGGTTGAATAATGATTACTGAAAACAGTACTGTTATTATTTTGCTTCTATTTTCTCTACCAAGATGACCTATGTACTGAAAGTGGTAAAACAAAAATAAGTAACAAAGAGTTATCTTTGACCAGTAGAGCTGTCAAAGACAAGAAAGGAGATCAGAAGAGAGTACTGAGATGTCTTTAGTGAATTTTACTTACTGAGATAAACTATATCCTTGGGTATTAAAAGAACTGGCTGAATCACTGTCGGTGTTATTTCAAAGATTATAGACTGGAGGAGAACAAATGCCCCAATTTAAAATTTAAAAAAGAATAGAACAAAATCTGCAAACTACAGGGTAGTAAGCTTGACTTCAACTACTAGAAAAATTCTATGTCTTATAAAGAGATGATTGATAAACATCTAGAAATTACAAAGAGACAGCAGGGCTTAATCAAGAGCATGTCATGGTAGATTAACCCCATTTCCTTTCTTTTTAAATACAATTTTGTACAAAGTTTTTGGCCAGATTTTCAGAAAACTTTAATTATCTCTAACGATCCTCATGGAGAAAATAGAAAGATATGGACTAGACACTAATAGAGTTACAGTAGATGTATTCTAAAGGGATTATAGAGTCAGACTACAGAAGAAGTTAATGATAGTTCAACTTCAGCAGAGTAGCAGGTCTTCAGTGGGAAACATCAGGGATCTGTGCTTGACTTTGTATTCTGCAACATTTTTATTGATGAAATAGAGTTAAGACAGCAGGATAGTGTAAACACTCAGCTGAGCTTTCTCAACATGCCCCTTCAAACATCTTTACAATAATTCCTCAAATCAAATTCTGAGTGGCAGAAAGAAGTCAAAATGAGACATTCTTCCAGCCTGAGATAACTTATGAGAACATAGAGGTCTTTGACACAGGGGTAGAAACTGATTTAGAGCCCACATGGATGAAACACCAGTGGCAAGACTAGGTGGTGGTGACAGAAGCAGCAGCAACTTCACAAGTTTTGAAACCAAAGATAGTAAGGGGACCTGGCAACTTGTCAGGGATTACAGGGACCCTGTGCAAGTACTGGATGCAGAACCAGATGTTGTTTGGAAACTCCATTACCTATTCCCACTTCAGGGTCATAGTTAAAAAGCAGAAAAAACACTTTCAGTCAAGAGGAAGCAGAAGCTCTGAAGGGCAGTATCTCTTGGGTTATAAGGAACTGGGGACTCTGAAGAAGAGTATCACTCTTGGTCCCAAGGGATGAGGGAACCTGAAAAAGAGTATTAATTGCAATCCTAAGGAATCAAGACCCTTCCTGGGTAACGACCAAAGTACAAACTAGGAAAGCAGAGCCTACCTCTCCCCAGACTATACCACCTTGGAGGGACCCAAAATTTCCAAACTCCCAGAACTAGCTCTGAAAATGACAGTGGGAAAAAGCCTGAAGCTGGAGCCAATAATTCTCTGCCCATCCCATTCCTAAGCTATCAACAGAGCCCAACTTTAACAAAAAATTCAAAATCCTGAAATACTGTGGGAAAATGACCAAAAACAAAACAAAACAAAAAAAAATAATGGTCATAAAAATCAACCTTTACCCAAATCCAAAAGAAGTCAAAAACAATCAAAAGAAATCAAAACACCTATAAGCTGAGCCTCAATTAAAAAAAACTGAAATGGACATAAGCCCTACAAAAACTCCTGAAAGAGCTAAGAACTTATTTTCAAAATCTAATAAGAGTGATAGAGGAAAAGTTAGGTAGGGAAATGAAAGTAAAGGAAGAAATTATGAAAAGACTACAGTTTCATGAAAGAGGCATAACAATAGTGAAGAAAGTAATACCTTAAGAAGCAGAATTGGCCAAATGGAAAAAAAGTGGTCCAAAACCTCACTGATAAAAGATAGAGCTAAATAGAATTTTGACTTTGAAACACAAGACTCAAGAGAAGCATAAAAAGGTAAATATGAAAGAGAAATCAACTGTTTACAATCCTATATGAGAACATGATACATACAACTAATAATTTCATTAGGGCAGATAAAATGATTCTACATTGAAAGCAGGTGTGAATGTGCTGATTATGTTGGGATACTGTAAAAAAAAAAAGTGGGATGCCTTGGGAAGGGAAAGGATGAATGGGGAAAATTGTCTCATATAAAAGAACACTAAGCAACATTTTATAGTGGGAAGGAAAATGGGGATGAAGTGGAAGGAATACTTCAACTTCACTTACATCCAAATTGATTCAAAGATGGGAAATATATATACATACTCAATTGGTAAGAGAAATCAACCTTACTTTATAGGAAAGTTAGAGAATAAGGGAACAAGAAAAGGGGGAGGAGTGATGAAAGAGAAGGCAAAGAAAAGAAGATGGTAGTTAGAATCAAAACAGATTTTAGAAGGGGAAGAGAATAAAATGGGTGAAGAAACACAGAAGAAAATAGGTTGGAGGGAAAAGCACAGTTAGGAATCATAACTATGAATGTAAATGGTATGAACTCACCTATATAATGGAAGAAGATAGCAGAATGAATTAGAAATCAGAATAAAATAAAATATTTCCCTTTTTTTGCAAGAAACACATTTGAAGCAGAGAGACACAAAGTTAAAAAAAAAGGACTAGGATCTATTATGATACAGTTGAAACCTAAAAAAAGGGGTAGCAATCATGATTTCAGACAATACGAAAGCAAAAAATAGACATAATTAAAAGCGAGAAGCAGACAAACTACATCTTGCTAAAAAGAACTATGGACAATGATATCTCTGTACTAAACCTATTTGCACCAAATGGCATAGAATCTAAATTCTTAATGAAAAAGTTCAATGATTTTTCAGGAGAAAATGGGCATTAAAACTATACTAGTGGGAGAACTCAACTTTTCCCTCTTAGAGCTATATAAAACTAACCACAAAATAAGGAAGAAGTTAAGGAGATGAATAGAATATTAGAAAAGTTATATAGAATATACCTCCAGAGAAAACTGAATGGAAATAGAGATGAATATACCCTTTTTCAACTGCTCATGGCACCTTCTCAAAAATTGATCATGCACTAGCCCATAAAAACACCTCAACTGAATTCAGAAAAGCAGAACTATTATATATACTCTTTCCAGGCAATAATAAAATAATTGAATTTTTTAAAGGACTGTGGGATTATAGATAAAAAATTGATTAAAAAAACTAAATTATCTAATCCTAACAATGAGTGAGTCAAAGAATAAGTGGTAGAAACCATAATTTTCTTAAAGAGAATGATGACAATGAAATGACATTTTAAAATTTGTGAGAGGCAGTTAGCACTTACTGGGAAATTCATATCTCTAGATGTATATACCAAGAAAAGAGAGAGAGAACAGATAAGTGAATTAGACACACAACTAAAAAAAACTAGAAAAAGAATAATTAAACATCCCCAATTAAACATCAAAATTTCAAATCCTGAAACTCAGAGATTAATGAAATTGAAAATGAAAAATCATTGAACTAATAAATAAAACTAGGAGTTGGTTTTATGAACTTACAAATAAAATAGAGAAACCACTACTTAATTTCTTTTAAAGGAAAAAAAGGAAAAAAATTACCAGTATCAAAAATGAAAAAGGTGAATTTACCACCAATAAAGATGAAAATAAAACAATTTTAGGAGTTATTTTGCTTAATTAAATGCTAGTAAAACAGACAATAAAAGTGGAATGTATGAATATTTACAAAAAAAGTTAACTGCCCAAATTAACAGAAGAGGAAATAGAATATGTGAATCACCCTATCTTAGAAAAAGAAATTGAACAAGCTATTAAGAAAAACTCCCCAGGACTAAATGAATTTACAAGTGAATCCTACCAAACATTTAAGAAACAATTAATCCCAATACTACATAAACTATTTGAAAAAATAGGCAAAAAGGGAGTCCTATCAAATTCCCTTTATGACACAAATATGCTTTTACACCTAAACCAGAGAGAGAAAAACAAAGAGAAAACTATAGATCAATTTTATTAATGAACATCAAGGCAAAAAAAAAAAAGTAAAATACTAGGAAGAAATTGCAGTAATGTATCACAAAAAACACACACACACTATGATCAGAGGGATTTATTTATACTAGAAATGCAGGTATGGTTTAATATTAGGAAAATTTTCAGCATAATGAACTATACCAATAACAAAACCAACAAAACAATGATATTTGCCAATAGATATAGAAAAAGCTTTTGACAAAATACCACATCATTGTTATAAGAAAAAAACACTGGAAAGCATAGGAATTAATGGAGCCTTTCTTAAAATAAGTAGTAGTTAACTAAATCGAAGAGCAAGTATTATCTGTAATTAGGATAAAGTTGAAACCTTCCCAATAATATTAGGGGTGAAGCAAAGATGTCCATTATCACCACCATTGTTCAGTATTGTACTAGAAATGCTAGGTAGCAATGAGACAAGGAAAAAGAAACTGAAGGAATAAAAATAAGCAAGGAGGAAATAGAATTCTATTTTTTTTTTTTTGGCAAACAATATTATGGTATAACTAGAGAACCATAGAGAATCAGCTAAAAAAAAAAAACAGTTTAAATAATTAACAACTTTAATAAGTTACAGTATATAAAATAAGCCCACACAAATAATCAACACTTCTGTATACCACCAAAAAAGGTAACCAGCAGGAAGAGAAAGAAAGAGAAATTTCATTTGAAAAAACTGCAAACCATATAAAATATTTGGGATAGAAATACCTGCTAAGACAAACCCAGGGATACACAATTACAAACACTTTTCTCAGAAATATAGATACATCTAAACAATTGGAGAAATATTCAGTGCCCAATGTTAGAATAAGCCAATGTAATGAAAATGGCAATTCTACCTAATTTACTTATTTAGTGGCACACCAATCAAATTACTGAAAGAAATCTTTTATAGAGCTATATTTTTTTAAATTTTTCTGGAAAAATGAAAAGACGAGAATATCTGGGAAATTCATGGAGAAAAATGTGAAGGATGGGAAAAAATGTGAAGGAATGCAATCTTAGCAGGTTCAGATTTTGAAGATATTACAAAACAGCAATCATCAAAAAAAAAAGTCTGGTACTAGATAAGAAATAGAGTGGTGAATCAGTGGAAAAGATCAGGTACACAATGCAGAGTAATAAATGACCATAGTAATCATTTGACAAAACTTTTTGATAAACCCAGAGATCCATGCTTTGGGGACAAGAACTCACTAATTGACAATAATTCCTGGGAAAACTGGGGAAAAAATTGGCAGAAACTAAGCATAGGTCAACTTTTCACATTATATACCAAGATAAGGTCAAAATGGATAGATGATAAGGTCAAAATGGATAGACATCAAGAGTGATATTATAAGTAAATGAAAGAAGCATGGAAAAATGTACCTGTCAGGTCTATGGGTAATGGAAGAGTTTATGACCAAATAAGAGACGAATAAAATCATGGGAAATAAAATTACATGAAATGTAATTTTGAACTTGAACAAAGAAAACTTACTTAGCCAAAATTAGGATAACAGAAAACAGGGAAAAAATTATAGCAAGTTTTTCTGATAAAATTTTCATTTCTCAAATATACAGGGACTAAGGCTGATTTATTAAAAAAAAAAAAAAAAAAAAAGATAGCCAGTCCCTAGTTGATACATGGTCAAAAGTTATGAACAGATAGTTCTCAGAAGAAGAAATCAAAGCTATCAATAGTCACATGAAAAATACACTAAATAACTACTGATTAGAGAATTGGAAATTAAAACAACTATGAAGTAGCACCTCACACCATCAGGTTGGCAAAAATGACAAAATCAAAATGGCAAATGCTGAAGAGGATGTGGAAAAAATGGATCACAAAAAATAGTTCACTGTTGAACTAGTCCAACCCTCCTGGAGAATAGTTTGGAATCATTTCCAAAGAGCTATAAAACTGTGCAGACGCTTTGACCCAGCAATACCACTACTAGTTCTGTATCTCAATCAAAGAAAAAGGGGAAAAAAACCTATGTGCACAAAAATATTTATAGAAGCTCTTTTTGTGGTGGCAATGAATTGAAATTGAGGAGATGCCCATCAACTGGGGAACAGCCAAACAAGTTGTGGTATATGGTTGTGATGGAATACTATTGTACTATAAGAAATAATGAGCAGTATGATTTCAGAAAAACCTTGGAAGACTCATAAGAACTAATGCAAAATGAAGTGAGAAGAACCAGGAGAATACTGTACATAATACAATATTTGAAGGATTATTAACTGATTTAGCTACTCTGATCAAGATGATGATCCAAAACAATTCCAGAGGACTTAGGAAAAATGCAAGCTACTTCCAGAGAGAACTGATGAACCTTGAAAGCAGATTTTTTTTCAAGTTTATTTTTCTTGTTTGTGTTTTCTTTTGCTACATGGCTAATAGAGAAATACATTTTCATGATTTCACACACACAATCACATGTGTATCCAACATCAAATTGCCTTCTCCAGGAGGTGGGCGGCATGGGTAACAGGTGTGAATTTGGAACTCAAAAATATTAAAGATTATTGTTAAGGTAGAAATTGTAAAGATTCAAATTTAGATTTCATATCAGAACCAACTAAAACTAACAATTATCACCTAACAATGATAATTGTCCAGAAGTTGAACTTTCTCAGGAAGCATCTCATTCTCCCTTCTTAGATGTCAGCAGGTAGAAGCTGGACAAACACTTCAGGTAGGTGTTCATGGTTTCCAATTTACTGACTGCAAAAGTACCTTCCAATCCTCAATTTAATTTTAAAAGATCCTTTGTATATCTCAATTTTAGAACTGAAGGTATGGAATGGAAAGAGAGCTTGAGAACCAAGGGAAATCATTTTATTCTAGAGGAATATAACTCTAGGTCAGGGATTCTTGACCTGGAGTCCATGATATTTTTGAACATTTGCCAACAGTGTCTATATATGT